>CAJQUW010000723.1:0-18081 GCA_907163375.1 Prostheceraeus crozeri | reverse complement strand
GGAGAATTTGATATCATTAATTTAGTTGAAAACTGAGATATCATCTAAATGAATTGAGTTTTTAATTAGTCCCGATGATATCTGCTGACACAGTTTGCATTCAACATGCTTTCAGGCACGCGGAACGATTTTTCGGTAGGGGGGGGGGTAAAATCTTAGGTGTTGCTAAACGAATTTTTATACGGTTAACTGATGCATGCTACTACTACTCACTCTGGCGGAAACTGTATTCGTCTTGGATGAAACTCTGATATTTCTTTTACAATTTCTTTATATTCAAGAAGAATCTTGTTATTAAGTTTTGGCTTCAGCTTTTTCATAATTATGGCCTCCCGTTATCTTGAGTTTGCTTCATCGTTTTAATAAACTAAATGACAATGGTGCTTGATCACTATCCAAAGTAAAACATGCGTTTCATAACAACATGCATGTCAATCATGCATTGTATAAACTTACATAGATTTTATTTTATAGATAGATCTTAATTTCAATGAATTTTCAAGCTTAAAGTATGCAAAGACATAGAGAGTCAGAAAATTGAGTCAATTTTTACTTACTGAATGCACTACCTCAATAATGTGCTTAGTTTTTATTCATCAAATAATATGAATTTCTCTTTCATTGTGTGTATTGTAGTCATCAAATTTTGTTTATATGTTTCTGCGAGTATTTTATGATTGTAAATTTCTTTTTATTGTCCAATTATAAAAATGGAGTATACGCCATTTGAAAGAGTGTCAATTACAGTATGGGTAATTTTTTTGATAATCTCAAGGAATATCGCCGGATGTTTCAGTACAAATTAAATAAAGCATCACCTGCAAGGTCAACTATTGCGCTTTGGAAAGAAAAGTTACTTGAAACAGGTAACTTAACCGAACGCAAGCATGGCTGCGACAGACCGATCAACGCTGCAGGAGATAAAAACACAGAAAGAGTACTTACTGCTTGCAGAGACGATCCGACTACATCAAATGAGCTAAACCTGTCTCAATCTACTGTATGTCGCATTCTGATAAAAGAGAACATGCATTCACACAAGCCTGAGTACTTACTCTCAGTATTTGTGCGATGGTGATGCTGACCGAAGTCTCCAATTTTGCGAGGAAATCAATGACCGAATGAGGTTTGATCCGTCGGTCATTAGGAAAATAACCTTATCTCATGAATGCGTTTTTCCCTTGACGGTAATGTTACAGGTAATAAACATAACATACATTTGGGCATCAGACAATTATCCTCATGTGAGAATTCTCCATCGTGGTAAAACACAGCGCCTCAACGTCTGGGCATGTATCAACTAAAATGGAGTCATTGATTTTGACATAAGTCACTCAAAAATGACGTCCGATCGGTATTGTGACATTCTGCGAAACAAAGTCGGTCTATATTTTAAAAGAAGACCTGGCTTGTTGTTTGAACAGGGCGGAGCACCGCCCGACTATAGTTTCCAAGTCCGAGAAATCTTGAGCAATAAAATGTCCAACCGGTGGACGGCTATTCACCGTTTACCCATTAGCACAAAGAAGTGCAAAAGCCTAACTATCGCAAAGCGGTAGAATTCTCCTGTTGTAAATTTACCGAACATCGGAAACGTGGATAAAATAGACATTTATGGTGTTGTGTTCAACAAAAAAGGCACTTGGTCTGACTACATTGATAGAGTGGCATCAAATGCATCAAGAAGACTGTTTCCGTTAAGATTGATAAGGCCATATTTGAACTACTGGTCCCTGAAAAGGATGTACTTCAACAGCATCATGAGATCGGAGACAGAATATTCATTTCCTTTTTTGGTTGGAATGACCAAGGAAGATACATCCCGACTGATGGTGCTTCAAAACCGCTTTAATCGTCTTCATTGTGGCCGTGGCTGCAAAAATAAGTGCCTACCATCCCTGGAAGAGAGACTTATTCCCAGGCCACCAAGCTCTATCGACATGCGATGAATGAGAAGCACATATTGAACAACGTGCTATATCCTATCGCTAGAAGTGGTCGTGCCATCTTGCCACATGTCAGTTCTGTTCGCAGACTAAATTCATTTGCAATCAAGACTGCCACGTATATGAATGAGTCTTTTACACGTGTTTGGACATCTAATCAAGTTTTGTTATTGTGTCATTCCTTGAAGATATATTCACCACTAATTATTGTAACTTTTCTTTGAAAGTGTCGATTACCATTATTTTGAAATATATATATATATATATAAGTAAAAACTAGAGATTTCCATGTGATAATTACATTGAAGTCCATAGACTGCCCAAAACGCGCTGATTTATAGTTACATGTGCATTCATTTAGTTTTAATCCAATGTGACAGACAATTTTCTTAACAGCGCCATTTCTTAACATGTGAGCTTGCGAACCTAAGCTTGTTATTCGTCCATTCGGCCCTGTCTGCTGAGCACTTTGAGCTTGAAATTGCAGTGAAAATGCGATGTGTTTTGCTCATGATGACCTGACAGATGCGTATTGCTCATTGTAAGCAGTGTGACTAATGAGATCTTAGTCTAAGAACCAAACAGAGAATCACTCTCAAGGAAAGCGCAATACGTGTAGAATAGTTTGCTGCGTTTCTTGACCGTGTCGTGTCTTGATTCGATTATAGCCTGTCAATCACTCACGTATTTCATATTTAGAGTTCAAGATATGCTCACGCATGTCAAGATATGCTTACTTTTTATTTCCTTCATGAGTAGTTCCATTTCGTGATGGTTGATTTTCTGTCTACTCTTTGCGAATACTAGATAGACTCTTAGGCGACAGGTGTGGTTAATCAGACGCTACTTAATACTGATTATGAGATTGTTGACACTAAAAAGAATGTCACTGCTAACACAGTTGAACGGTTCATTGATGTACATCAATTAGATCCATGCTTTATTCAGCATTCATTCACGGTGTCACTGTTCCAACGTCGCAACATTGTCATGACGTGTGTATAAAGCTGCTCTGCTTTGTCTGTTTTGTGGTTGATTATGTGTGCTGTATGAGCGTCATGCACTAGCGTCAAAATGTATGACACTTGTAGTGAAGGCAGGACACGGAAATCATGCTCTCCTGTTTATGGTTTTTCGATATATATTCTTTCGATATATTCTAATAATATATTATTTCTTAAAGCTTGAAGCATTTAGCTTTCAACACCGCTGTAGGTTAGCGAGGATTTTTGTTTTGTTTGTTTACCGGCAAGGGATAGACGATATTGCGACTATGATTGGAAGTTTGTAAACTATCAGATACATCGATGGGAACAGCGCATCAACAAGTGAGTGCGTCGTGTGTGTAACGGAGTGAAACAGCTTCTCCGCGCGAGCTAAAATTTCATGACCTGATATTGAGACTTAAAAAATGGCTAACTTGTGTAAAATAATGAGGGCAAAGATGAATACAAAATAATGATGTTACTTTTCTGTAATATACATGTTGGTAACTATGTTTTGTTGCTGCCCTGCGCCGAAGGGCCAACAGACACGGACAATACGCCACTGTTTATCAATATGCTGTATATGAGCTGTATTACTGTATTGCGCATTGGTGTGGTGCGTGATCATAATCGACGATCAGAACCATTCAAGTTCAGGAATGGAGTCAGACAAGGCTGCCTCATATCACTGCTCCTCTTCAATGCAATCGGCGAGAAAATCATGGGAGAAGTTGGCAAAGGAACTTTCAGAAAGAGCGGGTACAGTTGTTGGAGGGAGATCGATTTGGAAAATCAGATGCGCCGACGACACAGCTTTGATAGTGAATAAGAAGCAGGAATTGAAAGGCATTGCATTTATTGATTCTCTAATCGTTAGAAGAAAACAGCTGTGATTCGAGCACGTGCTGCAAAACTGTTCACTCTGAGGTTGAGAGTCTGATTTTGAGACGGAAAGCTGTGCAAAGCTGTCACGAGAAGCTATCGAATTTAGATGAATGATGAGACTTTTCATTTTTATAATTGTTGGAAAATTATTTTTTGGGATGCGCCGAAGGCCTCGCACGTACGGAGAAGATGCCACTGATTATTATCATTATCAACCCTTCTCCTACTGAAGACCCTCCAATCATTTCTATTTAGTCAAATTCGATAAGTGATATCAATATAGCTCAAAAAGAAAGTTAGCACCTCGTAATTGTTGCATAAATTACTAGTTGGGCCTTGCTGAGATTAGAGAACATTCACTCTCGAGGAAGCTCTCGCCAACGCAAGACTCTTGTGTTTATTATAGTCTGTCAATCGCTTACATGTTTCAAATTTAGGGCTGCTAAAATGTTTTTTGTGCTCCTCCTCACATACCTTGAGAGTGGTTTGGTTTTAATTTCAATGCCATGAACTTCGTGTAAGATGGTTGGAGTTTTCTGCATAATCCCTCGGACGAATGGCCGATGTAGAAAATAACCACTGTTGAAATCGCCGCCATAAACACAATATCACCAGTATGCCTTGAATCATTATCTCTGATAGATGATTATAAGCATAATCTCGCTCGCACTTTATCCAACGCCTGGAAATTGGCAAAGTCCACTATTGAAGCAGCACAAGACAAACAAAAGAGGTACTACGACCGAAAAGTGACTCTCACGGCGGATAAATTAGCAATAGAGGATCGTGTATATGTTCACATGCCCGCAAAAACTAAAGGGCTCACCTCTAAATTACAACATAAGTGAAAGGGACCCATGAGAATAACGGAACTGACTGACACCAACTGCAAAATAATCTCTGTGCGAGAACCACGCTCTAAACCCATGTGGGTCTACTTGAACAGAGTTAAGATCGATAAATCGGCTGGAATCCCTTTACTCATTAGTAATAGCACAAATAATACATGTAATTATGAAATCTCGGAAACACATGACGGAGACGGTCACATTGTAAGTGACGATGAGGAAGCTGAATTGCTCGAACGAGCTCAGCGTGTTACGGAAACCGAAAATGACGCGTCGATGGGAACGCATCTTGCTAATATCAACAGATTATCTGGCGAGGTAGCGATTTGGTGGATAATTTTTTTAAAGGTTCATTTTCGTGTAAAAATACACTCCGCCAGGTAAAATGGTCACATTTATCCAAAAACATTTAAAATTAAAAAACACATGCGTAAAACGCTGCTATAATTAGCTGGTAGATATTTGTTTACTAATGCGAGCTGATTTTTCGCCAACCGGCGAAATCGTGGATATTGTAGCAACTAATTAGTGGTAAGTAGTAATGTTCGTATATTACCTTCACATGAAAATATATTGTATACTCAGTCTGATCTGATAAAAAGGGATCTTTTTTTAATTCACGAAGGCTTAAACTAAAAAAGTATTGTCTTCATAAATGTCGCAGTAAATACTAAGATATGATTCATAATATTTGTCATTGTTTAAATTAAGAAATGTCCAGAGATGTTTATGAAAATTGATATATGCGATTCACTATATTCTATTATCATTATCCAAGAATGATATCTGCACTTATATCTTAATAGATTAGCCATGGAGGATAGTGAGGAGTGAGGAAAATAGAGCCTCGACTGTAAGGCGGATTACTAAAGAAAACAAGAGAGAAAGTCAAAAGTAAAAAGGTGACATATAGGCCGCGAATTGTCGCCGGCGAACTTCGCCAGCGAATATCCCGCAAATATGACTGAACTTTAGCATGATATTCTGCAGCTGACATTCGCCAGTTTTTCGCAAGATTCGTTCCCACAGGGATGCTCCTCGTATCCGGTAGTGGGTAATTCAAGGGAAAATATACTTCTGCGGATACTGTAATGTATTAAAATACAAATATAACGCCCGACGTTTCGCTGTCAACCAGCTTGATCACGAGCAAAATTTATCAAGCTGGTTGACAGCGAAACGTTCGGGCGTTATATTTGTATTTTAATATAGTGGCTCGTAAGCTTAGTTTGGTTAGAGACACAGGTCTAGCGGAACCTTGGTCGTAGGTTCGAATCCTACCAGCAGCACATTCTTTTGCATGGCAATCTTGATCCTTATCGTTTATTTAATATTCATTTTTTGTTTAATATAATTATAGTATCCGCCGAAGTATATTTTCCCTTGAATTAATTCACTCAGTGTTGTGATATTGCTCCTATCTCTGTAACAGGCCTTCGAAGCACTTTCCACAGAAACCGTCATTCTGCCTCCTGTACAATTATAGATATCTAGAACCCTCTTTGCCGAGATGTCTGATACTTCCTGCCGCAAAAAATCCATGGAATATTATGCCGATTGTGTGACTCTTGAGAAGTCTATGAATATTGCTCTTATTGATCACTGTTATATCAGATAATGGAGAGATGAAGAAATCTTTGATTGACTTTTATTGAAGTCTATGAAAGTTTACTCTCTCAATAGATTTTAATTCATGAAAAGTTTAAAGGTCTATGAATGTTTGCAATATGAATAGATTTGAAATTCAGATTTCTATCTAAAAATGATTTGAAATATCCATTCACCAATTTATTCATTAATGCATTCTCAAGCTGGAGCATAGAAATTAACAATGCCATAGAAAGTCCTAGAATGGAAATTGCATGAAAATTATGGCACACTCCGGGGGAACTTAATTGGGGCAAAAAGCAAATTTTGCGGACTGCCTTTCTTGTTTTCTGGTTTGCATTTTTAACTATCAAGTCAATTTGTATTCTGGATTGTTGTCCCCGGTCCAAAGATATTGTACACAAAAGCAATAGTGAATTCACAAAATACTGGAGCGACAGGAAGACAAAGAAGGAAATCCTTTAAAGCGTTCTGTATGGTCATCATTTTGAAATATCGCTCTTATAATCAATCAGGAGTACAATCAGACACCTGTGCAATTTGTAATGTCGATCTACAGAACCTGCATTACTCCAGCTTGAAATCAGAGGCCAAAAAATCTTAAGAGTATTCATTTTGATTTGAAGCATTCCCCTGTTCATTATATTTGAACAATTTTCAAAACTTTTGCGTGCTTTCGAATATGAGCCTCCAAAATATCAATCACACTCAATGGTTTCATTATAAATCATTTATGTGATTAATTGAAAAGTTCCAACGATATTTCATTTAATCTGATAAATGACTGTTGCTAAAGAAGTTTTCGATGTTCTCTTCCGGAAGCTTGTTAAGAAGGAAAAACATGGTCCAATACTTAGGAATCTTTATCTTTGAATTCTTGAAATGTTCTTACAAACCAGTACACCCGACTACTTTCGATTACGACTCTGGTGAACCAAATTTCAATTCATATTCCAGTGGTTTGAAAAAATTGGGAAAATAGTTGTCAAAGACTGGAACAGTTTGATAATATTGTCTTGGCTATTTTTCATTATATGAATGTAGTTGGAAAGAGGCAATATAGAATGAATGGTGGTTTTATTTTCGTTTTCTTATTTCTTAGGAAGAAATTAAGAAACAAGAAAATAAACACCACCATCATTCTATATTGGCTCTTTTCCAACTACCATTCAAATAATGAACTGGTACAAAAAGAACAGTTATCTTAATCCAGGGAATAGTAGGATATTTCACATAAACAATGCCACCATATCACTTAAAATTCTCTTCATGAAAATCCCGCAATTTTCTGTTAAACAACTTCCACAACCGACTTGGCAAATTAATTTTGACTATGATATAACTTGTTTTAGATCGAATATTATCTACCAAACCATGCTTTTTTCACATGTGCCACATAGTACATAGTCAAGATATCAAACTTCCATTTCTAGTGTAATTATATTCTATGACATTAAAAACGATCCACTTGATATAGAAAATCTCACATGGAAGTGGACGACTTTTATTTCATACTGCACTGACCAGGATGTCTATGCATCTAATTTGTCATGCTAATATAAAGCAGCTGTCCATTGTCGATATCCTCGGTATAGTTGATGCATTTTCCAAATTCGGACTACCTTTATATCACTATCAAGCAATTCTTTCTGACTAAATTTTGAAGCAAAAATGTCGCAATCAAGTTGTTTGTAAAAGGAATGGCTGTTGGAATGCTACGATGTGGAAAGAGTTGTAGGTTTGTTGGACGGAAGTTGGGGGGTGTGTCACACTCCACTGTGAGCAGGTGGTGAAGTCAATGGAACAATGATGGGAATGTTAAAAGAAGGAAAGGATCAGGGAGACCGAGATTGGACAAACAATGCTACCGATAGGAAGTTGGTTATCTCAGCATTAGCGCAATCCGCTTAAAGAGTATTCCTCGACTGCCATCAGCTGGAAAGCTGCAGCAGAAATTGCATGCAGCATACGAACAGCATATCGCCGTCTAGCAGAAGCGGCCTGAGGTCATACGACCTGCTGTAAGAATTCCTCTAAGTAAGTAATGCGAGAATTTCACACAATGACATTGTTTCACTGCCAATTTTTTTCTCCACAGGTCACGAACACAAGCGAAAGCGTGTGGAATGGTGTGAGCAGCATCTGTCGTGGAGTACAGAGGAATGGGTCAAGTGATGTGGACGGATGAATCCCGTTTTTACTTTGGATTTTCACGATGGTCGCATTAGAGTGCATCGAATGGTTGGTGAGAGCTATTCACCCTGCTGCATATCTGAGCATGACCGCTATGGTGGTGGTAGCGTGATGATCTGGGCCGGTATCTGGTACGGAGGGTCGAACTATGTCGCAGTCATTATGAATGGGAACTTGAACGGAGAGCGATATTTATCGAATATCATATCTCCAATCGTCATCCCAACGGTAGATGAACTCAACCTCATATTCCAGGATGACAACGCTCGACCACACAGAGCTCATTGTGTAACAACAGCGATAGTGAGATCTGGAATTCGCATCCTCCATTGGCCTTCACGCTCCCCAGACCTGTCTCGATCGAACATGCTTGGGATGAACTTGGTCGGAAAGTGAGAGATGCATATGATCATCCTCCATCAACACTGACAGCTCTTTCAGAGAGGACTATCGATCAATGGTCATTGCTGGATCAGTAACGGCTTGAATCATCTTTGCGACTCGATGCCGATGAGACTTCAAAGCTGCATTTCAGTGCAGGGAGGACATACTCGGTACTAATGTCTCCCATTTATTCAAACATAATGTTTTTATATAAAATGCTATCTTATAATTCATGAATGTGAGTGGAATAAAGTATATATTTGAGTGGAGCATTTTTATGTCAGGCAGTATATTATCTACTTCCATGAGCTGGAGGTACGGACGACGGTTCATGGCTATCTGGTGCGGTGAGAATTCTAATTGTGAAATTGGCGGGCATATAATGGTGCATTAGAAAATAGGCATCGTATTTCACTCTCGATGGCTTATAAGGTCATAGAAATGATTGAAATGAGTTTGAAATTCATTATTGCCCGGCATTGGAGGGTATATAATGCACCATTTTCATCTCAGAATAAGATCTATATCAGTGGCGTCGCGTGCTCCCAGACCACAGGCCTTTGCTCGGCAATACTATTTCTATGCCAGACTTTTTTATGTTATAATCATTCATTTTCATAAAAGATGAATTTTTAATAACAATTTCCCGAACATTTTTTAATGCCAAGCGAATGTGCACACGAAAAGTTGATTGCTCATGTCGCCTAACCGCCTTACTCAAGAAGTTGAGATTACTATGTCCAGACCACATTTTCTTAGGAAAAAAGGAGGAAGGGAAACAGTTCCTTGCGTTTCTCACGGCTGGTCAGCCACTCATGTGTTTGAACTTTGATGCATTAAAATGTCTTGTGTATTTCTTATTTTTGTCTCTGTGAGTACTTTCAATTTTTAAATCAGGTGTTGGCCTACCTTGCTTGACGACCGTCATCTTTTCAGTCTAGGCCTATTCCCTTGGGACGAAAGACAAAGGCGTGATTATGAGCACATCTACATACAGTACTAAACATAGCGTCACATCAATCACGCAAAAACAAATCATGGAATTCCACCGAATCTGGGTGTTCGAGTCAGATTACTCTGCACTCATTGGCGAACGCTCAGCATCTGGTCATAGTCTTATCTGAACGTCAGTCAGCTGCTATTGTTGACGTACTGGCCTCTCCGACGAGAAGCGAAGGACAGGAACAATTGGGTTGCGCTTCTCTTACTATATTTAGGTACCACGCCTCGATCAAGAAATGCGTAGAATTTCATTGCAAAAATTGGAGAAGGCAAGGCATTATGTCTATCGGGAAAGCCAATATTGACGAGGGCGCGTGCGCTCACTGCCTCACACGCACACAACTCTCTTTCGCTCCGTCTGAACACACGACTAGCATATGTGCCTAAATCGTTAGAAGAAAACAGCTGTGGGTCGTGCACGCGCAGCAACACTGTTCACTCTACGGTTGAGCGTCTGATTTTGAGACGGACATCTACCACGAGAAGTTATCGGATTTAAATGAAATATAATGAATGATGACACTTTTCATTTTTATAAATGTGGTAAATTATTATTCAGGATGCGCCGAAGGCCTCGCAGGTACGGAGAAGACGCCACTGATTTCTATACATTTTGCCGGACAATATTGCTCTTAGTCAAAGTCCGGTAAATGCCATGCGATGCCTATGGAAGAAAAAAAGCCCAATATATGTCCGCTACCACAGATGTTTCAGCGATTCATTGATCACATTGAATTAAGCATTGCCGTTTTAGGCTGTCATGTAACTCCATGACCAAAGAATGAGATAATTTGTGTTTTCTACGTTTCCATTGGTCCGACAAGGATCCACCCACCGTCAATTGGTGTTGATGTAAAGCATCGATTCAATACTGTACATTCAAGTGTGTATATATATATATATGAAACATTTATTTGGGTCCCTAGATCGTCCCTGTGGGAACGAATCTGGCGAAAAGCTGGCAGATAATCAGCTACATATTATCATGCAATAGTTCAGTAATAATTTTTAGCATATTTGCTGGCGAAGTTCGCCGGCGACAATTCGCGAATTCGCGCTCTGTATGCCACCTTTTACTTTTGACTTTCTCTCTTATTTTCTTTAGTGATCCGCCTCTACAGCGAGGCTCTATTTTCCTCCCTCACCACCTCACCATCACCCCACGTATGGATAATCTATCTAAGAAATAAGTGCAGACTATCATTCTTTGATATTGATAAGAACTTAGAGAATCCGCTTATATCAATTTCGTAACATCTCTTGACATTCAATAATTTACAACAATGACAAATATTTGAATAATATAATAGTATTTACTGCAACATTTATGGAGGATAAATACTTTTTTAGTTTAAACCTGCGTGAATTAAAAAATATCCCTTTTTATCCGATCAGACTGAGTATACAATATATTTTCATGTAAAGCAATAGGCCTATTCGAACATTACTACTTACCACTAATTAGTTGCTACAATATCCACGATTTCGCCGGTTGGCGAAAAATCAGCTCTCATTAGTAAATATTGGTTGGTAATCTACAACTAATTATAGCAACTTTTTCGCCAACTGTCGTTTTTAATTTTACAGATAGAATAGAATAGAATATGTTTATTTTGTCAAATGAAAATCAGAAATACAGAAATCAAAGTAAATACAAGTTAAATGTTGGGCCTCATCGTCAAGTCTGTGAGACCATTATAGACTAGGGTTGACATAACCGTGAAACAATTCTGTCGGCGATTGGTTTTGCAAAAGGCACAGAAACGCGACAATTCATTCGGTGGGAAACAATCGGAAAAAGAGTATGACATTCATTTTGCACTTTTCAAACATTTTCTGAAACATATTGCGGCGCATTAAGTGGAAGTTACTTATATTGTTCTTACAAGGACACAATTTGAAACATATGATTCTCCTGGCACGTCTGAACAATGAGCTAATCACATTTTTCACATCACTTGAAAATATCCCGAATAAAGTAGTACAATATTGAAGCATGCTGCCGACAGTGGTGTGAAAAATTAGCCACAGCTCATCGTGACTGAAGATGTCTCTCAGCACTCTGAGTAAATACAGTCTACGAGAGCAAGAATGCAACAGAAACTTGAAATGAGCACTCCAGTTGAGATTGGAATCCCACACAACACCTAAAAACCTGAATTCATTCACGATGCTGAACGGAAGGGGAAACATGATTTCAAAATTTTTCTTGAAGACACACAATGCTTTTGTTTTTGAGGCGTTGAGTTTCAATGAATTATTTTCTGACCAATTTTTAATGTTGAAAAATTCCTCTACAATGATTGACACAGATTCCGCCACATCGTTGCTAAAAATTGGACACAGTTCGCAAATGTCGTCTGCATACATGCACAAAAATGTCTTTTTATGTTTAGGATAAATGTCACAACAGTGCAACACGAACAAAAAAGGCCCTAAGAGGGAACCTTGAGGAGCTCCACTTTTTCTGGGAAGCATTGAGCTAAAAGAGTCTAGAACCTTCACGTACTGGAGACAGAAGATGAGGGTAATCAGATGGCCGCCGGTAATACATGTAATAGCCGTTATCCGCTCAGAAATAAAAAGATAATTTACCCGCACTAAACCGGCACCGTAATCCACATTATACCTTATCATGCACATGCTCACCCATGATTTTTATTTCAGCGTAAACTACTACTATCACTACTAAACTATCAATCTTTTGGTGTGATTGTAATGATTAATATGAGCATTCTTTGATGAATCTGATTGAAATGATTTGATGATGAGTTGGCATTTGCACGTCATTAATATTCGCATTATGACATCTTATGAGGCTTTGTATTATATTTATATCTTAAGATATATTAATACTTCTTGTACAAATCCTTGGTATTGGTCCTATTATGATCCTGGTATTATCTTTACTATTATGCCCTGATATCTTCAGTCTGGAGATTACCGAAACTTATTAAATTGTGCCAGCAAGTTTGCTTGTCAGAGTCGAGTCAGAAGCAAAAACATTGCAACAGTAAGAAAAGATCTATATATAAATTCATGTATTCAGATAGTGAGAGACGCAAATTTTCCCTATTCGTGGCTTCGCCAAATTTTGCAGAAGATGATGACGCGTTGAATCGTCGTGTCTGCATTCACCAATGGCTGAATGTCGGATCGGAAGGTGAGAAGCCGCTGAAAGATAAAGCGATGAAGTTTCCATAATTTGATATACGATTCAGTCAGAGGTGTGCCGTCTGAACACAATACGGAATAAGTTTTCACCACATCCTTTCCATCCGCAAACGGATGGGCAAGTCGAGAGATTCAATAAGACTTTTGATTCAATGCTGTCATTCTACACAGTCGCGACCCAGAAAGACTGAGATGTCTTCATCACCCATATAGTGTTATTTGCCTTATAGGGGCTGACAGCCATAGTTCTACAAAGGAGAGTCCATTCTTTTACCATATGGTCGGGATCCTTTACTCCGTACTGACTAGTTCTTAGGACTCTCACAGACTCGGCCAACTTCAGTATGGTGAGACTCTATTTTATTGTATTTCTTCGTGTATCTACGCTTCTCGAACCATTCGTGATCATCAGCATCATCGTACCGGGACTCTAACATTGGACTCTAATATTGTGTATTTCATGGGGTCAGGAAATTTGTATACAATTGTATCAGCGTCTAAGTCTCCATTGATGAATGCAGTCCTCTGTCATTTCTTCTTGGTGTGTTGGTCATTATGTTAAGTACTGTTTCTTATTTTGTGCCAGCATGTTAACTGCTTCTTGATTAAGTGTTGGCACAGACATCTTTATGTTGATGATTTAACTAGACTCCCTTTTCCGCCATGAATGTACATTGTCATGTTTCTCATTTTGTGAATATCATTTTTGATCTTTAAATAACTTATGCGGGGAGATAACTGAAGTAGGAGCTGCATCTTCGCTTTATTGTATTTCGATCTTTCTCTGACGGATGTGTGCCACCATTTCTTTCGAGATCCTATGGACCTAAATAAAATCCTCCGATTCCCGTGAACTTTATACCTTCGAATTCGTCTCAGGTGTTGGGACAACACCCTAATTGAAGGGGTATCATATGTAACAAGGCTGAAATACATCAAAAATCTTCATCATAAAAGTCAAAGCTGCGACGGGTTCGTAGAGAAGGAGTCGCGGGGCGAGAGGAATCCGCGGATACATCAAAAATATTCTTCATCATAACGTCCAAGCTGCGACGGGTGGAGAAGGAGCCCGGCCGGGACACAATCAAAGAATAATGGGAATTGAGAAAGAATTACAGTACCTTTATAAACCGAGATGATAAGTATTACCTCGTCACCAGACTGAGTCTTATTTGTCTATTGTCGCTTATCTGTACGTGTTTCATCTTCTTCTGATCTCAACCTCATAGGTAGAATAAACCGAGTATATCTGGACCATTGGTTTTTATCTTCATAAAAGCCTTAGCAAGGAGATAACTACAGGGAAAAGTAGGCGAGAGCTCAGGGTTGCTGGATAGCAATACGTAGTTGGGTAAAAAGCAATAGACTATTCACAATTCAATAACTTATCATATATTATCTAAGATAGTAAAGCCTGTTATCCAGAGTGCTAGAATATAACAGGTTAACAAATAGATACGACACAACAACGATAAAAGAAAAACTTTAAACTTATAGGTTTCACTTCAAAATTCATTTTGAATCAAAATTTTCCGTTGAAAATGATAGAAAAAATTGGAAAAAATTATGGAAAAATTCTGAAAGTTTATGATTTTTGAACAGGCCCCCGTAATTTGAGGGCGCTTCCACTGCCGAGGCAGCTGTGTACCAATAAAATTGGGTCTTAAACTCATTGATTTCATACATATATTTCGATATTTAAGCGATCGTAGCAATACGAGATTTCCGTCCGTGGATTTTTGAACATTCCATTTGCCACCAGTGGCCTTGTACTAAAATTGTTAGCATTTTTGATTATCACAACAGACACCGTTTGTGATAACGTGGGAATCTTGCTTTAACAATAGGGGTATAATTTCTGCAATGTGAACAGATTCTGGAGCAAAAACAATGTAATTTCATTTTTGGAGTTTGCTAATTGTTAGCTTGAATGTTAAGCTTTATTGTGCAGCGTTTGAATCATAGTAATGCAAATTCTCCATGTGTTGATGAACATGCAGATGAAGTATA
The DNA here is from genome assembly GCA_907163375.1 of Prostheceraeus crozeri. Classification (NCBI taxonomy): domain Eukaryota; kingdom Metazoa; phylum Platyhelminthes; order Polycladida; family Euryleptidae; genus Prostheceraeus; species Prostheceraeus crozeri. Next base: position 3,045 of record CAJQUW010000723.1, on the reverse strand, counting down.
AGCACACAGTCCACGCAGCATTCATGAGCGAACCATATTGGTAAGATATAAAGACTGTAAATCTCGTGAGATATTTCTGGAAACTAAAGATATTTGTTTGTGATGAGTAAATGAATAATCTATGATAGCTTCTAACTCTTCTGGCACATTGTCCCGATATCTTCGTTGAGGATTTACACACCGTCCATTTCTAGTTCAGATAGTTCTGATAGTTCCCAAATCGATTTCCAAAATCTCCCCAAATGAATTTCAGATATGATCCAGATGAATTGGAAGATCTCCAGTTGAATTAATGTTCTTTTCAAAGTTGGAGCTTGTGACAGAATATCTGAAAATTCAGTATCAGAAATCTGAAATCCATCTTATATCTGAAAATCATTTGATATAAAATATCTGAAATGACATGGGGAAAAAGGTTTTGCTGTTGGTTACAAGATGTTAGTATAGGGATGATAGAGAAGTTTTTCAGACTTTGAATATCACATAGTCTTCTTCAAACGATCTATTTTATTTTCCATAAAACAAAGGAAATAACGTCAATCACCGAAAATAAATTTCCAAAATTATCCAGAAGAAAATTTTGAAAAAAATTGGAAAATTTTCCATTTGCATCACTAGTAGGCAGCTGTTGAGTGTTGTTCTCTTGAGTTCAGCAGGAAGAGCAGTAGTAGCGGATGTCAGTCGAGTTGCCTAATTTAACAAACATCATCTCACCATCAACGCTGTCAGACCTACACTGACTATCTGTGAAATAATATCATTTCCTTCTGCCTTATACTATCATAATCAGTCAACTCCGTTTTAACTTATCTCCAAAACTGCATATATGGTACATCTCACATTTTGGAAAACAATTCCGACCGATATCGACTTTGAGTTCATTTAATAACAGTCGAAAGTGTATACACTTTGGGGATTTAATTTAAATGCAGTCTACCTGATATACTTACTCTATGTTCATAAACTTTGAATAGCCAAAACTTGTTTCACACTACTTATAGAGAGGACGTCTTCTCCGCAAGCTATCATTCAATACTGAGTGGCTCTCTCGAATAATTCCTGGAAAAAATTGTACTTTGTTAAAACGCAAGCTGTAAGGCCTCGAAATCAATTTTTGACCCAGGTAGCAAGTAGTGACCGTCCCCCGCGAAACATTCCATCGCTTTAGACTCTACAATCATGGACAGCAGGTAACGATAATTACCTCCCCGTCTGATATAAAAAAACTGAATCTTTTAGATATACTGTCATCGAATTTATCACTTTTTAGACATCCTAACGTATACCAGCTAGTACACACCTCCCTGCCTATGTATCGAACTCTCACTCCCACCTCTCACCTAGAGATATAGCTAACCTATCTCCGCAGCCACCATTCTACCCATATATACGTTTATCCTCTATGCGGCATAATCTGCCTACACGATCTGAGAGCCCTTGAGGGCGCCACCGCCCACCGGCACGCGCTGCCCTTGAACCGCGGCGGCTACGGCCCTTGAACGGCGCTATTGTTCACCAGAATGCCCATGAAATACATTACTTGACTGAAATCATCCAATAAGTAGGCATAATCACGTACAAAATTCACTTCACCATTGTGGATTTCGAAAAAGGTAGTCTCCCCGCAGAGTTTACGAAAATATTGAACTTTTTACAAAATAATGAATTCAGTCTGTTTAATTTATCAAAACTTGTTATACTGTGTCAATGTTTTTAATTTGCACAACAAGGAATCCATTTATTTTGAATATGAATGTTTCAGTCTTGACTATATTCTTAAACTTTCAATGGTTGCAATACATTTGTTTTATTTCTTATGCTATGTAATTGTGCAAGTCATCTATTGAAACAAAAAATCAGATGGCAATTTCCAATGAAAATAAAGTAGTGTGCACTATTTCTTTGTTTATATGGTGAGTATTTATTCAAAAGGGCACCCTGAATGGTGGTTTATCCTTAGTGTGATATTTTATCGTAGTTATCGGTGTTGTTGAACCATTTCACAATTTCAGCTATTCAAAGGGCTTAGAAATCTAACTACAATTGTAATTACAATATCATGTAGGGCTCCATGCAACCTCTCTGTGCTTATGAAGGTGAAATATCTCTGTGTGAGAGATACAGTAATGCGACACCCTCACCATTACGTGAGTCTACTCCGCTCCGACACCTAATACCAACACAACCACACTACGACCCACCAAGATCATCGGCGAACGCCCAGCTCGCCCAATAGAAGCTCTCCAGCCCCGAGCGCACTTCGCTATCGCTAGCATCTAATTATCAACTCTCTTACCACCCCGCTACATCCCTCTCTCCGTGCCTACGAAATCTGTTTGTTCAAAGAATACTCGGCATATAGGCAATCTAGAAACCATAAACTAATAACATCAATATTAATCGAATAATGAGTTAACAACTTATGTATCTTTTATAATATCTAATAACATTCTGAGAGCAAAATTTAAAAAATAATCAGCCAGTTCATTATATGTTCGCAAGTGTCGTAACAATGCTGCTGTTTCAGGCGTTGGTGGTAAATGAAAATTGTCATTCAATGTCATTTGATTGTAATTGCTCATTATTGGATAAAAGTAATTAATTGTCATGAATTAAATCACGCCTGAGGAAGCAGCAGGTCTGCGACACCGTCGCGAATATATTCACTTGGCACGATTGGCTTTTTCATTGCCTCCGTTGAAAACGTATGGTCTGCCAAAACACAACCGTAGCAGCTACTTTCATACCATACTCTAGTAAAACATCATCTAAATACATCTAACAAACAGTCTAGCATTTTACTCGTACATAAAAAAAAATAGAAAAACATTCGAACGCGCTGGTCGTTGTTCTTGAGTGTCAATTTAGAGCGTCTTAGCCCACTACCAATGCATGAAATGAGATTAGTGGCAATTGATATTTAAACTAATAGGAAGAACTTACATATACCGACGGAAATAAATTCCCAAAAACAGTACAAAAAGAGTGAACGTGATAAATTGAATTCTGTCTTAATTATTATGTAATTGAAGTCATTCTTCATAC
>CAJQUW010000722.1:10000-59504 GCA_907163375.1 Prostheceraeus crozeri | reverse complement strand
CATAATATCATCCTCTCCATGCTAATTAGATCATAAAGCGCATGAATCGCTGAGGCTTTTGAGCTGAAAGAGATACCTATTCTGACATTCATTCACAGTAGCGGATTGCGCGATGGCATATATATACATACATAGATATTTGAATAAAAAAATAATTTTGCAGGATAAAACTCAAAAAGTGTTATGGAAGATTTAGTAGTCTGAAATCAGACTCGTTATCAGGCGTGCATAAATTTGTAAGGAAACTATGATGGATAAATACAATAGTCATCAATGATATTTAGAATTTGAGTTATCCCAGTGATCTTTCAGGGAATAGTGCATGTTCTTGATTTCTATATGGCGGTTTATAGAGTTATCGCCTGAGAACCAAGCTTCGATGAATTCACGTTGTTTTTTAAAATGTTAAGCTTAATTCCATAGAAATTGGTGGTTTTCTTCATGTGCTTGAGTTGATATTTGAGATTTTGGATCAAATCTTCTGAAAGATATATATAAATGAATAAAAACTCAGAAAAAAGTCATGAATATCCCAACCGGTTTCGCCTCTTCTCGGGAGTCTTGTGTTCTTCGATGTAAGTCTTGTGGCGACTTCTATATTGGCCGAACTCGGATGACAGTTCACCGGCAGCAAGTCTCGAATGCCGTTTATAGAGTTTTGATTGTCAGCAAGTATATAGACCAATGTGCTGGTGGCCTATATGACATCAATTTCTAGGCGGCACCAATTTTTCAAATGCATCCCAGTGCCAGCCGCATGGACAGAGAGATGAAAGAGCAACATTTCATCTATATGCTCCATCCACCTCTCAATAGGTAGATCATCTGTCTATTCCTTATTTACATGCATCCTATTGATTTTGATATCTACATTATGAAGGTAGACTAATATTGGTTTTAATATAGCCATTTTATTTCCTATGAGTGCTTCTGAGAACAGCGAAAACGGTTGGGATATTCATGTTTTTCTTTTTTTCTTTTCATTTATTTCAATGCCTTTTAGGTACCCTTGTTCTTTTTAATATATATATATATATTATAAATGTAAAAAAAAAAATCAACCAGTTTCCGTTTACGCATGTGCTGATATATTTGACAGCTTGGCTGCTTGTCAAGGCATCTATGCATACAACTGATAGAAAACCAGTATACATTTAATGATAAATACATGAGTAGATGAATAGGAATTCAAAATAAACTATGCATTAAGGGGGGAGGGAGAAATTTTCGAATAAACATAGCTTCTTTGCGCTCCCCTTGTAGTTTAGATGCACTAGGTGTTACATAACTGATAAAAAGGAGCTGCAGAAAAGCCCTTGCCGCACATATCTATGTGTTTACTAACTTTCAATGTAGAGCATTTCGGGTCAGATATCTACTGGCGATGAAGTGTCATACGCTTTCTAAATGTGTCGCCAGTCTGTCTTATATAGTATCGATGACATTTGCGACATTCGAGCTTATACACAATATTAGAAGACCAGCATGAAATGTTTTGATGTATGATATGATGTTGGAAAGAATCAGGAATATTTTGATGTTAAACTATTATATAATTGATATAGCATACAAAATTTTTCGGTCAGCATCCACAGTCCATCTTCAGGTAAAAAAGAAATTCAATAAAGGGTTAGTAGTGCTATGTGAGCAATTCAAACATAAAACATAGTTTAACTTAATTCGAGTAGGGTCTGGCAAGATAGGATAGGCAAAATGATTGACATCAATGAAATATTAAGATGAAAGATGATGATATGCGACAGGTAGTACTCGGCTACAATTTACCAATAGCAAAGGAAATTGACCTGACTAATAGTTGAGGTAAGAGTACAAAAATATAAAAGGAATAAAGGAGGTAACTGCATGAAAAAAGGTTAGTAGAAAAGGAAGTTTCGATAACTGTCGAGCTCATTTTTGTTGTTAATAGAGGACTGCAATTTTGTGATGAAAAATGATTCACGTAAACGGATATTGGTATTGTCATTATCATAGGCAAGAATTGAGCACGTAAGATTAAAGCTGTTGATGTGACAGCTTTGAATATGTTTATAAACTGAGGATGTTTTTGTTGTTAAATGTTCTTTGTAGCGATGGTGAAAAGATCTGATGGTACTATCGATGTAAAATGTTTTACATTTGTTGCATGTGATTTAGTAGATGATATTTTTCTGATTGTACAAATCGCTTTTATTCAAGGGAAAGTTGGTGAGAGTACAATTGCTTGATGAAGAAACGTTTTCCTGTTTCAAATATTGCCGAATGGTTATATTTTTTCTTGTTAAACGGACAGTTATGTTATTTTTTTTCGAAAAATTCCTTTTATTTGTTTGTCCATTTTTTCCGATATATATGGAAAAGGAAAGTATAGAGGTTGTTTGTTCAGCCACTTCGGATCGTTCTTTCTTTTTCTTTTCAAGTTGTTGACTGTTGAAATATGAATGATTTCGTCATTGTATCCATTTCTTCTGAGCATGTCGTCAAATTCTCTCTCATACTTTTTGTATATACAGTATGTATGTACACTGGAACATCTTTTTGATATCCTTTTCTTTTCATTTACGATGAAATTGATTTTGTTGTTAGTTGGCATACTTGATTTAAAATGCACGAATATATTTTTCTTCGCTTGCTTTTTTATAGAATTCGAAATTAGGTTGTTATTGTTGATTTATTGTAACGGTAAAATCGAGTAGACTCAGGGTTTTTCTATTGTTTTCCGGGAATTCAATCTCGAATTTTATGCATGGATGTTGCGAGCTCAATAGCTGTAATAATTCAAGGGCTTGGTTTTCATTTTCCACTAACGCAAGGCAGTCATCAACATATCTTTTGAATAGTGTTCATTCTCTACTAACCTTTTTTCATGCAGTTACCTCCTTTATTCCTTTTATATTTTTGTACTCTTACCTCAACTATTAGTCAGGTCAATTTCCTTTGCTATTTGTACAATCAGAAAAATATCATCTACTAAATCACATGCAACAAATGTAAAACATTTTACATCGATAGTACCATCAGATCTTTTCACCATCGCTACAAAGAACATTTAACAACAAAAACATCCTCAGTTTATAAACATATTCAAAACTGTCACATCAACAGCTTTAATCTTACGTGCTCCATTCTTGCCTATGATAATGACAATACCAATATCCGTTTACGTGAATCATTTTTCATCACAAAATTGCAGTCCTCTATTAACAACAAAAATGAGCTCGACAGTTATCGAAACTTCCTTTTCTACTAACCTTTTTTCATGCAGTTACCTCCTTTATTCCTTTTATATTTTTGTACTCTTACCTCAACTATTAGTCAGGTCAATTTCCTTTGCTATTGGTAAATTGTAGCCCAGTACTACCTGTCGCATATCATCATCTTTCATCTTAATATTTCATTGATGTCAATCATTTTGCCTATCCTATCTTGCCAGACCCTACTCGAATTAAGTTAAACTATGTTTTATGTTTGAATTGCTCACATAGCACTACTAACACTGTATTGAATTTCTTTTTTACCTGAAGATGGACTGTGGATGCTGACCGAAAAATTTTGTATGCTATATCAATTATATAATAGTTTAACATCAAAATATTCCTGATTCTTTCCAACATCATATCAAACAACATGACTAATCAGGGCCTTTTCACTATGTTTTGATGTATGTATGTTGAAGTGATTTTGACCATCTTTGGTATGGAGAGAAATGGAAGAACCAGGCGTAATGATGTCACAAGTTTACAACGGGAATCATTACAACGCTGGACGCCACGAATGATATTTCTGTTCTTTTTTGATAATATGGAGATCAGCGACTTAGGTTGACGGTAAGTTGATCGAATTTGAGAATCCTTAAAGGAATCCTCTAAAAAGGACGATAGCAGTGAAATTCATTCATCCTTTCAGTGTTGTTGTCATCATAATGCGATGGTTATGATAGGCACCGCTTAGCAACACAGTTCAGCAAAGAATTAGAAACTCGGGCCGAGACGGGCCGGGCACGGAAATTCGGGTCGGTTCCTACTCTGAGCAGGAGAATGACGTGATTATCTCATCAAGCTTCCCTCTGGTGGCTTCAATGAATCAATGTCATGAAAATTATATGTCGGTCTAGAATGCACAAGTTTTTTCTGCTAGTGAGCCTCTGTCGGCATGGAAATTTGACAATATTGCTGTTTGCGCAGACGCCTGTTCATAAAGATGACTATCGGCATTTGTCCCCATGTTACATTGACGCCTGATGAGCACTAAGGATGATAAACTACCTGAAATCCGTTCATAAGAAAGCGTCTATCTGAGCCTGGAGCGACTGAAGCTACTGAATGCTTTGCTTTCTCCTTTTTTGAGAGGTTTAAGATAGTTTGCACATTTCTACTTAGTCTTGAGATGCCTTGTTTCTGCTGCTTTAATTTTCATTGTATACATACATCTACAAAATTCATAAGTTAAAACCATCAATCAGAAATTAATTGGATTTGCACTTTTCACACCTTCGCCTTGCGCGTACCAATATATGATTAGCATGATTAGCGAGTTGTCCGTTTTCGAAGTTTATTTAAAGTTGTCTACCAGCTTATCTTCATCAATATCACGACAGCATCAAGGCAACTTAACTGAACATAGATAAAATCAATGAAAAGCTGATGATAGAATGTTTCTTGTCATGACAATCGAAAAAATATCGACAGAAGTATATTCATCTGCGTGCGCGTCTTTGATTTCTAGAATAGAAGTATCGTATCTGTCCATAGCATCGAAATGGCACATCACAGAATTAGACAACTTGCTCCTTCTTGAATGGATCATTCGTATAATGCTTACTATTGGAAATGGCAAGAGATAAGCTGTCAGCCGGCTTTGGACACCAGCCAGTGAGTGAGTGGCGTACGTGCTGTGATATCATTTCGCACACACCAAAGCACACATCGCTGTCTGGCTAAATGTTAGTGTATGTACTATGCAGTGAGGAATACTGAGAAGAAGATGGTGAAATCATCACATGAACTAATTTCGTGCACCTGCTATTTAATAATGATCGGATCGATCAACATTATGGAGAAAGCTCATGCGCAATGATCTGAATTATTCGAATCTGAAGGTATCTTGGCAATCGAAGCAATTTGCTGGAATTCACGGTAATCCGCAAGTGACGCACGACTTTCTTTCATATCTCTATAAGGTATTCGGAATTCCATTTTTGCTCTGCTAAGTTCAATGCTCCGATGTTGTCTTGAATTATCTTCTCTTCTAGTAAACTGAAAGAGTTGAACAATCTTGTTCTCTGGTTGAGTGGGTATGGTTGCCTTACCAGCCTTGTGAAATTTTTCTACAAAATTAGCTCTATAGAAAATTGCGAAAAGCTTTTTTGTGTGCTATTTTTTGCACTATTTAACAGATGATAAAAAATCCAAGAGCCAAATTTGAATGGATGTTTTCTAAATAAATACATTAAAGTGTTTTTAAACCATTTTGAAACAGATTAGTCGAGTAGTTGCTTCGCTATAAGTCAATCATGCCAAAATTTGTGAACTTTTTCAAATAGCCTAATGCAACTCAAAAGATATATGCCTACCCTGTCTGCAATCAAAATGCTAAGTGTGCGAACTAAAATTCCTTTCCTCATTAGATAGATGTTTGATTTTCTTTAACTGTTAACTTTGTTAGCTTTAACTATTGCTCTGTGTTTTTGCACCTTTTTGTACAAATAAATGTAATAGACTGTTTTCCGTATTTAGAATAATTCCAATATGCACAAAAACAACTTACAGGCCTTATAAACAAGCACTGCTATCCGTAGAAGAACGGAAATTTAGAGTATATGGCAATTATTAAAGCTAAAATGAGCTCGAAACTGGTCACTCCGCTTAAGCAGGATCTTCGGATAAGAGGCAGGGAAATCTCGCTCCCAAGCCGTCACGCTTATCCGGAGTGCACTGCACAATACTTTCATATTACAATAATTCTAAAACTCTACTTAAAGTTCTGTTATCTAGGCAAGGATGATTTTTCATTCAATCGCTTCAATATGGGACCTTTGCCATGAGCTTACGTCCGCAATTAAATTGATCAATATTCAAGTCTTATTTAGAATACAACTTCAAAAATTTCATGTAATAGGTCTTCTACACTGTAAACTGCGGACTACAAAAGTCAGCTCAAACTGCGAAAGCGAACTACAGAGCGAGAAAGCAAAATTCTACGAAAGCTAATTAGGTTTTACAATGCAACTGTAGGGTAATCTACAAACTGACTAAGCTACTATGCTGCTTGCAGAGTTGCATTTAGCCTCATGCGCTGTAGTGAATTGTCCAACAACAAAAATTAGTCTAAATGCTGATAACAAATGATCACAATTCCTGTTGAAATTAAAGGTGATTGGTTTCTTTATAGAAATTTAATTGCAATTAAAAATTATAGCCCCTGTTGGACGATGTGATAAGAAGCAGGAACTGTAATCCCCGGGACCCGTGTGTAAAATCTCGAGATTTCGGAATTTATAAAGTCTACGGGATCACCGGATTGCTATCCCTAGACAGGAGGTATCGCTGCGATCAAGTATTATTCTCAGCATCGCTGTCGGCCTTGCCGGAGAATATGCTAAGTGAATAATTCACGTAAATATGATTCACCCAGAAAGACAACCTGATGTAGAAAGAATTCGTTGTAGATGCAATACGTCTATAACATTCCTTTCACTATGGCAGTCTCGTCTGCTTCCTGGAGTGGAATTGGCTCAGAAAATTTAACACTTCATAGAAATGAAATTCTTTGCATTTTGTAGAAAAGTGTTCCACTTTAAATTCGATTTTTCAACACAAGTTAGCTGGTTGAGTTTAGACGCACTTTCTGAGATCACTTGTACTTGCGATCGAGTTCTATGGATAGTTTATTTCCCTTCTTAACTGCAGAAAGTGAAGTAAATATTTACTTTTGCGCGATGAGTTTTATGGAACAATTTCGTCAAACGATGCTTCGATTACAAAGAAATGTTACACTTCGGGAAACGTGAGGATTTTATCGAATTTCAAACATTCTATTTCACTTTATGAGCCTCATGAGCCCTCATGAGCGATGTATGTCAGGAAATACTTTTCAAGTCCTATTCGAAAGGGAATACAAAACACATCTGCACCAACACAGTTTCATCTAGCATTTACGCATGCTTTTCATGCCGCATAGGGAATTCCGTAAAACGATTTTGACAACATAATCAAGCTCATTGAAAAGCACATTCTTTTTTGATTAGCCTTATAATCTTTGCCTTTTCATATCTATAGTGGGATAACTGTGATAGCTCATCAATCACGAGTAACAGCAAAATAAAGCAAACTTGTCAATCTCAATGCTGTGCGATTTGACGCTTAATGAATGATTGCTTTACCAGCGTTGATTTCCGCACAGACAGATGACAGTTTGTAGAAGGATTTGATGCTACAAATCTCATGGAAAAATCGAAAAATGAATCGTGGGAATGACAGTATTTTTTGCTCGTGCGACTAAGTTGGGGTTAATGAATGCGCTCACCAAAGAGATCAAGGATTGCAATCCCAAGTGATTTCCCGAATCCTGGGATCCCAACATTACAAGACAGACCTTTTCATGGTGCGTTATAAGAAGAAAATTGCTTTTTATTGGTGATCCTCAGCTGTAGAATTTACTACTTTACTACGATGTTGCCGGTGTGAGTCCAAGCATGCTACTTTGTATTTTGCCATCTGCAAACCTGAGGAAGAAGGCAATAGCCGAGGTAGAAAATAACTCTCGCTGAATTCGGAGAAATATCTGACCAGAGATTAAATATCAAAGAGCTTGCCATTGGTGCTGATTGGAAGTCTACCAATATTTGTACATTTGAAAGGTTTCTCGGAAAGACCGGGGAAGATAGCTGTGTGTACGACAGATGACATCTTTCGTCGACTTTCTATTTGCAAAACATAGAAACAGAAGAAGGCAGCCAACAAAAGCAACAATGCTGTTCTACATGTATATTTGTGACAAATGTGTCTGCTCTAGTATCACGGCCACGAGCAAATTGCTATTATCGCTTGTTGACTATTTTGAAATAAATAGTGATCACTGAAATTCCTAATGAGTGTTAGAATGTTTTAGAGTGCTCTTTGAATTCATTTTGATGCTATAAAAATATTGCCTTAGTTTTTAATGAGCGTTTTACGCAAAAATCAGACCTGGGGGACTTGAAGACTTAATATTTAAAAAGTTAAAGATACTAGACCCTGAATCTCATTAAGTAGTAGGTCCTAGCACTTCAATATTATTTGCAGTTATTGAATTCTTGTTGGTATTCCATTGATAGAATAATTGATTTTTCTGATTTTGAAACTTCGCTATAATTTGTGATTTGTGTTAATTTTGTCCACCAGTATGCATCCATTCTGCGTAATCATGGCCTGGTGCATGTCCGAAATGCATCGAAATTATCCGAAAGATTTGGTTTTGCTTCCTAACATCAGAGGTCATCCTCCTCTCCATTAACCAAAGATCGGCAATGATAAAATGACATCATTTTATTCTGAGGAAAAATAATATCATTTTATATCATTTTATTTTTGAAAAATAATATAAAATGATGTCATCAAAATTGTTGTTTCAATTATATTTTCTAATCATGGATTCTTCGCATTTCGTATTGAAGCAAATTTAGTCTGTTTCGTTTGTTTAACCAATGTCCTTCCCCACTGGTTGATTCATGTAGCGATAATCAACAGGCTATTGTTTGTTAGTCGGTCCATCGCACAGATTGACAATGATTGAACATTGAACTCACTAATAACTGTCTTGACGTTTTTGAAGTCTTGACTGCAACCTATATATTTTTGGCCTTTCTTCGTACTTTAGATTCTGTTGGCCTAACCAACTGCATATTATAGGCATATTTGTAATTCGAGTGTATAAAGCAAAAATCAAAACTTGCAATGTCTAATGTATAGGCCATAGGAACTACTTAAGTTTTGATACACAAGAAGCTTTGTATGACTCAAGTGCCTTCTTTGGCCGTCCATTAATTGGAATATATCGATGCTGCATGCAATCTAATTTTAATTTCATCGCTAAGAGCAATAAAAGTATCATGGTATCAATGTAAATCGATAAATTCGTATGACTAGACCTAATTACAGTATAGGCCTATACGCATATTTCACAAAAAATTGCATATTTTCATTATAAATAAAATAAAATAATATCATTGCCGATCATAGCCACTAACTCATAAAGCCTTCTTAAAGCTATTGCTTGTATGAGGCCTTATATCGAAGTTTCACTGGGTTGCTGTCTTTGCAAAGCTAGACAGTCTATATATATATATATATATATATATAAAACTTTCAATTCAAATATTTCACAGAGGACGATACTAAAATCCTATTCATGTCATATGTACCTAGAACCGTTGCATTTTCTCTAAATGCCTTATGGTTGTAGTTTCTTGCAGAGAATAATAAAGAAAATAGATGCAATTTCTATCCTTGTCGAAGAGATGCAAAATCACAAAGATTACTTTCCCTTCAATCATTCTAGTCAATGAATAAACGTTATTTCTAGTAAAAATCTATCCAAACAGTTCGTGCTTGTATTAACATTCTGTGACAGCAACACTAATTTGCTGAAACTTCTTGCTATTCTAATTTTATCGTTTCTCATAATGTGAAAAACACGCGTGTGATTGAATATTAAAAAAATGAGAGAACAAACAGCGTCTCCCTCGAAAAACACGAACTTTGCATGGGACATGTGAGTTGCTTGAAACCTCAGCGATTTTCTATGTGTTAAATCGTTCGCTGATTTTTCAATGAGAGTCACAGCTTTCATTGAATGATCGAATTGAGTTTCTACTTCTTGTGATAGTGTAAGTTTTACGGTAAGTATAGTCAATCAACAGCAGTTCAACCTGTCATTCCAGCTCAATAGCACATTCCATTTTCTTTTTACGTCTGTGAAGCAGTTACTGTGAGATCGCTTGATCAGCGGAACAATGTTTGTAACTACCCCTATTATGTGTGATCCAATTGTTTGTGCTTCGTAAAATTGCTACTTCTGAAATTGAGAAATTTCTACTTTTGCAACTTCTGTGTTATAAATCTTGTTTTGACTCTGTACACCCGGGTTCTGTACGTTCGGGTTGTGATAAATGAAAAACGGTAGTTGGGTGAAACCCATAAGATCTATTAAGTTACAACAAGTAAGTTAGCGCTTCAAATCAAGCATGTTTTTTCGTAGATGAAATCACTTGTTTGGATTCGTAGATTCGTCAATTGATGACTTAAGTCATACTGTGGCTGGTCTATATCTCAGTTGGTACAGAAGTCGGGCATGTGATTTCTGTCTGTGAAGTCCTAATGTGTTATTATTATTATTTCACGAAAAGATTCATGTGACATTTATGTCTCGGGACGAGGGCACAAGAAAAAACGCAGCAAAACAAATTCGATCGACGTCACAGGAGAGAGGCAAATGTTAGAAAATGAGAAACAAACAAAAACATATCATCAGTGACTGAAAGCAGTGCGCAGGAGTTTGGATTTCAGGGCCCTCTTGAAGGAAGGGACTGAGGGAGCCGCTTTGACACTATCCGGCAGACTGTTCCACACGCGGTCAGCCGCGATCGGGAAGGCCCTGGCACCGACAGTCTTGAGGCGGGAGGTTGGAGCAAGCAGCTGGTAGCCTGAGGCCGAGCGGAGACTTTTACGGGAGGGGATGGAGGACACACGATGCAAGTGGGACGACAAGTATGAAGGGGCTCCTCCCCGAAGGCACTTGAACGCGAATACCGCCACGCGGAAGGTGATGCGATGGCGGATCGGGAGCCACTGCAGCGACTGGAGAAGCGGAGTGATGTGGTCACGGGAGCGGGCACGAAACAAGATCCGTGCTCCAGCATTCATCACGGATTGCATTCTGGAGAGGGAGTTATCAGGGAGGCCATACAGCAGACTGCAGCAGTAATCAAGTCTGGAGAGCACCAGGGAGACCACGAGGGTGTTCCGGACAGATCTGGGAAGGAAGCAATGTATGGTTCGGAGCTGACGGAGAGTCGAGAAGCACTTGGAGACGATATTCGAAATCTGGGGTTGCATTGATAAGCAGGGGTCGAGAAGCACACCAAGATTGCGGACTACGGTTGAGTGTTAGGCGTATTTCAAATCTGTTATACTATTTTTCATCATGTTATGATGAACATAAAAGCAACCAGTGTGAATTCGTGGAAGGCACAACACACAGATGGCATTCACACTGTAATATTGCTCCTGGAAAAGCACCGTGAAAAGAACACGACGGTGCTTTTGGTATTCCTAGACTTTGAAAAGCGCTGAATAGGATGCCTTACGATCTCATTTGGCATGCCGTGCGATCATATAGCGTTACTGCATCTTAGGTCGACTGGGTAAAGATTCTCTGCCGCAAAAACAGCAATGTTTTTAGATGCCATGTTGGAATCGCTCCATCTTTCACTGTCAATGTTGGTGTACACCAAGGATCTGCTCTTTCGCCCCTCCTGTTCATACTATGCATGAATACGGTGACCTCCGATCTGCAAAGGCCCCATCCCTGGACGTTCTTTTATGCCGATGCCGCACTCCTGGCGTCTTTTTCACTTGGTGATCTGAAACGTCAGACACATCGTTGGAAAGACGATCTGAACACTTCGGCCTGAGACTTAACTTCGGGAAAACTTAGTAGAAAGATTAAGTCGGTAATCAATGCATGCACGGTTGATTATGAAATCTTCATAATTTGTATTTACTGTACTTTATGCATGCACCAATACAAGGTACACACAATGCGAGGCACCTTTGAGCTCAGTATCAGGAATTTACTTAATTTTCTTGTAAAATTAAGTTTCGTTTCGAATGCATTACCACAAATAAATTTGTCATTTAAAATAAATGTTTATCTGTTACTTAAATGAGAGGACTTTGGCTGAACAGATATTAAATTGCTCCAGCTGCTGCTAGCCACCGTGAGAAACATCTGCCTTAAAAATGGTATTATGAAATAATAAAAATGACAAATCTGATTATGAGTGATTGGTATGAATGTTTCGATCAAGTGTCGAACACGAGATCATTTGTAGATCCATAAACAGATACAATTTTGCGATATTCGATGCTCCCTAACTTTTAAGACGACTAGAGCAATGACTATAGAATTGTCGGTTTATTGATGTTGAACAACAGTATATAAATTAAAACAATAAAGAGCGATTTTAGAATGAAAACTATTCATTTTGAGGGTCAAACACGTTTCAGGCAAAGTTGCTCATCATCAATGACAGGATGATGACTGTTTCTTCTGTCACTGATGATGAGCAATTTTGCGTGAATGTTTTGAACCAATGTTTGACTCTCAAAATGAATAGTTTTCATTCTAAAATAAATCTGGGCAGTCTTGCTTTTATTGCACTTCAATAAAGAGCGAATTTGGGAGGAAAACGTCAGTAGCTCGGACTATAGCTATGTCGAACAAAGCGCAGCCAGGTCAGCGACTGACACTGCCAATCACAGGAATCCGACACTCTAATAATAAAGGACTGGACCCGACATGGACATTGATAACAACAGAACCTGCGATGGCGGTGATTGGTACCTCCACCACCATCACTATAGGAAGTTACCACCAGTTTATCAGTAAATATTCACGATTATTATCATTTTTCTTTATACATAAAAGCATTTTCTTTGATGTAATAGCTTACAATAAATCACCTTGAGGCAAGAATTTATACCCGTTGTATGTTTCAATAATTTACTTCTTCTTAAGATCTAGCAATCGCCACACGAGCGGCTGAAATGAATGAATCAACAAACAACTGTTGTCCATTCTAGTCTCACTAACTAGACGAAAACGAAAAGTCGGATTTCTGTGCAATCAGCAATTGAATAACGACAGAGTCAGGATCTCACTAAAAAGGAAGTGTATTCTATATGCAGTGGTCAAGAATACACTTCCTTTCCTTTTCAGTGAAATCCTATAGCTCTGCCATGATTCAATTGCTGATTGCACTTACGAAAAAGCAACGCTCATAGACAATATAATGCTAGCCTGATGAGACTTAGTCTGAAATTTGCAGCAATATTGATTTATTAGACCGGAACCACTTGATAGGCAGTAAGTCATCGTTCGCAACTCACTTCACGATCATACATTAGCCATAAGGCAGAAGACATTTTCAGGCTCTTTTGACAGTTTATGGGCATGTAGGCTATAGTTTCATGACAAATGATAAAAGCATTTAGAAAAATAAAATAGTCGCAGCTCAATAACTGAAACGTAAACAGAGGGTGGCGGGGTATGTCACAATAAGAAATAAAAACACATGAACATGAACCACCTGTCATGGTAAATATCCGCAAGCATAGGCCTATACTATAACCAATGCTGCAAAAGGCATCCCACAAAATGTGGAGTCTCTGTTCAATTGTCTTAAGAGAGGCCCTTGCCCAACACTCAGAGCCATACAGGATCTCTGATCGAGCAATCGAAGAGTGCATTTGGCTCTTGATCTCGAGGAGAAGTCTCTCGTCATGCCAATTTCTTCCAACTGCTCCACATCTCATACAGATTCCGATTTCTTTTGTGCTGGAGACCTCTGTATTTGACATGGACTCCAAATACGTGAAGCGGTCCAGTCTCATCAATGGCTGACATTTCATCTCCATCGTTGCTTTCCCTGAGTCGGATGGCAGGTGCTTCGTCTTGGATCGCCCACAGGAGATTCGTCTTGGATCGGAAAACAGAAGGAATACAGATCCTCCTTGTCATGAAAACCCTGTAGAGGTAATGTTTGTTAAATTAGCAATTCGATGGGTTTCTATTACTTTAATGCTCAGCCTTATCAATAAGAGTATTCTCTTATAGTATGCTCATATCCGAAACTATCTGCAACTGAAAGAGTGAAATAACATTATCAATGACAATTATCATAATTAACTTTACATGATGTAAATAGGTCCGCAATATTATTCAGATTCAACTAAGAAATGAAGCATAAATTTGGTGAATCATAAAGTCATGCCGATGAATATTAAATTAAAAACTTGAAATTTCAGCCAGAGATCTCAACTTTTCCATGAAGACGTGCAGTACAATGCGGTTCATGACATTTCCTCGATAATCAGCCTAATTTCCGTTTAATTAGGACACTTGTCAGTAAATTTTCATTTATTTTGATATCCAATAAGTTCTATACTACTTATATAAAGTACCAAACACAGGTACATATAAACACAGGAATAATTTGCAAAAAATTAGCTTCTTAAAAATTGATCAAATAATTCATTTGGACCACAGGAACGTAATCTCCGCAAAAGACTGAATTTTCTGATATAAAAATTATCTCTGTGTGCTGACATTTTTGAGTCGACCTACTATATACGTACTGCATGCCTTTGCTTTACATTCTGATAACTACTTCCCACATGGACCACCTTTTTCAAGTAAAGACGTACATGTGTTCTTGGTTTTATTGTGTCTCTCGACTTGAAATCGCAATTGTTCAATCCAGAAAGTATTGATTATTTTTCGGCAAATATACTCGTACATCACATTTTTAATGTTCAAATACCGTTGCGGCTAATTTGATTTCACACACTTTCAAACGAAGCGAAAAAAATACGTCTTGCATTCAATATATCGAACCAATTTAAGACATCTTGCTCGAAACACAAACCCGTAATTCAACCCGAACTCATGGTCGATTTCACACCTGGTTGGGTCCAAACACCAATTTCATGACCTCATTAAGTTGATATTAACTTTTGGAAATCCTGTACCAGCCACGTTTAGGGTTATTAGACACAACAAAATATCAGCCAAAATTTGCATCTCATGCTAAGATTTTCTTTGTTCGATATTTATAACAAAATCATCCTCTTGTATGAGCAAATCATGAAGGAAATTAATGAAATTCAACGATCTATCAAATTGCAACAGATGTGGCCACCACGGGACATGTTTCAGCATGTTCGGCCTCATTAGTCATGGGTAGTTTCGAACCAGCGACGTTGGAGATAGAGGACGTGCAAGCACACCCGCTAACCACAAGACCACCATACCAGCCGTTGAGTGCGTGAATTAGCCAGGAAGGTACTGCTTTAACGCAGGCACGTGGAGGGCGGATAGCATTCTGCAATCACATAATGCCACATCCGACATTGAGGCGTTTCACGCAGGTGCTACTCATTACATATTTTTTATGAGTAACCTTCTTGTGAAAAGCATAATAAAACTAAGCAAACACGCCAGTATTATCATGCTAATCATCAATATTTTGGCTGATATAATAAAATTTTGACGAATAGCAGCAATATAGGCGGTATAGTAAATGCAATGACACTGCAGCAAAGCAAGCATAATAACTTCTATTGAAAAAGGATGAAATTTTAGCATATTTCAAAACTTGAAACATAAAAAATTAGCAAGAGAATAGCCACTGATTCACATCCTTTCAAATTTTGAACGTACGTGTAACAATATCCGTTCTTCTTTCTTAGCTCACGTTTTCAAGCCAATAAAATATCTCATTGAGAACTTAATGATGACTTCCAGATATTGTCAAAGGAAGCCGACTACACAAAGTGTTCGGCCTTGCGAGCGAATCCTGCTTCATGACAAATGTGCGCTTCGATGTTCGACTTTCATCTGCCGCCTTGTCTTCCTAAAAAAGCTCCCGCGATACAATGCCTTGATAGTAAAGCAATTCGTCGCATTTTGCAACTTTTCTTCTATCTTCAGAGGATGTGATACAAAAATCTTCACAATGAGTTGTGAGAACTAACATTCAACTACACATTACAGCACAGTGATTCAAATGCTAAAAATTCCCCAAAAGAAATGTTTTATAATTCTTTCTCCTCTTAATCGTTATTCAATGCAATCTTCAGCCAGCAAATCATCAAGCGATCATTAAATGAAGCAGTGAATTATTAAAAACCGATACAAGGATTTCCGCATTGATGAATCACATGCAATTTGTTTATCGACAAAAACTACTGCTGACAAGCTAGCGAAGATAGATTATTTATAACTGGCGACGAGAGTGTGTTGCTGTGTCAAGGGTCATGTGCATGGAACTAAGGATCAGAAAAGGCATGGCGTGCTTAGACTAAATTTAAAATATGCAATTTTTTAGAAATTTCCAAATGGCGACATCAGATGCACGTACACATTTACATATACTTATGCAAATTAATAAATAATTATCTAAGTTTTGCTACAGCATCCCCGGCTATCATAAGTGCATTTTCCGCAGTTACATGGATTTCATAATCATGCACTAACTGTGAGTTTATGCAATATTACTTAGTTCCTACAAAATATACCTACAACAGAAGTGTAAGGTATGATTACTGCATGTTGCAATATACGAAGTGAGAGAGAGAGAGATTCGTATATTTTCATAAAATGGTAATCATTCATATACATTAAATACCTTGCATGATCAATGTGTGATTGGAACAAATCAATGGCACAGATCTACGTTTATAACAAGTAAAAAAGTCAAAAGAAAAGGTAAATACATACACTATACATTAAGTCAAAGAGCTAAGCAAGTACTCATAAGCCTAATTACAAGGTTATGAAATCACAAGCTTCGATTATGCAGCATTGAACAGACCGGGATAAATGATTGCTGACGATTTTTCGTATAACAGCGAGGGACAATAAACATGGACGTATGACGTGATGGCTGAAGTTTTGGAGGCACGAGGTGATGTAAAAGATGATTAGCTCTCTCGAGTTGGTCAAAGATTTTCATTGCCGAAATAGTTCTTCTTGTGTTTATTGGAACAAATTGGTCACATTCGCAATCTATGCCACAAATGATTCGATGAGCCCTTCTGCACACCTTGTCAATTTTCTCAGAGCACTTTTTGTTCAGTCCAACTACTAACAGAGCATTATACTCTAGTATGGACAAAATTGTGGCATTGTAAATCATTATGAGCTCCTTCTTACTCAAATATCTTTTTATGCGCTTTATGACGTAAAGTCTTTGGCAGGCCCTTTTGCATAGATCATTTGTAAACATATCCCAAGTCAAATCAGCATTATAAAAAACACCAAGAATCTTCAGATGACTTTGAAATTCAAAATCGGATGGAGGCATTGTCCACGATTTTCGATGGACGAGCATGCATTTTGTCTTCCCAGAGTTTAGCTTTAAACCGTGTTGTAGACACCATTGTTCGACATTGTCAATTTCTGATTTGATAGTTCCATCAAGATATGTAGTCGATTTCAGAGGTAAGGCTACGACAACGTCATCGGCATATTTCGACATCAAACTATCAGGGTGATCGGAGCTGAGCGAATTCATGTGAATAGCAAATAAAAAAGGCGAGAGTTTCCCGCCTTGTGGCACACCTGAGTGGACTGGCATTGACGAACTCACTTCACCTCTCAATAAGACTCGCTGCCGTCGATTCTGTAAAAAGTCGCAGCACCATTGAATAAATCCTGAAGGTAAATTTGCGCTGATCAGCGAAGCAATCAAGTGCTGATGATCAAGAGTATCGAACGCCTTGGCCATATCAAACGTTATAATAACAACGCCAACAAATTCAAAATGATCCATTATAGAAGTAATGTAGTCATGCAAATAAATGTTGGCGTGGAGAGTAGAGTAGCCCTCACGGAATCCAAATTGATTTTTTCCATAAGCACTGATGAAGGGAGATTTCAATGAGTCGATGATATAGTCCTCAAGAATCTTCGAGAACACAGGGAGAACAGAAATTGGTCGTATATCACGCACAGTCGGGTTTTTGCATTTCGGTACTGGTATGATGTTGCTCAATTTCCACTGTGAGGGAATTTGTCTTTCTGTAATAGATAAAGAAATCAAATGAGAGAGTGGGCCGGAAAATTCCTCACATGCAGCTTTTGCTAAAAATGGTGGAAATTCATCGCTTCCTGTAGCTTTTGAACAATTCAGCTATTTTAGAAAATTCCGGGTCTTTTCGGGAGAAACATCCACAATCCAAGGTTCATCACTGTCTTCAATCATCTGTTTGGTGAGATTCCAATCTGGTGGATCTGAAAAAATCTCAAATAGAGCACCATTGATAGCATGTACAGCCTCAGATGTAGAAGAAAACAATTTTTGTAATGCATTATTAGGTTTCAGCACCTTCCATATATCATTTGGTTTTTCTCGTAACTTTTGTACCCATGCATGTTTTGCCCGATGGATTTCGTCTTTAATTTTCTCCTTGTAATGGTAGTATTTCGAGTAGTCCCCTAGGCGATATGCTTTAAATCTTTCATTTACCATCATCTTCAGCTTTGGAGTGAACCACGCCTGCTATTTCCCACTCATTTTTACCCAACGAACAGGAATTTCCTCTAAAGCGATCTGAATAAAGTCGTAAAAGAGTTTACATTTCTCATCTAGTGTGACATCAACTTTGTAAAACAAATTCCATGGAAGTCTCGTCAAACAATCTTTAAACGAATCAATATGGCTTGCTCGAAAATCATATACCTTACAATGGTATGACGAGTCCGTTACAATATCAACACTTAAAGTTGGTCTCAAAAACACAATACGATGATCTGAATTTCCTATTGGTGGATCAACAGACACTGCAGTAGTACCGGAATTCCGTGAGTCTTCATAATACGTGTAGTACAAAATTTCACTGATAAGAATCTTATCCAAAATCGATTCTTTTCTGGTGGGAACATTGACAATTTGGAGCAAATGTAAAGATTGCTCAATTTCGATTGTACTAAGATGATTTAAATCGCCCATAATGATGTAATTGGCAAAAGTCGAAACATCACAGTAATTTATAACAAAATCAACGACTTTTTGGCAGTGAAGACTGTCCAGGCTTGGTGGGACATACAGGATCATCACTAAAATATTACTTTTAATTAACAAAACACTCAAACAGTCAACATAAGGAGGAGAGTAGTTGTCAATCGTTAGAATCTTGTAGGACAGGGAGTGATGGAGATATGTACACACCCCACCTCCGCGTCTGCCATCAGTTCGATCACTCCTATGCAAGTTGTACCCAACAAGGTCAACTTCTGAATCTGATATGTTTTCAGATAACCAGGATTCACATAATGCAATAATGTCAGGCTTCTGCAAAGAAGATGCGATAGACAATTCATCGTGTTTGGGACGTAATGACTGAATATTTGTTAACAATACAGTTGGAACATGAATTCTTGGGACATTGGTAGCGGATGGAGGAAAACCATTCATAAAACACGTGGACGAAAATTTTGCAGGGTATCGCGAGGTACAACCTTGTCATTATATATTACCACATTTTCGCCGCTTTGCTTCCTATAATGCAATTCTTCCATCAGTCTCTTATGATTAGCTTGTTCGAGCTTGGTTCGATCGGGACGAATGTAGACCTTCTTGAACTCATTTGAATTTCTCAAATTCTTTGACTTCTTCAAGATTTCCTGCTTTTGATGCCAATCCCTCAATTTCAGCTTGAGCAGTCTGGGTTTTTCGCAAGTGTGTTTTCCAATTCTTCTACAATCTGCAATAGATGCTGATTTCACTTCAATCTCACTCATGATGGCCTAAACCTGCTCTTCATCGGCACTTCTCCTATCGCTTAGGGTACCATCCATTTTTTCTGGAACACCCTGCACGATAAGACAGTCCATTCTGGTCATTCGGTTCTGAAATTCCGTCATACATTCTGTGAACACATGATGACACGCACCATCCACATCAACTCTCATTGAATTTACTTCCACTTTAAGTGTGGCATGATCACTATGTATGTCAGCCATTTTCTTTTCAATGGCTTCAAATCGCAAAGTGAACGAGGTCAAAATCTCTTTCACATCCTTTAATTCGCTTGTTAATGACTCACAAGTTTCGGAGACTATTTTCTTGATATCATCAAGACTGGTGCTGCTACTCGACTGATCTGTAGAGTTAGACCGCAATGTACGTTGCTGTTTCGGAGTCGGCATGTCTCAAAAAAAAAAAATTACAGACGATATCTCCCAAAAGAAAAAGAATGATATCTCTAGGATTCGAACTTGGACACTTGAGATCTACAACCAGAGACGTAAGCCAGCACGCCAGACCAGAACAACTTCGAGCAGATAATTAAGTATCACTTGTCCAGTTCAGTTTGATGGACAATCGATGAAATGGCCTTTGGCAAGATCAGCAAAATTCCACCATGCGTGCTGTGACAGAGTCAGGGAGTGTAACTCACTATAGCTTGGACACCGCCTTTATGCAAAAATGCAAATATCGTCGAATATATAATAATCCAAGGTGAATATGATAACGGCGAGGACACAGAAAGATGGACGATGCGATGACGATGCGATGACGATGACGATGATATAAGAAATAGCGATAGATATCCACTGCAACACCAATAGGCGACGGAAAATCACAACACACTGCTGATGATCAAGAGCGACGTCCGCACACGTCCGACACAGAAGTGTGGAAGGGCTTCTATTATCAGCTGCACAACTTCATTGTGAAAGGGACAAAGTTAATATTTTGGAACATTGCTTTAAATACAATGATTTAAATACAGGCAATGAGTGAAATTTGGTACGCTGCCTAGATGTTTTCCGATATTTTTTTGGTTTATCGTCAATATAAAATGCCTCCTTTATCCTAAAGCATCCATGCATCAAAGATAGGTTCAATCGAGTATCTGGTTCAAACGTTATAGAAGTTTGAAAGGCAAAAAGTTTACATATGAAAGAAATTTCGATTCTGTATTGAGGTGGTGTTTAAAAAGTTTGAGTAGGCCTGCTGTCACACGATCAGATGCCATACTGGTGCATGGAACAATATATTCGTATTTGCTGCTTGAGTTTTGCTTCCTTACGTCAGGAATCAGGACCTATTCGTAGCAACAAGAGCTCTTATTTTAGGTGATGTGGTATATTCTGTTGTTCTTGTAGCCTACATGCAGTGGGCCTAAGAGCTCCTTACCTCCTGAAAAGACTGAAAACCTCGTCTTACTGCCTCTGAAAAATATAAGCAAGTGGGCCTACTAATTGGCAATTTAAAATCCAACTTTATGTCAGTTGTTTTATATCGGACCCTAGCTCGGTCTAAAAGATCAACAGAGTTCTGATTTGAGGAAGCCCCGAAACCCTGATTCAACTAACTCTAGTGAGCAACCGACGTCTTCTATCAGTTTTTATGTAAAAATCCAGTATCACATGCTTATTACAATGTCACGTTCAATCTTGAATCAGCAGGCAATTCGCGAATCAAATAGAATCTCGAAGCTTCGCGCGTGCCTTCGATATTTTTATGATGTCTAAAATATTTTCATGTACGCATTTGCTGTAGATGAGTATGGCACTTTCCTTGACTTTGCTTTCACAGATTACTTCATCTGCAAATACATGGAACATTACTTATGTAATGCAAACTGATGACCTTGTAGCACTTGAGCTACCCTATGACAATAACTGACAGCTTTGAGAGTGCAGCCAGCTGCCTACAAACCTTTGCTACGTGTAGGCCTAGTCATGCACTGGTTAACATATACGGACATCATCAGTTGGAAGAGCATTGTACAAATTATGAAAAAACCGTAGGCTGACTGAATCTAATGATAAGAACCGGATGGGAATATTTTTTATTTAATTAATAGTTCATCAGCTCTATCAATTTTTAAAATCATAGGCTAGGCCTCAACTGCCTATTTTAGAATTTGCCACCACAAAAGTTAGTCGTTCAAAAAGCAAACAGAAAATTTGATAAACTGTACATCACAAAGTCCTATTTAAGTACCAAACTGAGTACTGAAATCGGGGTCCATTCTCTCCGACTGCGCTTGAGTCCTGCCAACGCTTGCCATCTCTTCAGACTGCGCTTGAGTCCTGCCAACGTTTTCCATTATCTCCAACTGTGCTTTCAGTCTTGTGTATATTTTACTAGACCAATTGCATTTGTGTTTATTTGCCAAAGCAGCTCTTAGATGGATGTGCACATGGGATATAGCGGGTTAGCATTTCTTGATACAGTGGAGGTGCTTTGCTAAAATTAGTACGAATTAAGTACTGTGCTTTCGAACCCAAAGAGCTCTAAAATGATGCTGATGTTTTCACACTCAAAGAGTGCTAGAATTTGGGACTCATTTTCTAATCGTAGTTAGTACTCAGGTCTAGCACTCTTTCTTGTTCTTTGGAACTTTATGAATAACAGTGTAGAAATTAATTCACAAATTCACTGCAACATATTTATCAGCAGGTAAGTCGAACCTGACAAGCAGTGAAATAAATGCACACTTAATGACAAACTTGAAAGCCTGTGATACAGCTCCTGCAAATGCAAGGCATAGAAGCAGTAATTCGGGTTGTGAGATGAGATTGATCAGCAATAAATTGAATGATCGGTTCTTAAATTTTAGAACTCAATAATTTACAAAATGAAGTGTATAAATTCTGATCTTTTAATGATATCACCGACTTCTCATTAAAATTTTATTGTTTATGAATTGAAATGCGATAACTTTAGAGAAAACGTCCAACGAGGATCAGCTTTGAATATTATATTGGCATCGTGATAAGAATCGATGTGAAACCTTTTCACTCGTAAGCTGAGTTACGATTCGAAATGAAAATAAAGTATGCACGAAACGGAAATATAAAATCCTTTACAGGAAGAGACTTGATGCGGGAATTGACATCTATGATAGTGACTTTGAATTAACATCAAAATATCATGCACATATGAATTGGATGAAATTTCCATGCTCCATGATCATCAAATATTTATTCCTCAGATCATGCAGTCAAAAAATATTCTTCAATTTGATTTCATCAGGAAACATGGATCAGATTATCAACAGCCTGACCAAAGATTATCGAAAAAAATGAAAACTAGAAGAATGTCTGCATGTATAAAGGGAATTTACATGGTCTTGAAATGTCCCTCATGTTTAGAACTGAGATAGTCTAAGCCACAATTCCACCATTTCAATCAGACCCTGACCACACAAGAAATCGAACATTATCATGACCTGATTACTTTCGTAGTCAACATGTATTTCAATCCAAGCGATGTCAGTATTTCCTTTCTAGTCAACATTCATACTAAACAATGCCTTTCATGATGATCATTTAGAAATCTTGTTAAATTCAATCACTCATAGCCTATAAATTACCGTCAATTTGCCTAATTTTATGACATCTTGCTAACATTATTGTCGAGTTTGATTTCCCCTCGAAATACAGAAATGAATGTTTATGTGAGCGCATGAGATTGAATGTATTTGATCGGAGCTGATTCTTATTTCAGAGCGGAGCGGAGCCGCTCCAGAAGACGTGTGGAGCGGAGGAGGGCAGGCAAATTCAACCGCTGTATATCCCTCATGAATATATAACAGCCTATAGGTCCTTTCACAACGGACTCGGTGCACTCCCGCGCGTCTCTGTGTTAACAGCAGCCATAGGTTTATTATGGATCTGAAAGAAAAATTGACCTTCAACTGACCTTCAACAAGAGAAAATGACCTTCACTTCAGCCCAGAGATGACATTAGAAATAAAAGTAATGGTTTTTTCTGAATCCCCATTCAATGCCCATTCGATTGATATGTGGTTTGGCAAAATTGGTGTAATAGTTTGGGAGATCAGCAGGGGGGCGAAATTCCCTCACACCCAGGGGAGCGAGGGTTAATTTCTGAAAAACCTTGCAATTGTAGAAGCGATTTCGCCCGGTTTCGCCGCCCGCGGGTGAGTGAAATCGGATTTTTTATTACCGGTTGACGTTTGACCAACCTTGTCTGTGTACAGGCCGACTATCGGAATGATTACAACTCCGCAAAGCTAATTTGCACACTTGACTTTGCTGAGAACTTTAGGATCTTATTTATCATCCTGTCCTTGTCTCAATTCAGCCGCAAAAAGAATGAGATACAGCATAGTCAACTGATGTATTCTGCGACAACATAAAATATGAAAAGTTCGAGCGATATTTAGCTGCTAAAATTGATTTCAGAGGATCGACTAATACTATCGAGCATTTATTCGAAAATCGGTCTGTCGCTACAGCATTTCTTGCAGGCATTTTGTCTTTCATCTTCGTGTTCTTTTCGAGTGAAGAACATGTTATGATTGAATTATGCGGCATTTGATATGCGCAAATGCGTAAATTTTTGATCACCGAAAATTAGCATATTGTACATATATTTGATGAAATATTTTGAGATATGACGGACATTTTAGATGAGGAATTGGTTGAAACTTTATTGACGTGCTTTTCAATCTATCGCAGGTAATAATAAGCATTGAGAAGGCCCAGAGGCCGAGTTCTCAGGGTACCCTGTTCCATTATCGAATTTAATGAAGAAAGTCTTCGGAAGCCATGCGATGCGAAGTTTCGCTTTGACGGCATGAATGACTAATTCAATGCGAATGTAAAACTGATTCAATACTCTCCCGATATGTATAATGCCAAGTAAAATGAATAAAGAATAAAAAATATCGCCAGACGTTTCGGGTCCAGACCCTTTGTCCATGGCAGAACATTTAATAACACTTAATAACTAAGTGTTCTGCCATTGATGAAGGGAGAGTATTGATTGAATCAGTTTTACATTCGCATTGAATTATGGTCCTCCGGCCCTCTGCCATGTCATACGAAAGACTAACTTGGAAAGTACAGTGCAGCAAACTTTTTTAACATAATTCACACAAAACTATATAAAATTCAATTAAAAGTTCTGCAGTACAAAATCAGTACAGCTGCTGCACTGTGCATTCCAAGTCATCGCCTGAGGTTTGGCTACTTAAACGCTTCTGGCTACCGTTCATTTACATTAATAGACGACCCACTTACCCGCTTCATCTGATAAAAAAATAACTTTATTATCATTTTGTCACACACTATGCTCTGTGGAGACTCCTATTTATGAATCAGCTATTGCTTGTTGTCAACAATCAATATTTATTGAATCTCTCAAATATGAAAGAGACTTCGCTCTGTAGTTTGCAACAAAGTCGTTACAATCGCCATCTGCAGCTCATAACATAAATTCGATGGGCGCGAGAAGACCAGCACGATCGCTTGCCGATCTGGTAATGTGGGAAAACTCGGTTGTTTTTCGTTTGCAGTCAGCGCTAGTGAAAACCTTGTCACAAAGAACGAATCACCGAATCCTAGTGTGGAAACTTCAGAGACAGCTATTTCACGAGGTAAGAAGTGCAAGTAGGCAGGAAAACCCACCAGGCAATCATGTAACCTTGTAAATAGACGGTTTGTTAGTCGTTCCAGGGTAGTTTATGGTCATGATTCTGTTGCAGTTGTGAAATGTTTAGTATTAAAACTTTCTTCTGAAATGTTTATCAAATAATTTAGAAACTGTTTCTCTGAGAGCTGATCTCTAGAAGCTGAGACTTTGAATGAAATAGGCCAATGATCTAACCCTTTAATCATATTTTGTCTCCTAATGTGTTTCATCACTGGCTTTCAATAAGGTAATGGTTATTCATTCTTAGCAAGCAATTATCAATCTCACCATTCAACTGAGACTGTAAAAACTTATGGCAGACCGCAGCTGATCAAAATGATCCGCCCCCGCGTCTTCAAACTGGGTCAAGAGCTTCGAACTGTAAGGTGATCAAATAGATCACGCTTCGCATCTTAAGGGTTCAGCCGTTAATTCGAAACTTCGCAACGAATTAAACTTGTATGGCATCCGAAGATGTTCTTCTTGCAAGTTTGATGACAATGAGCATTGCTGAAATTATTTTTACAGTTCAATATTTTTAGTAAAATAGTTATACACTCTAAACCGTTGACTGGCAATTGACAGACATTAATCATACAAAATCTATTTTGTCGGTCATTGTTTGTTCTTGCAAGATGATTGCCACTGACCACCTACAATATCTGACAAAAGCGACAAAATGAATAGCAATGAATTCTGAAATTTTATCAAAAATGTTGGTAATTAATTAAATTATGTCAAAGTAAATCATGGTTTTGCCACATAATAATGCAGATTGCCCATACGTCAAGCAATTACTAATTGAAAAAATCAATCAATATTCAACAGTTTTTGTTTAGTTAATTTGCACACAACGCATCTGTTTCGATGTCGGTGGAGAACCTACAAATTCGTCGGATATCGCAGGATATTGGAGGTGACAATCGTCGGTTGATTTTGTCAGTAATTTTGTAGGATAATTGTCGGTCTACAGTTTATTGTGTATATAACAGTTTAAAAGGTAGTTCTAAATAGTTGAAATAAATGTATAATAGTTCAATTATAAACAATAAAATGCCAGTACTCTAAATGTTGTCGCGCAATCGATACAAGCTATACTGCACACTTATGAATTTAGATGCAATTGGTCATTTCACTGAATTACAAACAAGCATTACAAAAAATTCATACAGGAGCATGAAAATATTGCAATTCAAAGATTGAATCAATCTAACAAATGACAATGTGCATGAATATGATTCCACTGCCCTAATACGAAGGATATTGCTGAGTGGATAGGACTTGAATCTGTAGATTTTCAATGATTGAAAAGCAGACATTAACTTAGCTACAAATTGAATTATTTGAAAATATTTCCACGATAGTGTTCGGGTCATGAAGTGCACGAGAGTTCACCTCAGAACTCCCATTGATTAAAATAAATGACTCTTTCGTTGAGTCTATCCACATAAATTTATGGTTTTTCTCAATGACGAGAGGTTTGTGCAATGCCATGAGATAATTGAAACTGTCAAAAGAATGTTATTATCTCATAATTGAAATCTCCCTCCTTGACCATCGGACTCGCTGAACTCTTTTATTGACGCAAATGTCTAGTGGAAAGAAATGTTTTAAAGAAGTTTTGAAACATAATCATCGACTTATATTTTGATAATGAACCCCAAATAACAATAGATAAGAAGGGAGAAGGGTAAAGATCCTCAGGAGACAGCAAGCTAAGGAAAAAAAGAACTGTTTTTGTATTTTCAATGTTGATTCAAAACATGCACGATACAATAAATGACGTGATAAAAAGTAAATCGAATAGAAAGCTTCATTTTCTGCTTTACAAAGAGAAAGGAGAATGATAACACAAAGAGAACACAAAGAATTGTAAATGTATCTCATAGAAATCAGACATTCAAGAACGGAAATATACATAAAAAGACATTACGCCGCCCGTGGGTGAACAGTCGATTACACTCTGAATCCCGATGCTACACGAATTGTTGGAACTATGAATACAGATTTCAGTTAATGTGTTGATCGAATTGATTACTTGTGAGGATGACATTTTTCGTCAGCTTTAATAATCCGTTGACTGAAATAGTTTTTGAGTAGGTTGCTGATTTTAGATTATGTCAAGTTATTTTTAACTCAGTAGATTTCACAAGATGAGATAATAGATGGATGTAGGTGAAGTTCGAAAAACTGAAGTGATATGCTTCTTCAAACACCTATTACCAGTAGGTGAAGGAGGCATCGCTAGCAGTAAAGGCTTGAAAATGACTAAAATAACAGGGCTGGGATCGGTTAACCGAATAACCGGAATAATCTGTTAATCTTTCGGTTAACCGGTTGCACTTTATCTTAACAGGTTAAAATCGGTTACGACGTCTGATTAGATTTATCTTGTATAATGAAATATTGTCGATAATTGTGAATGAAAATTGTCGATAAGCCTTAACAACTAAATATATACCGGGAATCCTCATTCAACCGATTTTGACCGGTTGACCAGTTACAAAAAAATTAACCAGTCCCAGACCTGTAAAACAAGATTTGTTAAAAAATTGATATCTGAAACAGCATTGAACCGGGGGCTTTGTTCCAATAATTGTGCATTTTTTTATAGTGAAAAGCGTAAGGTAATCAAATACTCGATATTAGAACCCAGATGTATTTTTATTATTTGAAATAAGTCTTTTGGTCCAAACAAAGTAAATGAAAAATGATAATGAGTATCGAAATGTTTACAATAAAGGTTCGAATGAAATGAAGAAAAGTGGCAATGTGTGATTTAAATGAATAATGTTGGAAGGTTAGGAGAATTATGTTGAATGATCACTAATTATTTTTGGCATTCATATAATCCAGAATGATTGTCATATTTCGTGAATACGCAGAATAACAATGAACAGGGTAGAACGTTATAATATAAACCTAAAGCATGCACATAGCTTCCATTCTATGCGCTTTTAGACATCAGCGCTAGTAAAAGTTAGCAGTCGCTGTCTCGTCGTTAACTGTTTATAGGACTCTTTCAACATAAAGGCCTGCTGGTCTATTTTTGAATTTCATGACTTTATGCCCAATTCAGCGGCAAAGAGACAGTCTAAATGTATTTAACCATGCTTATAGCCATTGTCTATTCCAGACCGCATGTCCAATACCAAAATATGAAAACCTATATCGACTTAACATTACCGGATGAATGAAATCCTGATGTAGTCAACAACATCATTTTGACTCAATTAGACGGACCTAAGTGAGCGACACAAATAATGCATTTGTGGTGTGTGGGAATTTCCATAGAGATTTACTGTGGTGGAATGAAAAATCACGTCACGCGGTAACTGTCTTGATCGCATGATCTCAGGTGCTAGCAATAGCACGTAAGCCTACGCAGATTCGAAGCTTCTATTCAGTGTAATTATCTCAAACATCGAAAGAGTAAATAGGAAAATGGCCTTACTTCCTCGTGAAACAAATTTCATTGAGAAGTCCCATTGCAAAAAAATCGCGCGATTCCTGGTCATGTAAGAACATTGACTCCATCGCAAGATTAATCGACAGGAATCGATTATCTGCACCCATAAGTGCTTGCAAGTGGCCCCTGAAGTGGCCTGCATTAATAGGCGTAAAATTGGGCTGTGAAAGCCAGAGACATTAAGAGGATGGCTGCTTTCATCTAAAATCAAAAACTCCATTCAATCAGAATAATAAAATGCTTTTCGTTGAATATATTTCCATCGTAAACATGCCAACAAAGCAGACATCTCGACAGCTCATAACATCTTCACGTCTTGCTCAGTGATCGACAATTCATGTATTTAGGGAGTGTCTTGTTCATGCTGACTTGAAATCATATAATACTTTGAAGCCTTCGGTATGGCGTATTTCTATAAAGATTGTCAGCACTGATTTAATTAACTCAATGTTAAGGACTTCATACCATGAATTCATCTTTCAAATAAAATGAGTTGGAATCCATTATGTGATGGTATGTATGCAGACGCGAATTCTGAAACAATTTCAATTGCACTCCATCGATTCAAATCTGTGGACAACTTTTCATTATTGCCAGACAGTGAACTTCCAGTTTTGCTAACAAGGTTTATTTGAGTAACGACAATTCGAGGTAATGTGTCAATTCAAATCAGATGATGTTCAGTTCCTATCACCTGTTTAATGAGTGTTAAGCAAGTGAACAACAAACAATATCTTGTAAGTTTTCCATAGACATAATTGATGGTGGTTTACTCCGAACACTCTTGAAAGCTGAAAGACAAGTTTTCTTAGCATTCTGTTGACTCTAAATTTGCTTATGAAGTTGTGATTACAATCAGTGCTGCCATTATTGTTCATCAAATGCAGCCGTTAGAAAATTGCGATGCTTAATCACTGCTGGAAAAACTCTGCGACTTGATTATATAAAGAATATAATTACTAAATGTTTACTTAATGTGAAGTAGAGACCTCACCAATTTTTACTGCGATAGAAGACTTCTTTCTAGCGAGAGATCTTTCGGCCTACATCGTGCTCCATTTTCAAGCGACTGCACTGTATTATTGAATCACAAGCGATTAGAACATCTCTCACATGAAATCACAGCGCCATCAGGCGCACTGACAGGTATATGGTAGGAATCAAAAGAAAGAGCCCGAATGTTCAGTGAACAGCACAATAATAACATAATGAAGGAAAAGTCAATAAAAAAGCCAGGCTCAATTTCAATTTTGCTTTATTAAACTTTCAGTATTACTATTTATTTGGTTTTATTCATAATTTTGTTTATTTGTCCATTTTTGCATGTCTAAATGTGCGTAATTGTCTTCCAGTATTGATTTCTCAATGTATGACTTGTCGTTCCTTTTGAGCTTGGACTTTCATTGGCATTCCCTTCATTATGTTATTGTTGTGCTGTTCATTGAACACTAACGGACACTTTTGCTTGCTACTATGCACCTGAAAATCCGTCTATCATTGTGATTTCTTCTGAGAGATGTGTTGATCGGTTTTGATTCAAAAATGCAGTGTAATCGCTTGAGAATGGCCGACGGTGTATGCCGAAAGATCACTCGACAGGAAGAAGTCTTCCATCTTAGTAGAAATGGGGAAACCCTTTACTTGACATTGTATTCAATTCCCTGTTTCAAAGAATATAAAGAATATGCATTGATAGCAGGAAAATATTGTTCGTTGAGATATCCTTTTCCTGTTTATCACCAAGTGAAAAAAGGTCAGTGCATGAAGTGCTGTTCCATGGATACATGTGTTTTTCCTGCAAAATCCTGTGCTTGCCAGGGGCCCTGTCGCTTTTTTTTAACTTTGGTCCTCTAGGCTACACGACCTCGCATTCATGACTTTTAGTTTTAGCGTATTTCCAAGCTTTTCACCAAAAAATCATTGATCAAGTGGAAAATGAGTCTATGATTATTAACAACACCATTGACGTTGAATAGACAACTTGGAAATTCAAATGCTATGTAAATTCTACTTATTAAAAATTCTAGAAGTGACGGCATATCTAAGCACTCATTTTTGTGTCTTTTGATAATGACATGATATTTTGGGTTTCTGCAAGTCATTCTTTATCTTTTGGCTCACTTCAAACTGCCTAGAGCTGCAGAATGCAATTTCACAAATGCATTGGAATGGCTACCTTTGAAAAAAATCCTCCAAAATTGATGAGCGCAAATGAGCTGCATTCATTTGCAAGCTGATCTCGGTTCAGTGGCCTTGTGGTAGAGTGTTCGCTCTGCATCCGAGAGACCTCGGGTCAAACCTAAGACTTGTAAAATAGGTACACTCTGCATGAATGCTAAACACTCAGCGCGATAGATTGAGAGTGGGATAAATGGAACTCAGCCACAGGGAGGACCGGCGTGTCGCCGAATGTGCTTCCGAGTATAAACAAGGAAGTTTACTTTTTATTTTATAAATCTCGTCTTGCACTCATAAGTAACTCCCCAGTACATTCTGCCGCCGTAGTATCGTAAATCGTAATCATTAAGGAAGTCCATACAGGATAGCCGCCAACTGTTGGTTTTAGCGAATTACCCCCTGAGGAAGAGCGAACGCTCGAAACGCGTAGGGGTTGTACATATCTTTTAATTAACTATTTTAATCTGGTCAATAAATTTTAAGGAGAGACGAAAGCTGTTTTTAGCATCAACTCAAGTATTAAGGAAGTCTATAACCAAAATTTGCAAAGTTTTAAAATGTCAAAAATCTGTAAAAATTGGGGAATTTCCAATTTTGAATCAGAGCAAATGAATGCCATCATTAGCACATTATTCATGAAGTATGCTGCGCTGTGAATTTCATGCGATTTGTAGCCAAACTTTTGAAATTACGGAGCTGCGCTTTAGACACTGCTAAGTGGGACAAGGTCAAGTGAGGTACATGCAGAATAATGTTCATTGATAAATTTTGTCCAACGCCATATTTGCATATTCTACTAAAGATAATTATATAGCTGTAATAAAATGCCTGAATTTAGACATCTATACTATTATTGGCGACTGTGAAACCAATATCACGGATGTGATGCGATGTACGGTTGACAATTCGTGTCATAAAAGCACGTTATCTTATATATTGTTTACGTCGTGATTGCAACGACGGATTTATTTTCTCAACCAGACTTCTTATTGCTGATTAAAACTTGAAATTTCATTTTAGAAATGAAAGTGAATAAATGAGTTTAATGCAATTTCAGGTGTTTGCAATGATAACCTGCGAGGGCAAGTACCGGTAGAGTCCATAAAGTAAATATATGTCAGCATACAGTGAAAAACTTTATATCAGAAGACTCAGTTTTCAGCGGAGATTACGCTCCTGCAGTCTGAGAAATATTTGATCAATTTTTAAGAAGCTAAATTTTTGCAAATTATTCTGTGTTTATATACGAGCGATTTAATACCTCTACATAAGTAGCATGAAAGTCATCGTCCAGCAAAAAGAATGAAGACTGGAAAATTCCTGTCGGAGGTCTTCATTCATGCTTTCATCGGCATGATCCTATGATTCACTAAATTTATGTTTCATTTATTGAATCTGAATGATATCGTGGACGCACTTGCATCTTTTGAAGTTAATAATGATTATTGTCTTTGACTATGATATTCTGCTCTTTCAGGGCCAGTTTGTGATATTATCCCTTTGGATCACGCTTAAGAAAATACTCTTATTAATAAGGTTGAGCACTAAGGCAATGTATAGTCATCCATCGAATTGCTGACTTAGCAAACAACACCTCTCAAAGGTTGCCATCACACGGAGGATTTGTAAATACTATCATTTCTCCTTTATTGCTATCATCATCTGTCAAATCCGTGTGCATTTCTCCAAAAGTGCAGACATTTACATATCTCACATGTGGTACTTTGTCTCAGCTCGAGTTGATTCAATAAGATCGAAACTGCACACACACTGGAGATTTAATTAATACTGAGCTTCTTCTCTACCTAATATACTTAATCCATGACATAGTCCACACATCATCATTGATGCCATTTCTTAAATCCAGACTCCCTGGTTTAGATCGACCCCAATTGAATTGCCCTGTCATCCCTTTCCGGGAATAACCTTACGCCTCCCCTGTTTCTTGCTCTGATATCCTGAATTTTCTATTACCCAAATAAGTCATCAACTCTATCCTCTATTTCGCATGCAAATTCCTTCTTGAATAACAACTGACACATCCCTTAAATTCTTCATAGAATCCGAAAATGTTGGATGTAAGGATTCACCTAAATTATCCTCTAACCATTCATTTATTCCATTAGTAGATTGAATAATTCATTTTCGATCAATATCACATGATACTTTTGAAGGATTACAAATACTTTCACTTAACAAGATGTTCCTCTTTCGAATTGATGAATATTGTAGGTTGGGTTTGAGAACATCCAAAAATACGGCGTATCATCAAATCGAAGTTATTCTTCGGTGAAGGGAAGCCCAAAAGACAATCATGGTCGAAAAGATAATTCGGAGTTTCTAATAATGTGAATCTCAGAAAATTGTGTGTCGACATCGGAAGCTTGAATGAATTAGTATTGGAGTTGCCTATGGGATTCAAGAGAGGTCGCTGGATGGGTCGGGCTCGGCCGGGGGGCTTACTTGATGAGTGTCATTCTTCCGTCGAAACCTTAATTCCTTTGCCTCTCTCGTAGCTAATGGGCACCGCCGACAATCACCTCGCGGTCAATACTTGATGGAAAATCCTGAGAAGAGAGGAAGCTGCGGGAGAAAGGAGAAAACTCAACACTTGAAAGAGATGAAGGAAAATCTACTTTCGATTTGTAAGGATGTTTTATGTCATGACCTGAATATCGGAATTTACACAAGAGGGTAAATAGAGATAGATTTAGATCTTTGTTGTCTTCCCGAATGAAATGGAATTCTTCACGAGTGCATCAAAAACTT
Source organism: Prostheceraeus crozeri (assembly GCA_907163375.1). Classification (NCBI taxonomy): domain Eukaryota; kingdom Metazoa; phylum Platyhelminthes; order Polycladida; family Euryleptidae; genus Prostheceraeus; species Prostheceraeus crozeri. The sequence continues at coordinate 25,872 of CAJQUW010000722.1, read as the reverse complement.
GTGTATAAAAGAAATTGAATATTCGAACTTACAAGTGCGAATTATATGGTTCAGTGTTTGTCGGTGCGCGAGGGTTTGATAATCACCGGCATTGTCGTCTAGCGCAGCAGACAGTGATTAGTTGGACGGCAATCAGGCTTGCTGGGGGATGGAAATCCCGTAGGATGCCCGTGGGAATGGGACAGTGAGCATAGAGTCATTCATGTATAGAGTAAGTAAACGGAAACGGATGTATCGAAGTAACTAGTGATACATTCGTTTAACCTTTGAGGCACCTTGAGGCATAGAGTAAGAATGCTAGGTGGAGTAGCAACTCAGTATCAATTAAATCTCCAATGTGCATGCAGATTCGGTTTTAATAAAAAAATAAACTCGAGTTGAGTTGCACTTTTGGAGACATTTGCAGGGATTTGACCAATCATGACAGTAATACACACAGAATAATAGCATTTTACAAATCTTTCATGTCATGAGAGCCTTGGAGATATACAGTAAGTAATATTTATTAAATTAGCAATTGGATGGGTGATTTCTTTAATGCTCAGCTTTATTGATAAGAGATACTTTCTTAAGCGTGATCATATCGCAAGCTGCCGGCCACCAAAAGATCAAAATATCATAATGAAATACAATTATCACAGTAAATTTAAAAAGATGTGAATGGGTCCGCATTACAGATTCAGTAAATCAAGCATAAATTTAATGAATCATATGAAATTTTATAGTTCCGCTTGAACAGCATGTTGTTTATAATATAATTTTCTTTTAATCGGAAAAGCCTTGCTGTTGTTTATATGGCATTTATTTCCCAAATTTTCGCCTAGTCAGGCCGCTTCAGGGGATGTTATGTTGAAATGGTATATACAGTATATAGATATATAATACTGCCATATGCAAATGCCATATATACAACAGCAAGGCTTTTCGATTGAAAGAAAATTATATTATAATGAATCATAAAATCATGCCGATGACAATTGAATTAAAAATTTGAAATCTCAACCAAGTAACACAATAAGATCTCAACTTTTCCAAGAGGACTTGCACTATAATGCGGTTCATGAAATTTTCCACTTAATTAAGATACCTGTTAGTAAATGATTGAGTTTCGTGCTACTTATGCGGAGGTTCCAAATCGGTAGTATATAAATACAGAAATAATTTGCAAATATTTAGCTTCCTAAAAAGTGATCAAATGTGTTTTTAGACTGCATCAACATAATCTCCGCTAAAAACTTTCAAAGGCAAAAAATCGAACGAAAATAGAATTACGACACTGACAACGAACTTGAGATAATTCAATACTTGAACACCGGTATTTGAAATCATGGATTGATGACGAAATACAAAATCATTAACTAACATTAATGCGAATTTTAAAACGTTGAATGAATATGCGTTATCACGCTTTATCATAGTATTTCATATTTAATTTTCGAGAATTTTCGCAGCGTCGGCGGGCCTATTGAACAAGATGCGAGCTCTCCGCTAATGAGGGTCCTATTCGATTCCTGGGTCAAGCGAGTGCGGTAGTGTGATCAGCAGTATTGGCGTCTTTTATTGACTTACTGGTTCTCATTCTTTTTAAAATATATTCAATATGATATGACAGACATTTTTTGCCAGTTTATCATAACATTTATTTAATACATCCACGGGTATCACAGGCCTATTAAGATATCAATATAATGAGAGCATATATTCAAAACCCAGTACAAAATGTAAGATATGCAAATTTTTTCAGTTTTGAAGAACTGACCACGAAATTGACTAGTCATGATTGCAATACAGAATCCTCCGTGTCATAACAAGTTTGGAGAGGTAATGTCACTTAAGTTAGCAAAGTTGATGGTTGCTATTGCTTTAATGCGCAGCCCTATTAATAAGTGCATCTGTCTTAAGCATAATCACATCACAAACTACATGTACGAGTATATGCTTGCCACTGAAAGAAAATATCACAATCAAAGACAATCATCACAATTAAATTTAAAAGATGTAAACATTTCTATTCAGACTCAGGAAATGAAGCACGAGTTTAGTGAATCATGAAATCACGCCGATGAAAATAGAATTAAAAACAGCCAAGAAGCACAATAAGATCTCAACTGTTCCATGAAAACTTATCTACATGATGATGTGGTTCATGATATCTCCTTGATAATCAGTACCTATAGTACCTACCCATGTACCTATAGTGGTTTGCTAGCATATAAACACAGGAATAATTTGCAAAAATTTTGCTTCTTAAAGAGTGATCAAAATTTTTTAGACTGCAGTAGAGTAATTCCCGCAAAAAACTGAATTCTTTGATGCAAAAAATTTCACTATGTGGCTACCTTTTTCGAGTCGCTCTATCTACTATATAGGCTACTTACACTATGGTGAAGCTATATAGGCCTACCTGACTTAGTCCTCCGTCATTGCATCTCTATTATTGGCTACCATTTCAAGAGAACAATTAACAAATTCTAATTGGATGGCAACATTCCTATCAGCAGCTATAATGTCTACTGCTTTCGCTTTGTTATGTTTTTTTTTAATCAACCTTTTCTGCCATGAAATTTGTCCGGAAATTTTATCTGCTTTCTTAAATGGTCAGTTTGATAGCAATTCTATCAATAGTAACTGCTGTTCATTGTAATTGATAATGTGTAGAACCTTCCTATCTGTAAGACCCATATTATGTTATCCAACATCGTCACCCAAAATCTTCAGATTATAATCATCAAGAGATATAATGAAAATGCAGTAAGCGAGTGCATTCTTATGATAATCGTGGTAATTGAAAATAGATTAACTAAAATAGCAGATTTTTGGCAATCCGCAAATTTCGTTACAGCCTTGCCATGGGATGAGGTTTCTTAGTCTCATACCTACAGGATTTTTCAAAACTTTCGATTGTTTCCAATAATAATTACTTGAAGCCAAATATTTCTCTGATAAACTCAGCTGACTTAAAACCCTCAGCAACTAGGGTAGGTAACATCCTAATCCACTGTGCATGTATGCCTATCGTATATTGCATGATTGGCCTACGTACATTAAGTTCTAGTACCTCTATTATGACATCATAGCATGTCCTTTTATGGGTGCCTGCTCTCAATTAGCTAGGCCCTTAGGTTTTTCCAAAGCAGTTACAATGCTTTCGAGGCATCAGGCATAAGAAAAACATGATAGGCCAACTACAGATACATCCCTCCATAAATAGCTAATATGTATTTTTTCTTATATGTACTAATATCTAATTGTCATGAAAGAAATCATGACGATGGTGCAAATTGGAAAAAAATACATGAAACAGATTAGATTTATGTCATTCCTATCTTTTGACAAATTCCATAAGCTTTTGAAAGTGCAATGGACTCGAAACTTATCCGATCTAAAAAATCGATGTCATCATGAAGTTGCATTTACGTGATATTAATGATTTTATTCTGGAACCACTTTACAGACACTTCCATGCTTCCGACAGAGCTTTCCAAGTTTTTTTAATTCCATCATTAATGATATCAAGCTCATTTCAGAACTCCGGGTGTTAAATTCTAGCATAAAGGTCTTCGATATATTTATCGGTGTGGAAAATAATATCCTAAATTGCTTCAGGTTCATGATGCTCTGTACCCTTTGCCTAAGCCACTGATGGTTGTAGGATTCTTCAATATGGAAAAGCGCATTTAATGCGTCTTTTAACTCAGAAACTTTTTGGAGGTGGCCCGCGCCCCCAAGGCTTTCTCCTTTTATTTCAATGTATCAAGGCTTCCTCCTTGGCTGCGCAGCTGTATCATATCTTGCAGGATATTTTAGCAAATTTTGTGTAACAATTATGAAATCGTTCAACAGAGCTACTAAAATATTGTTCAGGTCTAATGGAGCTTCCTGCATTTTTGCGGGAATTCTCCCTAACTGAAATACTATTCGCATTCCACGGCAGGTCTGTAAAATCCATGCGGCCAGCCAAACCGAACCGATATCAAATTTTTAGAATCAAGATTCTTAATCGAATAGTATCTGACGAAGTTGGGGAGACATGCTATAACTCATGTTGCGCTATGCAGACCCTGAGGAATGCTGGATCATACTTTACCATTGCCCTCTTCCTTGTCCAATTTTATTCCACGGCCATTTTTAAGGAATCTCGACAACATGACTTTTTCTGTAAAAATGGCACTTCATCGCTCTTAAAAAGGAGTAAGTCATTTTCAAGATATAGAGAATTGCAATTGGAAATAGAGATTTATTTCTAAACCCTACCCAATGTACAAAATACATGATTTGTAGAGAGAGCCATGGAGATTTAAACTCTTTGCCTTACAGGTTGCCATCTGTACGGAAAATTTTTTCGCATATTCCTTGCCCTTGTAGATACTGTCATCAGTTAGATATGACAGTTAGTTGTACACTACAATACAATTTTTGCTGACTGGAAATGAATGAAATAAGCGATGTAGCTTGCAGATGCAAAATCAGGATGAAATGTATTCTGTGATATAGAACCACGAAATTCATCATACACTGTAAATCGCTCAATACCAATCACATACGAAGGATGCATACCAAAATATTTTTTGGTGTATTTCTGTATTCTCTTGGTATATATTTGTATGCTTTTCGTATGTTATTTCAAATGTGGTATGCTTTGCATACTAAAGCCATACCAGCACAATGTTAAAGGAAAGCATCAATGATTTCTAATATATGTTGATTTAAGACTCTTTGTCAATAAAGATCACACTAATGTTACTACTGTTTTGCAAGTAGCAAGATAATGACATTTAATAGTCAAACTTACAATACTGAATTCGATTTTAATACATGTAAGTCTAAGGCATTTCATGAATAATCACTAAGTATTTAACCGTCAACAATTATGGATTATGTAATTTTGGAACTATGCATATTATCAATCCGAAATAAAAACACATCATAATTCATGAACGCAAAAATAGTTATGTTTGAGATATATAGGTCAACATGGTTACTCGAATGCTATCGTTTAATTGAAATGATATTGATCAGCCTAGTTCATGGAAATGACCTAATTATGAGACTGGTGAAAGCCATAAGACAAGTAGCAACGATGACATGCGGCTATAATTTCACAATAAAACTAATCTAGTTAAATACCACACTTTCACGAAGAAATATTTACGACTGGTATTACTGGAAAAAGTTAATAGACAGTAGTATGTAATATAACCTATTTTTGCCATGTGACGTATAGCTCTTCATACGAAACGCATACGAATGAGGATGAATTTGCATCGGGTCTCGTATATAAACATACCAACAACTCGTATTTCAGTGTAAAACAGCCTATCACAGATAGAATAGTTCGCATCGCTACATACCAATCACATACGAAAGTAAATGAGATTTCGCATGAAAAACATATCAGATCTCTGTAAACATACGAGAATCTCGTATCAGATGTTAGTATCAAATTGTATGTGATTTTGGTATATGTTTGCATGTAATTTTCGTATCCAGCGATTTACAGTGTACTTACACGTATATACATGACGTAGTTTCTCAACATGACTCACGAAGTAAAGCGACATTACACGTTTTCAGGGCAACATGACATTGGGTCATGTTACTAATATGTAAAAGGCCTGTCTTATTCGTTCCCAATTTATTGTTCATGACTTTATAATGTTCTACTTTTTGCATTGCGCCCCATGCAAGCAAACCCACTAATTATTTCATCTTTTTATACTTTATGCACATTTTAATGCATTCTTGTGAGAAGGAATTTCTTTTCCAGATGTAATTGAAGCAGCATGAAGGCAAAGTCACCTACACATTTCATCATTGATAAAATTGATAATTATCTGTTTACTGTTCCCATGGTTACTGAGACAAGAATTCTATCACTCAAGCTTATAGTACATACTCTTCTGCATACGTCAGAAAGATCTTCAAATTGTAAGGTTATCCTCACCTTCTATGAATTTCTCCTTCAACCTGAACTGCAGGAAGCATCCTCTGAAGAATGTCGAAGAGAACTTGTTACTTTTTTCCTGTTTGATAAAGATATCATTATCAAGTTTAATTGACCAGTTCAGGGCGTACCGAAGGGGGTCGTGTGGCCGCCCCCCCCCGAAAATTTTTTAAATATATTCAGAAACAACCTAATATAAGCATTTGCCGCTTGACTCGAGTATTAAGGGTCAGAATTTTCAAATTATAATGGATTCCTAAGGTAATCCATGCTTCTGTATCAACACTTGTTGTTATCTCGTCAAATTTCGTAGCTACTAGTTATCAATGTTCAATTAATACATGTAAATGAACAGAGTTTGTATCAAAGTGAAAATGATTCGGTCATAATTCATAATTCATAACACTTTATTTACCAAAAATTTGAGTGTTGGTCGAAAGTCACGAATTAGATGATCAGACGAAGCCCAAGCGCCTACTCGGCACACTTTCTGCAAACTTGTCAATAATATGGTGCAACAACGTCATCCCTTTCATAGCTATTGCAATGACCTCTCCTGCCAAAACGACTGTGTAAACCATAAACTTCTTGTCCATAAACTCAAGGCTTTCGGCTTTCCAACCTATTCCATCCAGTGGTTTCAAGTGATCGCATTTGTCAAGTCAGAGTGAACAATCAATATTCATATCCTTTTGTAATGAAAAGGGGAGTTCCGCAGGGCTCTGTGCTAGGTCCAGCTTTATTCAGTCTTTTCATTGGTGACTTTATTCCCAAAGTTGAGGGTGTACACCCTGTCCAGTATGCGGATGATTTGAATTTGATCATTCCTACCACCAAAGATTGTGACAATGAATCGATCATCTTAAATGAAATTTTTGGCATTGAGGAATGGTGTAGTACCAACAATCTAAAGTTAAACAAAAGCAAATCGAAGGTTTTGGTTAGTGGTAAAACAGATGAGCATCAAATGAAATTGCCTATACCGATTGTGAGCAAAATGAGAGTTCTTGGTGTAACACTGAACAGTCGACTGTCATGGGACGATCATATTTCTGATGTGCTCAAAACAAGTAATAGACGGCTTTTTGTTTTGAGGAAATTGAAACATTTCACAAATACTGACGATTTGGCAAGCGTTTTCTGGGGGCTGATTCGCTCTGTGCTAGAATATGCTTCCCCTGTATTTGTTCATCTGCCAGCCAAACTGAACAACAAAATTGAAAGAATTCAAAAGCGTGCCTTGCGGATTATTTACTATGGTTCACCTTCTCCATCTACTGAAGATGGCCATCTCTCCAACAGAAGAAGGAGGCTAAGTATGAAGCTGTTTTCTTCGATTGAATCCGATTGTTCCCATGTACTTCACAAATATGTCCCCAAAAGACTGCGGTACTCTCGTCACTTGCGTGTGCCAATGTGTCGGACGAACAAGTACAAGACATCTTTCTTCCCCTTCACCGTTAAGCTCATTAACGAAAGTTTCAATTGATTTAAAAGATAGTGTGTCAATTTCAGTTACTTCACTCGTTCATTTTCTTGTATTTTCTCTTATTGATCTTTATATGCTTGTATGATTTCCAATATTTCTGAAGATATACACCATTATCATTATTATTATCAATCAGAGATAGATCAATTGAGAATTGGTCTGCATATGTGATAATGAATATAAGATATATAATGATACTCGTAATATATCAATTATATCATACAATAAATAATGTCATAATAATATGTAATATAATAATGTACAAAAAGATGCATATACAGCAAGATAAGTAAATGGTCGACATTACCCCCTCCCCGAAAATAAATCCTTTGTACGCCCTTGCATGTAAGCCCCTAGGTATTCGGTTTTCGCCTATTTGGAGAATGAAATTGAATCTAAATAATTTTCAGGGTCAGCTGTTTCTGGTAGCAGCTTATAAATACAATTATGTCAAAAAATGCTTTATTTTGTCATGAACTATGCCATCATTGCTTGAATGGTAATTAACAGACAATAAAACCGCGTTATTGTCAATAGCTAGGTCTTTATATATCACCTCGTTCAAAGTGTACTCCCACCATACCAGAGCAGTATTCAATTAATGCATGAAAAAATAAGTGATACTGTGCGATGCACATTAAGTAAGCCCCATACAAATGGGCATTTTGCAAAAGTTTGACTTAATTCGGTTATGATAATTTGCGGGTATCTTGTCTTGCACGACTCATTTGGTAATCATGTTGATTTCCATCCAGCTACTCTAAACTTTACAAAAAAAACTGCGAAATGGTTTTATAATCTGCAACTAGCAACTAACTGCTACCTGATATGTCTTTATCTTGTGGGTAGAATAGCTTGGAAATTTTGTGATGCATCAATATCATCGCATCTCTCCACTGATTAGCATTGATTCATACCCCTACACGATTGGAGGATCTCCCCTCACCCCTACGAGTTTGAAAAATCGCCGTTTTCTGTGGGTTGGTGTCATCTATTTCTTCAAAAATTCATTTCAAATTAGTTACCACTTCCAAATATGCCTCTATTGCGGATAATTGCGGTAATAAATGTCTGATTTCTTCGAATCTGTCTCGTCGGTATGCATCATTCGGTCTTCATATCAAATGAATAAGAGCATAATGAGCAAAGGGTGTGTACTCATTTAAGATGCCAAACTCGTAAATTTTCTGATTTTTGTGACTTTTTTCTTTTGTTAAAATGAGCAGAGATTTCTCAAATATTTGACACGGGCGTATTCATACATTTTCAATATCAAAGCAACAATACACAGACAGCTCGATTATCTTTAGGCCTATTCCACGCCTCACATCTACATTTTGTCGATGAAAAAATAATTTCACTGGACTAATTGCACCGTGATTCGCTACTGCAGGTCACTTTGTGATGCTAATATCTTTCGCTATGATTGTAAAAATAATAGTAAGTGATCGCTGCTTCCTTAAAAACTGACGGTTTCCTCCACAAGTAAGTGAAGAATTAATATTGAAGCAGAGTTGCACCAGAGTAAGACATGGGTCCGAATTTCTGGACCCGATCTGTCTCCTGGGTCTGACACATTACTAATGTTTGACTTCTCATATCAGCATTCAGATGGATGTACAGCGTATCTGTTTATAGGTCGCAGCATGCAGGTATTTACTATTTACACACGTGCAATTCTATACGCATATATTAGCCCTATATATAGTTGTAAATAAATCTATAAAGAGACGCTTCATTATATTTCAAATTTTTAATTCGATTGTGTTAACTACATTTTCGGTGCTAAGCTTACAGAATAACTTTCATCTTGTCGACAAATGATTTGGATGTCTACATAAGACAGTGACGAATATAATATGAATATTTGATGGTTGTGATCATGTAAATCATTTCACAGTGCTTATAGGGAGGACCTTTACTTTGAAGTCGAAACATAGCATCAGTTGATGAAATTCACATTAGTGTACCTGTGCAGTTCATTTGAAATAAAATAATTATTGCAAATGACAATGTATAAACGAAACAGACGACAGGACCATGATGCTACCCACTTGTAACGAATTCTACTTGTACGCACTTAAATCGTGATGGGATTGATTTAGAAACAGTTCTGCGCATTTCGTATTACATGTATAATAGCTTTACCGGTATTATTAGCTGCTCTTTAAATAGCTTTTACTTGTTATCTCAAGGATTTATAATTACTCTGTCGGAAGCGTAGAGAGTGCTTATTTGTTCTCTCTTTTGCTTCAAGGTTCAGGCCGACCCGTTCGAGTTCCGTACCAGACCGGACCCGACCCGTGGTCTCAACTCTGCGCAGTGTTATGCTTGTACATGACTATCTATAGCCTAAACAAAATATAATGCAGAAATGACAATGTGACTTTCACAAGCAGTCATTCCGTTCATCAAGCCAATTAGTGGATTCAATTTCCTAGAAAAACAATCAATATCAACGAAATTACATTTTCAGGGAATGAATCAATGAATAAAATCTCTTATTCACGAGCAGTCGTCAATTAGTAATCCAAATCAATGGGAGAGTAAGATGAATTTTTAATCACTCTAATTTCATTTGCTTCGTTTTGTTGACTGATAGCGCTGTTTTTATCACTGAATTATTGCTTTCCTGACGCTCATCAAAATTAAAGTCCAAAATTTTATTACTTTATAGATTTCATTAATGCTAGCACTGAGTCTGAATCTGATTAATAGATAACTCAGCTGAACTATACTAACAAAATCATATTTCTACTCTTCAAATGTGGGCGTACAGTTGGAAAGCCACTAACTATTTCTTAATTTTACACAATGCCCAATGCTATAGTGGAGTTATGTCAACAGTGACTCCAAAAAGAAGACAAAAGAGAATTTATGTAGGAATAAAACGGCTTTTTAATAAATAAATATAAATTCGCTTACAAATAATCTCAATGCGTTGATGAAAATATTCTACACCATCAGATTACTTTATACAATAAGTAGCATAAGTAAAGTAATTATTTTACAAAAGTCGTAGATTTGATGGTGTTCAATATTTCTGTTGCGTTTTGAAGTTCATTTTTTCCATATTTCTATCGATTTCTGTCCGGTATGCGGCTGTTCATACACAGGAATATGTGGATGGTGCTTTCAGTTAATTGTTATAGCTGCAAATCGCAATTTTTGTAGTGAATTTTCTTCCTGTAATAAGCCTACTCATGAATTAAATATATATGATTGTATAATGTAAATGTTGTACATTGACTAATTGTCCAGTTTGACCGTTGCCTATCATGATAGTGCTTTCTAACAGTAACACTACTATCAGCACAGTTGACATAGTTGACCAGTTTGCGAGTCAGGCGATGCATTTCAAAGGTTAGTTAAGAGAGTTTCGGACTCGATATAATTTATCGGTCAAAAGTAAAAACGGTAGACAGACGGTGAACCAAATACGAAAAAAAAGTTTCTATAATACTTGTAGCTGTCAAATCTGTAAATGTTTACCTAAGTATAAATGTAGTGATAAATAAGTAGCATTTAGGCACACATGTAATAAATGTAGAGAATGCTGCATTGGAAAGACTGTAAGAAAATTCTCCACTCGGCACGCAGAACATAGACGTGCAATTATTAATAAGTCTGCATTCAGTGGTCTCTTTGATCACATTAAAAATAAACATAACGATCTAGGTAGCATCGAGGATTTTCAGGTCGATTTCATTGCTGAGCTGACGAACACTCGAGACACAACATTCACTGAAGCAAAAGTTATTACATTCTTGAAGCCAACAATCAATAGAAGACATGAATTACCTTGCTACAGTCTGCCCTCTCACTTTGATCGCCTCACATTCAGCAAGCAGCGCAATTCTTAATATCATTCACTCACAGAATTAGATTGCTTAATCGTATCACTTTGCTAGAAGTGCAAACTGATTCAAGCAGATGGCACATGCAGGACCTTAATAAGTGGGCAAAAAGAAATTTTTAATACCTTACAGAGATAGGAAAAATAGTCGTGCGTCGCTTGCGGATTGCTCTGATTTCCTTCAAGATGTTCCGATCGCCACGATTCCTTCAGATTTGAAGAATTCAGATCATTGAGCAAAAGTTTTCTCGATAATGATGGGCCCTCCGATCATTTTTAAAAAAGTTAGCAGGCGCACGAAAAAGCGTTCATAAACTTCTCTGTAGAACTTGACATAGAATGTATCTCTTTGATGTGTGATCCGATTGATACCAGTCACTGAAACTTTGCACAATTTGGCATGTTTAATGTTGAACTGGTTGCTCATTGTTCGATTGCTATGGTATTTAGTCAGGAGATTGTGCTATTTCATTTACGTTACATGTTCCAATGCTTCCCTAACCCTTCTAGTCAAAACAAAACAAGAGACGAGCTGTCTAAGGGCGTGCGCGCACTAAGCGGCCAGCAGGAATGCTTTGTCATTGTTGCGGAGATGGGAAGTTGTCCACTTGCGCGCGCACTTTGCCGACCCGACCAATTGGTCGTGGCGGCCATCAAGATTTGCAGTGACGCACACGCGGCCAGGATGTCGCGGCGACCAGTAAAATACGTTGCAGCTTATGACAGAGCGCGCACTTGGCGTCCGTTCCCGCGACAAATAGATAGTAAATTGCTAAAACTTCTTCCTCATTCATTCATTTCCTCAACAAATGGCGTCGATCGGTCGCTGTCGCAGCCGCTTTCATGGTCGCACATTTTTTTGGCCGCGGCGGCCATAGTCGCCGCGACCTGGCCGCTTAGTGCGCACACGCCCTAATTCTGTGCATTCACTTCTTTATACAGTCCGTTTCATAAAAAGTGGATCATCCTAAAATTTGACTAAATAAAACATAAGTATGATACAGAAAGCATTTTTCATGTTATTTCATGTATGTCCCTAATATATTTAAATGTCCTTAGATAATCTGATAAGCTATGATACAGTAACGGTTCTTAAGAAGCTGATATTTTGTGGTGCTACCCTTATTGTCAATGACATTACCAATTCGTCTAGGCATTGATTCGATGATATCTTTGATTTTTGACTGCTCTAACTTTCTCCACTCTCTTTTCAACAACAGTGACGTAAGTTGTGATACGCCATCTGTAGGTAGCAGTGAACGACGAACGTTACGTTTTAGAATCAGGAGAACGAGCTGGCCAAGATAATGTCCTAAGCCCTAATTGAGACTTGCATAAGTTGTCTCTACTACTCCTGTGACATTATCAGCATTATCATCCATAAATAACCAAGTCGATGGATCACCAAGTTGATCCGTCATTTGGCCAATGTTCATTCGTAAAACATTCACATAGCGTTCAGAATTCATGGTTCCTTGCTGTATGTGAAGTTCAGAGCGGCCATTGGTCCAAATGCCAGCCCAAATCAATAGAGTCGCATCACCTTGTACCCGGGGACGATGTAAATGTCTCGGAATTTCCTGATCAGATTTTATCCATAATCTCAATCGACCATCACTATCCTTCAGACGGACTGATGCCTCATCAGACCAGACAACCCGATCCCATTGATTTCGCCAGTGACAATGACTCATTGCCCATCTGAGACGTCTTTTTGTATGCTGATCTGATAATTCGATCTGAGAGGGCCTCTTACAGCTCTTGAAGTTCGATTCAATAAGTCTTCTACGAATAGTGGACTTAGAAATAGACGAGACTAGTGCAGCCATCTCAGTTAACGAGAGACTTGGATCAACTTTAACAAATCTCAAAATTAGGCGGTCTCTACGTTTGGATGTTTTGCGTGGACGGCCAGAGCCCTCTTTACGACAGAGTCGAAAATCATCATTATGCCATCGATGCACATTTGTGTAAGGGACATTTAATCGCTTGCTTGTAGCTCGCAAAGAAAACCCTACTTCTAGCAAGGCTGACACTTTGCCTTTTGTGAATGCGATCTCGTTATTGTTCATTTGTGCTTTGTATTGTTTTCAACCGGTAAGAGATAGATTTCTGGCTGAAAGCAATCAGGAGTGCTGCCAACACCACCGCAACGAAGTCAGGAAGCTATGGAACATGAAGTCCAGTTAATCACATGTAGCAGTTACATTATTGTTGATGAATAATGGTGCTATACTGGCTCTGATTGACCGATTTTCTTTATTTTTGTTTTGCTTGATAGCTTTTGGCTTGTAGAACAACATATTACATAACAAAGGAAACAAATGTAATTTTATAAGAGTGAGGTATGATTTTGTGTAACATTGCTAAATGAAGATCAAATTATCTACTACTTTTGTATCTATAACAGGAAAACAACTCAATATTCATGCTTGAAATTTCCAACAATGATATTAGTAAGCACAACTGACATATCTTCCAAATTTCAGAGAAATTCGTTCAAGTTTGGCGGAGTTAGACAAAGTTGAAGTTAAGGCGATGTTTAAGGGTGCCAGATGTTTTTTGCAGACCGCCATTTGACTATCGACCGCTAAGGAGGCGCTGGACGCCGAAGACCCGTCACACTGTGTGAAGTGTAACTTACTACTTTTGACCAATAAATTATATCGAGTCAGAAACTCTCTTGATTAACTAACCTGTAAAATGAATCAGCACAGTGACAAGTTTCGTGTAGTCCATGTCAGCAGAATGAAGTGTCCGGCAGTCGAAAACATGAAATTTTCGTTAGTGCAAGGGATATGATTATTTTTCATGTAATAATTGCAGGAACTTCCTACGTTGCGTAAGCCACAATAGAAAGTCCACGTCCAGTTTTTGCAAATACTGCACGTGAAGTACTGTCATTCACGCACCTTTTCACTCATCTCAACTGAATTTGCTCAAAGCAATCTGGCTTCCAGCTCAACATATCTTGCTCTCTACAGACCGAAAGAGACCAGGAAAATCTAATGAATGCATAAAAATTGACTGCTAGCCTCCTGATAACAGAAAATAATTTTCTCAACGACTCAGTCACATAAATCGAGCTTCATTCCTCTCAGTTGATGCCAGATTGCTTTGAGAGAATTCAATTGAGATGAGTAGAGCTCGACGTGGAAGTGGAATCGGCGTTGAGCAAGTCACTTTCTCAGGAGACTAGCAGCAACTTCTCTGTATTTTTGACATATATTTTGCTTTTTGCAATGTTATGGTCCTCGAACGGCCTTTTTCGTGAAAGAGGTAAGTTTTTTCGTAACTTTTACATAGATGAGCTTGCATGCTGTCTTTGTCAAATTTGTCTTTAAGCAATTTATTTCAAAAAAGTCGCTGTACAAGTTGCTGCCACTAAAGTTTCCTATCATTATTAGTATTGAAACTCAAACATTCCATAGTATCATTACAACACTCCAGGGATGCGGAGTCCTATCATTTTGATAGGACTCCGACTCCGACTCCGGGTGGCAAGTATAATTTAGTGATGAAAATTTTGGAAAATAGTTTTGGGAATGGAGCGCTTCTACAGCCGAAGCAGCTACACACCAATAGAATTGGTCCATGAATGGGTCTAAAACTCTTGATTTCATCATTATTTCGAATAAAACGATCTTGAAAAATGGAAAATTTTGGAGCATATTGAAATTTTGTAATTTAAATTTTGCGTTTAACGCATCCGAGGCATGGACACGTCAATAGAATTATTCTAAAACTCTTGATTTCTTCATTATTTCGATTAAAACGATCATGTAAATACGAGTCCCGTCCGCGGATTTTTGAGCATTCCTTTCAGTGGCTTGAATTGTGCTAATTTGCTAGCATTTTTAATTATCACACAGACACCGTTTGGGATAACGTGAATCTTGCTTTACTGGGCCCGGGGTGTAATTTCATACAATGTGAAAGATCTGGTGCAAAAATAATGTACTTATACTTTGGAGTTTGCTCATAGCTTGAAAGTTAAGCTCTATTATGCAGCGTTGATTAGTGATACAACTTTTCCATGTGTTGATGAACATTATTTAATTTATTTTTTTTTTATTTTTTTTATTCTTTTATTTTTTTTTTTTTATTTAATTTTTTTTTTGATAATTTATATATAAAATTTTTTTAATTTATTTTTTTTTTTAATTTTTTTATTTTTTTTAATATTTTTATTAATTTTTAGTTTTTTTATGTTTTTATTTTTAAATTTTTATTTTTTTATTTTTAAATAATTTTTTTTTAACTTTAAATTATATATTTTTTTTAATATAATACTTTTCATATTAGTAATATTTATTTAATTAATTTTTTATTTAAAAGAATTATATATAATTTTTTTTATTATTATATTTTTTTTTTTATTCTAGTTTTGCAGTATTTAAAATAATATTTTTATTATTTTTTTTTATTTTATTTTTTTTTTTATTATTTATTTTATATTTTTATTTTATTTTTTTTATTTTTTTTTTTTAATTATTTATTATTATTTTAAATTTATTTATTTTTTATTTAATTTTTTTTTTTATATTATTTTTTTTTTATTTTTTTATTATTATTTTTTAATT
>CAJQUW010000722.1:0-2500 GCA_907163375.1 Prostheceraeus crozeri | reverse complement strand
ACCAAACAAAAAAACAATTCCAAAAGCCAAACAATACGCAAAAGAGAAACCCGTGTGGCCAAATAATAAAAAAAAAAACATAAAAAAAAAAAAAAAATTAAGCAATAAAAAATAACATAAATTCAAATAAAAAAGAAAATACATAAAAAAAAAAAAAAGAGCCAACAAAAAGCCATAACAAAAAATCGACAAAAAAGCATCCAAAGAAAAACAACAAATAAACAAAAAAAAGAGAACTACAAAAAACAAAAATAAAAACACACAAAAAAACAAAACAAAAAAAAAATGACCAAATAACACAACAACCGAAAAAAAAATCACCCAATAAAAAAAAATAAAGAAATAAAAAAAAAAAAAACACGCAACATAACCGACAAACAAAACAACAAACAATTTAGCATACAACAATATCAATCAAAAACCAAGAATTAAAAAAAACACAACCCCAACAAATACAAAATAAAACTAACATAACAAAAAACAACAAACAAAAACATACCTAAAAATAAAAAAATAAAAACAACAACTAAAAAAACCAAAAACCCATAATCAAAACCAAAAATAAACAAATACTAAAACCAAAAAAAAAAACCAAGGCAAAAAAAAAAAAAAAAACAAACAACAAAAAACACATAACCAAACAAAAACGCAAAAAACCATAAAAAAAAGACAAAATAATAAAAGAGAAAACTACAAAAAAAAAAAATAACTAAATCAAAAAATAAAAAAACCAAACCAACAACACTAAAAAAAACATAAGCCAATAAAAAAAAACAAAAGACCCATCAAAACACACTAAAAAAAAAAACAAAACCTAAAAAACGCAAAAACAGAAAAAAAAAAAAACAACAAAAGAAAAAAAAAAAAACAAAATAAAAAAAGAAACCATAAAAAAAAAAAAAAGAAAAGCAGAAAAAAAACTAGCCAATAAAAACAACCAAATAAAAATATACGAAAACAACATAAGAAGAAAAAACCTAAAACAAAAAAAAAAAAAACACATAAACAAAAACATAAAAACAAATAAATAAAAACCCCAAAAATAAAAAAAACTCAAAAAACAAGACATCCAAAAAACTAAAAAATTAAACAATAACATCAAACAAAAACGAAAAACCAAAAACAAAAAAAAAAAAAAACAAAAAAATAGAAACCAAACAAAAAACCCAAAAAAAAAAAAAAAACAAAACAAAAAATAAAAAACAAAAAAAACCAAAAATACAAAAAGAAAACAAAAAACTAACAACCAAAAAAAAACAACCCTAAAAAAAAGCAAAACAAAAAACAAATAATTTGACACCACAAATATAACAAAACAACAAAAAAAAAACAAATAAAATAAACGAAAAACCCCAAAATATAAAAATTAACCCGTAAATGACAGTACAATAAAACAACAAAAAAAATAAAAAATAAACCAAAAAAGTCTAAAAAAATAAAAAAATACAAAACAAAAAAACTAAAAAAAAGAAACAAGGAAACAATAGATAACCAACAAACAAAAAAAATATAATTAACAGAACAAAACTATACAAAGCCTAAAACAACCAAAACAAAAATACAAACAAATGAAAACAACAGGTACAACCTAGAAAAAAAAAAAAACGAACATAAAAATAAAAACCAAAAAAAACCAGAACAAAAATAATTGAAAAAAACAAAAACCAGTTGAAAATAAAACAAACCTTGTAGAAATAAAATCCAAAAATACAAAAACCAAATAGAAAAAAAAACAAAACAAAAAAAAAAAAAAAAAAAAAACCAAAAAACAAAAAAAATAAAAACAAAAAACAAAAACGAAAAAACGAATCAAAGATACCTCAATAAAAAAACAACACTAAAATAACAACATCGAAAAAAAAACATTCTAAGGGACAAAAAAAGTAACAAAAAAACCAAAAAAAAAACAAAAAAAACCAAAAAACAAATAAAAAAACGAAACAAGAACAAATATAAATCCAAAAAATGAACACAAAACGATACAAAATAGCAAAAAATCAACAACACCGAAAATAACAAAATCACAAAAAAAAAAAAAAAAACAGAAAACCAATAAAAAAAAAAACACAAAAACCAAACACAGATTAATACATAAAAAATCAAAAAAGAATTATAAAAAAAAACAAAAAAAAACTTAAAAAACAACAAAAAAAATAATTAAAAATAAAAAACGACCCCAAAAAAAAAAAAAAGAAAACATACCAATAAAAAATCAAAAAAAACCCAAAAAAAAAACAAAAAAAACAAAAACAAAAAACAAAAAACACATATAAAAAAAAAAACAACACAAAAACAACCCAACAAAATGACAAACAAACAAATAATAAAGAAATGAAAAAACAAAAACCAAAATAAAAAACAAAAGTAAAAAACAGCAACACAATAAAAAAACAAAATAAAACAATACCTAAAAAACATTACACCCAAAACAAAAAATCAAAACAACAAAAAAAACCAAAAAAAAAAAACCAAAAACAATTAACAAAATATAAAAACTAAA
>CAJQUW010000720.1:0-291346 GCA_907163375.1 Prostheceraeus crozeri | reverse complement strand
GAATTTGGAGTTGAACCACAATTAACTCCTGGAGATTGGAGACATTTATATCCTGTTTTCTGTTTCGATTTAAGTGCACAATCTGAAGATATTATCAAGACTGGTTGTGATGTAACAATTAATATTGAAAAGAAAGATTTCACAACTTCATTGATGGCTTATGGTTTATTGCTAGAAGATGCAAAATATTCTATTGAAATTCTTAATGGAAAGATGGCTAGGATCGGCTGAAGCCTGAAGGAGCTTCGCTCCGATAAGTAAACTAAAATTTTTGATAATTTGAAATTTTTGATAACTAGAATAGATTAAAAATTTTTGATAACTTAAAGTTTTTTCATAACTAGAACAGATTAAAAATTCTTAACTTAAAATTTTTTTATAACTACAATAGATTAAAAGTTTTGATAACTTAAAAATTCTTAGATTAAAATTTATTCATAACTAGAATAAATTAAAAAGTTTCGTAGCTTAAAATTTTTTTATAAAAAATGTCGCAAGCGAAAAGTAGTAATAATAATAAACTTGTTGAATTGAAATTACGTAATATTGTTGACAAAAATACACCTAAAACTATTACGATTAACAAAAAAAGGTATTACATAAGTAAACCAATGATAGAGAATATTCAATTACAAGAAGAAAACAATGGCGGGATTCTCCCATTAATTCTACTAATAATGGGTGGCATAGCAGCAGCAGGAAGTGTTGCAGGTGGGACAGCTGGTATTGTCCAAGCAGTAAATAAAAATAATTCAGAGAAGGCAGCATTAGAAGAACAAAAACGTCAAAATAGAGAGTTAGAGAAAGTTGCTAGGGGTGAAGGAATAGTAGATAATTTTATTAGTAAATTAAATTTGGTTGATGAAGGAAAACGAGTTCTTAAAAATATTCTCCACAATGTTGATGATTTAATTGAAATTAAAGAAACTAAAGATGGTTCTGGAATATATCTAAGTCCTAGTATAATAAGGTAATTACCTGAGGACCTTTGGTCCGATCGGCTAAAGCTTCTGAACAAGGTTCTATTCGGTAAAACTTTTATTTTATCTTTTAAAATGAATTCTACAAATTCCGAAAATTTAATTAAATTAAAAATTGCTAATTTAGAATTATTGAATTATCTATTAAACAAAAATAAAAACTCCAAATTGTAAAATTTATGAAAGTAACGACATACAAAAACATTAGAAAACTTTCCTGGATTTATTTGGAGTAAATATTCGAAAGAAAAACATCTTCCTGGTCATTCATATACCGGTCCAGGAACTCGATTAGATATAAGACTAGATGAGAATAATAATCCAAAACCAGGTGAAGAACCAATAAATAGAGTAGATGCCGCAGCTTACAGGCATGATTTAGCTTATCGAAATCATGATCTAAGTTCTCGACATGAAGCAGATAAGAAGATGATTCAAGAAATAGATAGTATTCAAAATCCTACATTTAGAGAAAAAATTGAAAGAATGTTTGTTAAGAAAGCTTTACAAGCAAAAATGCTTTTTGGCCAGGGGATAGATGAAACGACAGCAAAGCTGTCTGAGAGCAACGCTCGAACCTACGCGTCCGAAATCCACAAGGAATACAGAAGGCCTAAATATTTATTGAAAGTAAAAGTATTTAATAAAGATGATATTTGGAGTGCTGATCTTATTCATATGCCGAATGAAAAAATTATAAATACGCATTGACCGTTATAGATTTATGTACACGATACGCTTGGGTAAAGCCTTTAAAAAACAAAAGTGGTCTATCAGTTAAATATGCGTTTGAAGAAATATTTAAAGAAAGTAAGAGAAAGCCAAAAAATTGTTTGTTGATAAAGGGTCGGAATTTTATAACCGAACCGTTCAGCCACTATTTGAAACTGTTTATTCAACTGAAAATGCAGGGAAGGCCGTAGTGATAGAAAGATTTAATCGGACAATAAAAAATAAATTATTCAAGAAATTTACTGAGCAAAGAAATCAGAAATGGTTGAAGATATTACCAGGAATTGTAGAGCAGTACAATAATAAAGTTCATTCAGGTATTGAAGAAACCCCAAATAATGCTTCTGACGACCCTGATTTAATCCGAAAGAAAATATTCGAAAATAATTATTCGAATGAGAGTAATCCGAATTTACAGAAACTTAAGCCGAAATTTAACATTGGAGATAGAGTTAGAATATTTAAGTAGAAGAATAAATTTGAAAAGGGCTTCGTCGGCTATTGGACAAAAGAAATATTTGAAGTTTCTAAAATAAATCAAACTTATCCGATTACTTACGAAATCAAAGATTTAGATGATGAAGATATCAGAGGCCGATTTTATCATAATGAATTAGAACGAAGTGATTTTTAATTATCATTATCATTATTATTGGAACTAACGTTTCGGGAATTAAATGACCGTGTTCAATTTTAACATAATATCAAGAAATGGTACTCCTTTTTTCATTTATACAAAACATAAAGACATAATTGACCACAATAAGTAGTTCCCGGTTTTTGAATTTGAAATGTATTATAAGTTCCATTGCCAAGTAATTTTTAACTTCGTTTGTTGGAGGTAATCCATAAGAGTCGAAATAGTAATTATCTCCATTTTTATTAGACATACATGCAGACCAATGTACACCTTTTTGATCTGACGTATGAAGATTTGTTATGAAATTTATAGTTGGAACTTTGTTCCGGGAACTGAAGGTTCCTGTTGGCTTATTTTTTAAGAATTGTAATTCGTCTCTCATTAGAACATGAAAATTCTATATTCCCAATTGATTTGCGATTTTCTTTAGATCAAAATTTGTAGTTGTTTGCGTTCCATATAATTTTAAAAATTCATGTATGTTGCTCATTTTATAATAAAAAAATTTCTTAAAATTCAAATTTAATATTCAGTTTTTCAGCTTTTAGTGTACCCATTGGTTATAGATTAAATGTAATTCCACAAACATTAATATATTTTTCTATTACAAGAAAAACTATTAACAGTATTAACATTAGAATCACTGATGAGAAAGGACAAGAAATAAATTTTGGAGGTGAAGAGATTATGATAAATCTGTTGGTTAGAGAAGTTTGATTTTCTTCTTCTTCTTTAAAAACGAAAACATAAAAATAAAATATTTTTATCAAAAATGAGTGAATTTCCCCCATTAAATACATAAAGCTTAAATTTAATCATCATCCAAATTTATCTAATAAAGTTTTGACAGTTATTTGTGGAAGATCAGGATGTGGAAAAACATATTTATTACTTAAAATTTTAACGACTACAAATTTTTTGGATTATAAGAATCTTATAATTTATACAACAACAGCAGAATCACCCGTCTATCAATTTTTAAAATATGGATTTGAAAGTAATCTTAAAAAACCAGCAATTGCTTCATTATTCAAAGACTATGTAAAATCTGAAGATGAAGAAGAAATATGTTCGTGGTGTGAAGAAGCAGCAAAAAATAATCAGTTAGTAGAATCTAATAAAAATAAGCATATAAAAATACAATTAATAGATGATAGTGGTAATATGCAAGATCCTAGTAAAGTAGATAAAACAATGAAACATTGTGTAATTTTTGATGATTGTGTTAATGACAGAAATCAGTCAGTTCAGAGAAATTATTTCACAAGAGGTAGACATAATAACTGTAGTGTTTTTTATTTAACACAAAGTATGTATTCATTAGACGGAAGTGTTATTAGAAAGAATGCAAATATATTTATACTAATTGAAATAAATGCAAGAAACTTAAGTGATTTGTTAAGAGATTTATGTGTAAGAAATAAAGATGAATTCAAGCAATCGTGCAACAATGCTTGGTCAAAAGATTATGGCTTCATTACAATTAATATTGATAAAAAAATTTTCATGATAGAGTTATAGAAGATTTGTTCTCTGACTAGCCTTCGGCTCAAGGGGCTTCGCCCCGACTGAAAGTCGATAGATAATATTTTCGCGCAGTGATCGAACGGAGTGATCGAACGGAGTGACCAAACGGAGTGATCGAACAGAGTGACCGAATAATTTGTTCTTATAAATTTTTTGTTAATAAAAATAAAAAAAAATATGTTGAATACTTACAAGATAGAGCATGTACCAGTTTTAAAAGATTATCGTCATCCTACAAATCCTGTAAATTCGAAGAAAGAAGTTAGATTTTATTATCATCATAAATACGTAGCGCTCGTTACAGATTATAAAACAAAACATGGTATTAAACCGTGTGTTAAAACAAAAGACTTTCCACTTTGTCTACGAAGTTTCAGAGTATTTTAAGCATACAATAATTTATGTTGGTTGGTTAAGAAAGAAAATTTAACAACACATGAATTAGAAACATTACATCAATTAAATATTCCGGTGTATGTGTAAAAATATAATTTTTTTTTGAAAAATATGAATTGTGAAATGTCTCTCGGATTAACGTCTAGGATTGATGAATTAATCAAGTAACAAATTGCTGAGTTTGATGCACAAATTAAACGTAGTAAGCGTACTAAACGTATTAAAAAACAGAAACGTAGTATTAAAAAACAGAAACGTGGAACAAAAGAAATATTAGAAACTCCTACTACTGATATTTTTTTGATGATAGAATTAAGGATGATCTTGGTGATGTTTTATGTAATTTATTTAATCCAAATGAAATTAAATATGAAAATGTATCTTTTATTAATATAGTAAATGATATGCGGAAACTTTTAGCAAAGGTAAAATTATTAATTTACTTGGAAGAGTTATTAAAGATCAAGAAAATATAATTCAAAATTTTTACGTAACCTTCTATAATAAAAAATCATTTGAAACATGGTTTTCTATTCTGGATGAGAAATAAAATAGTCAGGAATGAATTTTTGCAGGTGATATTAAATATGAAGAGTTTGGAATGAAGCTTCTAGTAGTACAAAGATCACATAGAGGTGCAGGTATTAATATGAAATATAGAATATTTCGGTGAATATTGTTATATTCCTTCTGAAGATTTTTGTTTTATTAAATGTTATAATGTTTTACGAGGTATTAATGAAGAACAAGGAGAAATGATGAAAGAAATGTTTAATAATTTTTTATATAAAGAAAAAGCCACATCTAGAACAGGAAAAAATGTCAAACTGCAAATTTTCTCAATTCAATAAATATTTTGGAGAATGTGTTCAATATTATAGTCCTGCCAATCGTCATTTAAATCCTAGAGGAATTGAAACGTTTCATAATTATGTTTATTACAATTATTTTCACGAAGGTTTAACAATTGGACACTATTGCTTAATTAATAAATCTCTTAAATTAAAAGCTATTAGAGAAATTGAAAATAATTTCAAACCAATATATAAAACAGTTACTGATGAGAATCTAACAACAAGTCCATATAAAATCATAACAAAAAAAAATTGACTATAGTTCAACATATATTTAGGATCTCGAAACTTTTCTTGATCCTAACTGTTCAACAGCTCATCCTAATCTTTATGCTGTAGGAGCTATTAATTTTAATAAATTTATATATTGCTTACCGAAGCAAAGATTGAAAGAATTAGAAACACGTATGTTAAGTGATATGATTAAAATTAAACGATCAAAAGATGAAGATGAAATTAAAAAACTCAAAAAAAAAAGTTAATGAGTATAATAATTTAACTGAATTACAATTTGTTAAACTTCAAAATTGTGTGAAAATATTTACGAGAACTGAGGATGATGAATGTCCAATTGGGGGAAACCCAGAGGACGCATGTCCGATCCACCAATTTTTTAAAACTCTTGGAAAATTTAATTATTCGAAAGTAACTTTAATAGCTCACAATTCATCAGGTTTTGATTCCTATTTTCCGATAAAAGCTAATTTTAAATTATCTAAACTGCCTCTTAAAACTTCAAGAGAAATATTAACTGCTTCATTACAAAATCCTTATACAACTGAATGTGTTAGTAGATATATTCAAAAATCTTTTAGATTTAAAAACAATATGAAAAAATTCACCTCCAGGTAAATTAGCACTTCAAACTATTATAATGAAATGTAGTTATCAAAATGTAAAAACAAGTCTGTCTAAATGGTGTGAGAATTTTAAAATTTCTACTTATGTGTGTAAATTGAATTATGAAATTGGAGACATAACACATGAAAATTATAAAGAAAAAGAAAATGAATGGAGACCATATTTAGTTAACCATATTCTTTCTTTAGCTTTTTGTATCTACAAATATAATAATGTTATGCGAGATTTATTTGGTGACTACTAATTTAACATCCTCCGCTTTAACATTTAACGGTTGGATGAAAAGCGTACAAAATGACAATATAAATATTCATTCTCATACAGATTTATGGGCTAGAAATTATATTAGAAAATCTGTTAAAGGTGGAAGAGTGTCATCAAATATAAGAAAATACATATCGCAATTTTGTAACATCTTGTTACCAATATTAAAACATTATTTAACTGGAAGCAATTTAATAGATTTAGTGAAACAGTATCGAGATTTAGGAGATAAAACTGAAATTTGTAAAAAAATTTCAAATCAACTACTTGAACAAAAAAATGAATTTCTAATGACTTTTGATGCAACATCTTCTTTTTTTTATCAGCTATGTATGATGAAAATTCAGAATACCCTAAATATGAATCAGCTAGAAAATTTCGTCAAGAAGAAGAACGAGAAATAGTATATACATTTAATACTCTAACATTTAGACCTAAAACTGGAATATTTACAGTTGTGTTTCAATATCCGAATGATATGTTTTTTCAACCAATTCCTATAAAAGATAAAGTTAAAAATCAAAATAATAATTCTCATGTAAAAGTAATCAAGTTTAGAAATGGTACATGTTATGATGTATTAACTTCTGTAGACATACAAGAAATTGTCAGATGTGGTGGGAAAATCTTACATATTACTGATGGTATAATTTATGAAAAAAAATATCAAGTTTCACCATTTCGAAAATATATTGAAAAACTTTTCAATTTGAGAAAAAAAATATAAAACAGAAGGAAACACTGTAGGCGATGAGTTAATTAAATTATTAATGAATTCACTTTATGGAAATACCGTACAAAAAGACATAACCACTAAATATCATTTATGGAATGAGAATACATTGGGAAAAAATTTCACTCAAGAAGTGAAAGATTATGAAAAATCAAATGATGAACAATATTTAGCGAAAATAGAAATGGAAGATGATGAATTTCTTAAAGCTAATATTGTATAAGATGGGAAGACGTCATTCATGCCATCACACTTAGGTTCTTTTAGTCTTTCTCACTCTAGAAGAATCATGAATAACTTTATTTCAGAAATTAATGGTTTCAACGAAAAATACATTCATTATACAGATTCAGTAACAGCTGACACGCCTGTAATATTGAGAAAGAATAATTTATTATTTATTTCTAGAATAGATAGTATTGTAAACAACTATAAAATTATTCCGTTTGAAATTAATGGTGATATGAAAGAAATTTCGCTAGTTGATAATTTATAAATTTATACTCATAATGGATGGAGTAAAGTAAAAAAAAGTTATCAGACATTTTACAAATAAAGGTATTTATCGAATAAGAACAAAAATGGGAATAGTAGATGTTACTGAAGATCATTCATTGTTAGATGAAACAGGTAATGAAATAAATCCACAAGAATTAAATATAGGAACAAATTTACTACATAATAAATTATTTTTACACAACAATACAATCATATTGAAACAAATTGTAAGTGATATTTATGTTAATGATCCACCTAATTTAAGATGTAAGCAAGCATTTATAGAAGGGTTCTTTTTAGGAGATGGGTCTGCTGGAATCTATAATTATAAATCAGGCGTCAGATATTGTTGTACTTTAAATAACCAAGACCTTAACCTCTTCATTAAATTAAAAACATATATCAATGAAGTTTACAACAATGATTGTAAAATATATAATACAATGAGATCATCTAGTGTATACAAACTTATTTTTCAAAATCCAAAACAATATGCTATATACTTTATCAAAAAAAATATTATAATCAGTTTAAAAAAAACGTGTTCCTTGTTATATTCTAAATGCTGAATATAATATTAGATATTGGTTCTTTGTTGGATTTTATGCAGCAGATGGGGACAAGAAATCTTTTTTACAAGGAAATATGCACCTATTCGTTTTACACAGAAAAATAAAGAATACTTTAGTGGTTTATACAATTTGGCATCATCTATAGTTATTAATTCAGCAATAAGCGAAAGAAAAGATAAACCATTGTGCTTTAATGCGTGTCAAATTAAAAAAAATATGACCAAAGATGTCACCACTGTAGGATATTTAAATAATAAACCACAATGTGTTTATGATACTGAAACAGAAGATGGCACATTTAATTGTGGTTTTCCATAAATTGTAAAAAACACTGATTCAATATACATTTCTAATAAACTCTTCAATAAATTAGATGCTGCTGGATATGTTGGGGGATAATTGTGTCAAGGAAAAATGATTATGGAAATGGTGGAATTGTTATTGCAATGTTTATTGCCCCTAAAACAAAATATTGTATTACTGTAGATGAACAAGAGAGACGTAGTGAAAAGAAAACATTTAAAGGATATTCACAAGATAAAGTAAAAGTAGAAGATCTTCTAAAATTATATTCGGGTAAAACATTATCGACTACAGTTAATAAACCATGGAAAAGATCTTTAGAAACTGGAATTAGTATTCCTGATAAAAATAATAATACTGAAGAAAAAAAATTTCTGGCCAAATAAATATTCCTAAACGTCAAGCACCAGATGAAAATGAAATTATGCTACCTTATAACGGAGAAGATATTTAAGCTGAAATATTTCAAACAATCGTCAGTGAGAGTAATTTAAGTGATGATGATGACACGTGGGAATAATAATTTTTTTATTTCATCTAAAAATTTCATTACATATGAAAATTTTACTACATCTAAAAATTTATTTGTAGAATATTTTGTTATTTTCTATTAAGTTTTTATCATTATAATATATCATATAAACTCTTATTAAAAGATAATTTAAATTTATTTTCACTAACTATTGATTCTTTATCAACATCATAAATTACACTTTTTGGTATAGGATGCAATTCCCTGATAGGAATATCTAATTCCAAATTATGTTCGTTATTTGATTATAATATAATAGAGAAAAATATTCGTCTTTGATCTCTTTTAGAAAATTTAATATTACCACCATAATCTGAATCATTTTTAGTTTCTATTAAAGGTGATAAAATTTTTAATTGATTAGATGTAAATCCTAATTTAAATTTTGTAGATCCGACACATAGTTGTCGAATTGTATCTTCAACTATTCCATCATTATTATTTTCAATTGTAAGAAAATGAAATTTAGATGAATTTTGATTATATGTAGTTTTAATATCATGTTGAGATATAAATTTTTCTTGACTTACAATTTTATAATTACTAATATTTTTATAATCTTTTTTAGCATTTACACCTTTTTCAGATGTTTCAGAATCATCATCTATATTTTCATCATCATTATTATCAGATTCTTTAAAATTATTATCATCAGATTCTTTAAAATTATTATGATTATGGTCATTGATAATAATATAACAAGTTGTCCACATATAAATTTTTTCTTGTTGTGCTCAACCATTTATATAAGATTTTAATAAATTAATATTTAAATTTGAATATAATCCTATGTAAGTATCATTATCATATCTTTGAGGCATTTCTACCATTTCTCTCTTATAAACAGTATCTCTATAATATACTTGACATAACAATTCTTCATTATGTTTTTTACTTTCAATATGAATATTATGTTGATTAAACTCATCAACAAATAATCTAATTTTTTCTTTCGAAAAAGATTTTAATTTTTTTACTAATTCTCTAATGTTGATATAATTGATAATTTTAGTTTCTATCCAATCTGTATTACTGATTGGCAAAACGGCTCTAATAAATCCATAAACATTATTATGACCAATTATGACCATATTTTCTTTATTTATTTCTACATATGCAACATCATTATATTTACTTACAATATCCATAAATTTTATAAATGGATCACCTGGAAATATACAATAATTTGTTTCAATAGAAAGTAAACCTTTAGTTTGTTCTTTGAATATTTCAGCTTGCAATTCAAACAAAAGATTAACATCTATACATGGATTATTATTATTATCAAAATATTTATTTTAAAATCCCGATGATCTCGTCGAATAAGAAGAACAGGATGATACGGGGGAATATAATTTTTCTAAATTTGCTTTTTCCATTTTTTTCTTCAATATAATTTTTTGACAACCTAAACAGATTACTCTTACTTTTGAACAATCCGTACACTGATATTTACTATCATAGAACTCTGACTTAGGATTCATAATTTTGTACATTTGACTCATTTCAATTTTTTTATTTTTATTAGAAAAAAAATTACTTTTTAATTTTTAAAAAATGATGTTACCAAATGTTGGTGGAGGTGCATATATCCCGAATAATCGTGAAAACTGGAGACGTTTTATCTGGTCCATTGCATTTTTCTATTCTTCCGCAACAAAATACAGAGTTAACAAATAAGCAATATGTTGATACACAAATCAATGACTTAAAAGAAAAATATATGAACGATGTTTTGGTTCCAATGTTTAATGAATTAAAGTTGCTTAAACTTAATGACAAATCATTAAATGAAAAATTATTAAAACTTGATGAAAAGGATAGAGAGCTAGAAGCAGATATAGCAAAACTTTTTAAAAAAATTTCAGAGCAATCAGAAATTTTAATATTACTTTCTATAAAGTTAAAATCTGCAGTCATTAAAAATAAACTTCGGATAAAAGTATTGAAAGAACAGTTAGAAGATGAAATATAGAAACTTCCTGAAAGAATTAAAATAAATTTAAAGCAGCGACAAGCTACATTCCAAAAAAGTGTTGATGAATTGAGTTCTAAAATTACTCAACAAATTAAAAGATAAATAGAATACTGAATGATTGTTTGATAAAATAAAAACTCTTAAAATCAATTTAGAAAATGAATTAAAGAAAAATTATAAATGAAAAAAAGAACAGGTAGATGCTGTTAAAAATCAGTTGGATGTTCTTAAAGTTCAATTGAATGCTCTTAAAACGGCGTTGAAGATGAATCAGCAGAAAATGCAAGTTAATAGAAAAGAATTTAAAATACATCACACGCTGCTTGACGCAACAGATAAAGTGCAACAGAAAATTGATAAAGTCGTCACGCGGTTGTTGTCCATTCACACACGTAAATCTTGATCGGACCTTGTTCAGAGGTTGTAGCCGATTGGATCAAAGGTCCTCATGTTACTAACCTATAGAACTTTGTTCAGAGGCTTTGGCCGATCATAAACGTAAATATTAACGTAAATATTTTTTCCCAAAAGTGAAATTTAATCCTAAAAAATGCCTATAACTTATAAACACAATCTTAAATATTTTGCTTCAAATCAAAAAATAGCACATGAACCATCTATGAAATCTGTTTACCATTATAGCAATGTAGAAACTATTCAAAAAGAAGGAGATGGCATCTTTTCTGGCATAGGAAGTATCGTTAACGTAATTAAAAATAATTAAGATTTGATTAGATCTGCTACAAAAGGAGCAGCTGCTATAGGTAGTACAGCCAGTGCAATATCAGATGCTGTTAAGTCTCAAATCGAATTAAAACAATTAGAAACTATTCGTAAACTTAAGAATGATTCTGAAGAACTAAAAAAACTAAAAAAACTTTCAGAAGAAACAAAAAACAAAATTCCTTACAAAGCTGCTGATAGTAAACATGAGAAGAAATCAATTGAAGAAATAAGAGATAATGGTACGCAGTTAGTTACTGTCAAAATTCTAAAATATATTCGAAAAGGAAACCTAAGAAAATATTTTTTCTGTGTGTGAGAATTTTTTTTTGTGTGTGAAAAATATTTTTTCTGTGTGTGAAAAATTTTTTTGTGTGTGAGAAAAACAAAAAGTCAAATTATTTTTTATAAAAATGTCCTCTCTTATCGAAAATAAATTTAGATTAGACGATCCTCTGTTCGTCAGTTACAATCAAAAAAAGAATGACTATATAAGAATTGCTATGAATCCCGGATCTTCCAGTAGAGTAAATACTGGAGGAGATTTAATTTTTTAAGTTGATAATCAGCAGAGTTATTTATATTTACCTGATTCCTTTTTACACTGTGAATATTCTTTATATAGTGATGCCAATTTTACAACACCATTACCAGATACCGATAATATTGCATTAGAGAATAATTTTTTTCCAAAATTATTTACACAAATGCGTTTAGATGTTGCAACTCAAAATATAGAAACAATAAGTGATTCTCCAGGTGTAATTGATACAATGCTTAGATTTGTAACAATTGGTGAAAATAATAATAAGCATGAAATCGAAGGTTGGTTTCCTGATACTAATGATGGTATAATTGTTGATGATTTAACTCACGCTGGGACAGATGCAGCAGGAATTGCGAAAGACGTAGAAAATGTTGCAAATCATTTAAATAAAACAAACAATAGTGCATATAAAGAAAGACGTGAGTTTAACAAGAAAAGTAAACAGACAGTAAATTGGTCATTGTCTCCATTATTCGGATATTTAGATAATGACAAAATATCATATCAATTAAAATTTAAATTAATAATTCATCGTACAGCAAATAATGAATTAATCTTTTTTGGTAAGACTGGAAAAAAGCATATTTAAAAATTGATAGACTTGAATGGTGGATTAAGCATATTACTCCTAGTTTAGAGGTTGAAACAGCTATTGCAAAAAGATTAAATACTAACAAACCAATTCCAGTAAATTTTCTAAAGCGTACTGCTAGTTCAGTAACTTTTTCCGAACAAAGATTTAACTGGAATTTTACTAAAACTTCGAATACGACAAGATATTTATTACTAACATTTCAAAGAAATAATTCTCTAAGTTTTGATAAGAACAATAATCTTTTCCATACTAATACAATTCGAAGTTTACAAGTTTCATTAAATCAAACCCGATATCCAATTGATCCATTAAGATTGGATGATACCAATAATCAATTTATGGAAGGATATGATTCTAATCGAAATCTTTGTATAGAATTTGGAGTTGAACCACAATTAACTCCTGGAGATTGGAGACATTTATATCCTGTTTTCTGTTTCGATTTAAGTGCACAATCTGAAGATATTATCAAGACTGGTTGTGATGTAACAATTAATATTGAAAAGAAAGATTCCACAACTTCATTGATGGCTTATGGTTTATTGCTAGAAGATGTAAAATATTCTATTGAAATTTTTAATGGTAACATGGTTAGGATTAATTAATTTTTTTAGTAATAAAATTATTTTTAGTAATTAGTAATAAGATTTTTTTAATAATTAGTAATAAGATTTTTTCATTACTAGAATAGATTAAAATTTTTTTGTAACTATAACAGATCAAAAATTCTTAACTTAAAATTTGTTATTGAAAATGTCGCAAGCGAAAGGTACTAATAATAATAAAACTGTTGAATTAATACCACGTCACATTGTTGACAAAAATACACCTAAAACTATTACGATTAACAAAAAGAAATATTACATAGGTAAACCAATGATAGAGAATATTAAATTACAAGAAGAAAAGAATGGGGGAATTCTCCCATTAATTCCACTAATGATAGGAGGTATAGCAGCAGCAGGAAGTGTTGCAGGTAGGACAGCTGGTATTGTCTAGGCAGTAAATAAAAATAAATCAGAGAAGGCAGCATTAGAAGAACAAATACGTCATAACAGAGAGTTAGAGAAAGTTGATAGGGGCAAGGAATAGTAGATAATTTTATTAGTAAATTAAATTTAGTTGATGAAGGAAAACGAGTTCTCAAAAGCATTCTACATAATGTTGATGATCAAACAGAAATAAAAGAAACTGAAGATGGATCTGGCATAAATCTAAGTCCTAGTATGATTAGGTAAAACATTTATTTTATTTTATCTTAAAAATGAATTCCACAAATTCTACAAATTCTACAAATTCCGAAAATTTAATTAAATTAAAAATTTCTAATTTAGATTTATTGAATTATCTGTTAGAAGTACACACCGGTGGTGATTCAACTTCGTTGCATTCCGAAGGTGACATACAAAAAACATTAAAAGACTTCCTGGATTTATTTGGAGTAAATATTGAAAAGAAAAACATCGTCCTGGTCATTCATATACCGGTCCAGGAACTCGATTAGATATAAGACCAGATGAGAATAATAATCCAAAACCAGGTGAAGAACCAATAAACAGAGTTGATGCAGCAGCTTATAGACACGATTTAGCTCATCGAAATCATGACTTAAGTTCTCGACATGAAGCAGATAAGAAAATGATTCAGGAATTAGATAATATTCAAAATCCTACATTTAGAGAAAAAATTGAAAGAATGCTTGTTAAGAAAGCTTTACAAGCTAAAATATTATTCAATCAGGGTTTAGACAAAACTCTTAACTCTGAAACCTACGCCTCCGAAATTCATAAAGAATATATAAAGCCTAAATATCTATTGAAAGTAAAAGTATTTAATAAAGATGATATTTGGAGTGCTGATCTTATTCATATGCCGAATGAAAAAATTATAAATACGCATTGACCGTTATAGATTTATATACACGATACGCTTGGGAAAAGCCTTAAAAAGACAAAAGTGGTCTGTCAGTTGAATATGCGTTTGAAGAAATCTTTCAAGAAAGTAAGAGAAAGCCAAAAAAATTGTTTGTTGACAAAGGATCTGAGTTTTACAATAGAAGCCACTATTTGATTTAGTTTATTCCACAGAAAATGCTGGCAAAGCTGTAGTAATAGAGAGGTTCAATAACACTTTAAAAAATAAAATATTCAAGAAATTTACAGAACATGTTAATCAGAAATGGTTGAAAATATTACTAGGAATTGTTGAGGATTATAACAATAAAGTTCATTCAAGTATTGAAGAAACTCCAAGGAATGCTTCTGACGATCCTGATTTGATACGAAAGAAAATATTCGAAAATAATTATTCGAATGAGAGTAATCCAAATTTACAGAAACGTAAGCCGAAATTTAAAGTTGGAGATAGAGCACGAATATCTAAATATAAAAATAAATTCGAGAAAGGCTTTGTTGGTTATTGGACTAAATAGATATTCGAAGTTTGTAAAATAAATCAAACTTATCCGATTACTTATGAAATTAGAGATTTAGATAATGAGGAAATCACTGGCAGATTTTATGAAAACGAATTACAAATAACTGATTTTTATTTTTTGGAACTAACGTTTTTCGAGAATTAAATTTCCTTATTCAATTCTAACATAATATCAAGAAATGGCACTCCTTCCTGTAATTTAGATATAACATAAAGACATAACTGACCGCAATAAGTTGTTCCTGGTTTTTGAATTTGAAATGTATTATAAGTTCCATTTCCAAGTAATTCTCCTACTTCATTTGTTGGAGGCAATCCATATGAGTCGAAATATTTATTGTCACCATTTTATTAGACATATCCGCAGACCAATGTACTCCTTTTTGATCTGACGTGTGGAGATTTGTTACGAAATTTATAGATGGCTCATTTTTTGGAATTGTAAATTGTCTCTCATCAATATGTGAAAATTCTTTATTCCCGATTGATTTGCGATCTTATTTAAATCGAAATTCGTAGTTGTTTGTTTGCCATATAATTTAGAGAACTCGGTTATGCTAGACATTTTATAATAAAAAAAAATTAATAGGGACCCCTAGAAGTCATAAAGGGGGGGATTGAGTTAAAAACTGTCGCATTATGATGACTTTCCTTACTACTTATTCGATTTTGATATGATTTAATTTAATCTAAAATGAAAAATTACATTGTTTAACAGATTTCCTTTTTTCATGAACTTCTCAAAATGAATTGGAAAAAAACTTAGTTTAGATAGTTCTTGAATCACTGGTTGCTTACTTACTGTTCAGATGTAGTTGTCCACAAAATCATTTGTCTTGAATGGCTTGCAATTGTGATGTCTCTTCATCTTGAGTTGATGATGTTCCTGGTTGTAGATTTAAAATAATTTGACTTGTTTTAATTGTCTTATTATGATAATCCTTTTCAAGTCGTTCACCAAGTGAACGTTTCATCCTCGCCGTTTCACGCTTCACAATAAGAATTGCTTTTTATTGCTACCCTTATGTGTTTTAACTATTCATGCGGAAAGAAGAAACGGTAAATGAATTTTGTGAATGGATTTCTAAAACTGACTTTGAAAACTTATTCTGAAAATAATTTACGTAGGCGTAAATTGAACTGTCAAAATTTTACCGATGCGTAAATTGAAATGACAAGAGATTCCGCGATAATTTTAGGGGAAAGCTGTTAGATGTTTTCCTTTGCTAGAACAATAAATATCTCTCTCTATTCAATCTCCCTCTCTCTTCAATCATCAGTCAACGTACGGGTTCATTGAATAATTTTGAGTTTATGAGTTACAATGATCTTCTAGTTCACACAATTAGTACTTTAAACAATGGTGAGAGTACAATGACGAAGAATGTCTAAGTAATAATTGCGTCTTCTTAATTTATCATAA
Source organism: Prostheceraeus crozeri (assembly GCA_907163375.1). Lineage (NCBI taxonomy): Eukaryota > Metazoa > Platyhelminthes > Polycladida > Euryleptidae > Prostheceraeus > Prostheceraeus crozeri. Next base: position 274,752 of record CAJQUW010000720.1, on the reverse strand, counting down.
TGCTCTAATCTTAATAATAATTGGGATTCCTTATCTTTTATATGCCTAACTCTATCTTTGTGTTTTTCGATGTTCATCTTTTCGATGTTCATTTAACTTGTTTTTAATTGAGATAAAGAAGGATATATTTTTCGAGGTTCCTTCCATTTTCGCCCCCGTCGAGGTTTCTTCCACTTTTGTTTCATCCATTTTTTAATAAAAATTTTGAATAAATATTTTGAATGCAATCTTCTGGTATATTGAGACTACGTGATATTTTGAGACAACTTAAATTTTCGTCTGCATAAATTTTCGACCACGAGACATTTTGAGACAGCTTAAATTTTCGATATTTTTCGACTACGTGAAATTTTTAGACCTTTTTAGAATAAACCTCTTTTCAGTATATGAAAAAATCCCAACGAGCTTAAAATTTTTTTTTATTTTATCATTTTATTTTTTATTTCTATAAAACTCTTTTTCAGTGTATGAAATATTTCCTATACTCATTCTGGAGGTATCTTATTTTTTTAGTTGTCCTGAATCGTTCATATATTCATCTTGTTTTGCATTTTTGGGGTACCTTATTTTTTTCATCTTTTTGGTTGTCCTAGAACAGTCATATATCCATTACTAGCTAAACGATTAACCATAGATGTAGGTAGAGTGTCGACTCAAAAAGGTATCTGTATACAGTGAAAATTTTTATATCAAAAGATTCAGTTTTTTGTGGAGATTACGTTCCCGTGGTCCAAAAAATTATTTCAGCACTTTTGAGAAAGGTCAAAATATTCCCAATTTATATACTCCCGAGGTGACTCTCCTATATAAGTAGTATGAAACTAGTTGGACATCAAAAGGAATGAATATTTGCTGAAAAGCATTCTAACAACGCGGATTTCAAGCTGATTATCAAGGGAATTTCATGAATTGTATTGTAATGAAAGTCTTCATGAAAAAGTCGCGATCTTATTCGAGCTTTCTTGACTGAAATTTCAAGATTTTAATTCAATTTTCACCGACATGATTTTATGATTCACTAAATTCATGTTTCATTTCTTGAATCTGAATAGTGATGTGGACCCATTTACATCTTTCAAAGTTAAATGAAATCATTGTCTTTGATTACGTGACTTTTCTCTGCCAGTGGCAAGTTACCTGTGATATGATCACGCTAGAGAAAATATTCTTGAGGTTGAGCATGAAAGTAATATCAACCCATTGAATTGCTAATTTGGCAAACATCACCTCTGCAAGGCTGTCATGAGAATCTGTGAAATATCGTCATTCCTTCTGCATTACAATCATGATCACTCCATTCCGTTGTAATTTCTGCAAAACTGCAAAAATTTGCATATCTCACATTTGGAAACAATTCCGAATGTATCTCCCATGAGTTCAGTTAATAAAATCGAAAGTGTATACACATTGGGGATTTAATAAATGCGGATTTACCACTCTACCTAATATATCTACTCTATGAGATTAACTGTAGACTAATAATAAACTTCCAGTTACTGAATTTTAAAATATCCAGAATCGCGCGATTTTCGATTACTCGTGCGCTGAGAGTCGCAAAAAAATTAAAAATGCATCGAAACCGGTCGCACATCATAGGGATCTGACTTTTGATTTTTAATTTTTTAGTATATATATATATATATATTTAAGAAATATATGCCCACATAATATTTTGTGAAAATCAAAAAATCTGAGTTCCGTACGCGTTTCAGAGCAAGTTTATTCTCCTTCGTCAGCGGAAAGCTAAAAGAACACTGTTACAAGCCTTATATACAAAATCATTAAAATTCACAAAATTGACGGTTTTAACACAAATCACTATTTGACTGCTGGAAACTCGAGTGTGAAGGCAAAGTTCAGACATGAAGCTCGCGAAAGGTCATGGCATAGAGATTTCTGCAATGTCACCATAAAAGCACAATAATACACTCTGTAAACAGAATAAAGAAATTAGACAAAATCAAATTAAAGTTCACAAATCTAACAATAATGGAAATGAACTATCTCTTTCATTCATGCAATTCTGAGCATCTTTCAGACAAATGGTTTCTAAAATTTTATGCCATTGTGACACAGCGATAACAGAAAAATTGTTTTCATCGATTTCATGTTACGAATGCATCGTGATTTCGGTTGGTACAGGATGGCCCTTTATGTGTTCATTCATTCTAGTAGCCAGATGCCGTGACGTCTCCCCGATATAGACCTGTTTGCAGTCTTTGCATTCGTATTTATATACACATTGTGATTTCAATGTCGGGGGGATTCTGTCCTTGTTGTGGAAAAACATACTGGTTTTATTCACTCGGAAAGCCGTTCGTATAACAACATTTTCCGGTAGATTTCTGTTAATTTGATGAATTTTATCTTTGATTAGCTTTTCTTTACCTTGAATGTAAGGAAGCAGCCAATAGATAGCTTTTTTACTTTGTTCGTTGTTATCTCCGTCTATATTTTCTCCTTTATTTTTCTCAACTTGAGTTTCCACTCTCTTCTTTACTTGCAAGATAACATTTTTACTGTAGCCATTATCAAGGAAAATGTCTATAATTTTTGACATGATTTCTCGTATAATTCACTATTGGTTGAAATGCGTTTGGCCCTGTAAAATAAAGAACGAATGGCGGCCATCTTATAGTTCCATGGAGCATAAGCCTCATTGGGTATGTAGGTGCCTGTGTTGGTATCTTGTATTCTCCAAGACACTGAAATTTTATTGCGATCATTTCTAATAATATTACAATCAAGAAATGATAGTTTACAATCTCTCTCTACCTCCAGAGTGAACTTGATTTCACTATCAATAAGTCTGTTTTTAAGTCTGTCTGTTAATAAGATTTTTGCAATTCAAAGCTCCGAAGCATTTGACAAATCAAAAGCAGAGTTTGCGGAAAATTCAAAGGAAAGAGCTTTTCAAAGTGAAAGGTGAGGCCGATGCTATTCACAGTCAGAAACAAATTGAATTAGAGACTCAGATTAATTCCTTGAAGTTGAATTACCGTCACATTGTGAGAGAGATTGTAAACTTCCAAATGAGTAAAGTAAAAAATGCTATCTCTTTAGTTCATGAGAAAAAACTGCAGAATTTGAAAAGAACTCAAGAGGCTTATGTTAAGCGAACTAAAAGCAAGCGTAATGCCACAGTGATCAATCTGTCCTCTTATAAATTATCTAAATTGCAAGAAGATATTCTAAGTCTCGGCTTCTCAATGTGCTGGCCGTTTGATAAATTGTTAATGCAAAAAGAAAAGGCGGAGGTTGAAGCAGTTGCTCATAAAGTCAAAAGTGATCATCAAGATATCTTGACTGACGACATGATTCACAGATTAAGAGTGATTTTCAAGTCTTACTTCACGAAAAATCGCACTCCAAAACTATGGTCTAAGCAGATGAAAATTCTAAAAGATTTAAGCAAAAATCAAGATCTGTATATATCAAAATTTGATAAAGGAAATGGGATCGTTATAGAAGACAGAAAGACATACATCAAGAAAATGACAGAAATTCTTGAAAATGACAAAAAGTTTACAAAGTACAAAGCCTGCAAGCGCTCTGTAAAGCACCCACAAATACTAGAAGAAGAGAGATTCAACCGAAAACTCACTGAATTAAAGAAAAAGAAATTGATATCCGATACGGTATTTAAGGCTATCAAGGCAAGTGGCTCCCAACCATCACGATTATACGGTTTGCCTAAAGTCCATAAAAACAGTTCCGACCCACCATATCGACCAATTTTGAACATGAGAAATTCATACGTGTCAAATTTATCAAAATGGTTGGACAATCTATTAAAACCGCAATTGCCAAAGAATTATAATATAAAAGATACATTTGCATTTGTTGACTCACTAATGCAGTTTCAAGAAATGAACACTAAGGATTTCGTCATGTGTAGTTTCGACGTTCGAAATTTGTTTACGAGCATACCTGTCGAGCGGACAATCAACTTTATTTTGTCTTTTTTAGACAATGATGCTTTACCTGTAACTAAGCCATGCTTGAAAGAACTATTATTGTTAGCTTGTACGGATATTGTATTTTCTTTTAATGATGTATTGTACCGACAAGTTGATGGTATGTCTATGGGTTCCAATTTAGGACCAACAATGGCCGCCTTTGCCATGCTAATGATTGAGACGAACTTCAAAAACTATAGTGGTCAACTACCAATGTTTTATAAAAGATATGTTGACGATTGTTTCCTGATATTCAAAGACATGTCTGATATGAACACTTTTTCAAATTTGTAAACCTTATTGATAGTGACATCAAGTTCACTCTGGAGGTAGAGAGAGATTGTAAACTATCATTTCTTGATTGTAATATTATTAGAAATGATCGCAATAAAATTTCAGTGTCTTGGAGAATACAAGATACCAACACAGGCACCTACATACCCAATGAGGCTTATGCTCCATGGAACTATAAGATGGCCGCCATTCGTTCTTTATTTTACAGGGCCAAACGCATTTCAACCAATAGTGAATTATACGAGAAATCATGTCAAAAATTATAGACATTTTCCTTGATAATGGCTACAGTAAAAATGTTATCTTGCAAGTAAAGAAGAGAGTGGAAACTCAAGTTGAGAAAAATAAAGGAGAAAATATAGACGGAGATAACAACGAACAAAGTAAAAAAGCTATCTATTGGCTGCTTCCTTACATTCAAGGTAAAGAAAAGCTAATCAAAGATAAAATTCATCAAATTAACAGAAATCTACCGGAAAATGTTGTTATACGAACGGCTTTCCGAGTGAATAAAACCAGTATGTTTTTCCACAACAAGGACAGAATCCCCCCGACATTGAAATCACAATGTGTATATAAATACGAATGCAAAGACTGCAAACAGGTCTATATCGGGGAGACGTCACGGCATCTGGCTACTAGAATGAATGAACACATAAAGGGCTATCCTGTACCAACCGAAATCACGATGCATTCGTAACATGAAATCGATGAAAACAATTTTTCTGTTATCGCTGTGTCACAATGGCATAAAATTTTAGAAACCATTTGTCTGAAAGATGCTCAGAATTGCATGAATGAAAGAGATAGTTCATTTCCATTATTGTTAGATTTGTGAACTTTAATTTGATTTTGTCTAATTTCTTTATTCTGTTTACAGAGTGTATTATTGTGCTTTTATGGTGACATTGCAGAAATCTCTATGCCATGACCTTTCGCGAGCTTCATGTCTGAACTTTGCCTTCACACTCGAGTTTCCAGCAGTCAAATAGTGATTTGTGTTAAAACCGTCAATTTTGTGAATTTTAATGATTTTGTATATAAGGCTTGTAACAGTGTTCTTTTAGCTTTCCGCTGACGAAGGAGAATAAACTTGCTCTGAAACGCGTACGGAACTCAGATTTTTTGATTTTCACAATATATATATATATATATATATATATATATATATATATATATATATATATATATATATATATATATATATTGACGCATAGTGAACCCAGTGTTGATTTCATGATAAAGAAAAACAAATTGTCTTTTCTCAACCGGACATGTTTCAGTGTTCATTACACCATCATCAGCGGACAAATCGTTAAAATAAAGTAAAATTCGCCTTATATATGAAATCACTAAAGCATGGAAATTGAATAAAATTAACAATTGCTAGTCAGACAATCCGAGGTAGAGAGGGTGAGATCCGTTCCGTTCGTTGGACAGGCATTTCACATCTTGCTTGATTAAAATAGATTCCAGAATAAAGGGCAACTTGTACCGACCTATGACTTTAAAGTTCGTTTCCTCAGGACTGTGTTCATGCATAGAAATTTCTGTCAAGACAGGGTAACCTTTAAGATGCTCAGCGATGCGAGTATCAAGATGGCGTTTTGTAGCGCCGATGTACCGCATATTGCAACGGTCACAAAAGTATTTGTAAACAACATTCGATTTCAGACCGCTGGCAATCTTATCTTTGTTAGGAAAATAATCACTCATTTTGGAGGTTTTGAAAACCGGTTTGATGGTAGTGTTCGATAAATAGTGATTCAAGTCTTTGATTCTGTTTTTAAACTCTTTACTGCCTTCAGCAATGAACGGAACGGACCAATATAAAATGGCTTTCTTATCATCATTTTTCACAATCGATTGCTGGCTTTGAAAAATTTTCTGAATTCCCTAGATGATGATTTGAAATTTACGATGGAAAAAAGTGTCAACGATTCTTTGGTTTTTCTTGACACTAATATAACGTTGAAATCAGAGCAATTCAAAATTGACTTTCATTTGAAAACTACCAATACAGGAGTTTATATACATTTCCACGCATATGCCCCCAAGCAGTATAAATTAGCTGCTATGAGATCCCTCTTTTACAGGCCTCATCGTATTTGCTCTGATCGTTCTTTGTACGATAATGCTGTAAAAAAGATAACTGAAATATTTAAACAAAACGGCTTCCCAGATCCTCTTATAAATGAAACAAAATCAAAAGTAGAACAGAAGATTTTTCAAAGCCAGCAATCGATTGTGAAAAATGATGATAAGAAAGCCATTTTATATTGGTCCGTTCCGTTCATTGCTGAAGGCAGTAAAGAGTTTAAAAACAGAATCAAAGACTTGAATCACTATTTATCGAACACTACCATCAAACCGGTTTTCAAAACCTCCAAAATGAGTGATTATTTTCCTAACAAAGATAAGATTGCCAGCGGTCTGAAATCGAATGTTGTTTACAAATACTTTTGTGACCGTTGCAATATGCGGTACATCGGCGCTACAAAACGCCATCTTGATACTCGCATCGCTGAGCATCTTAAAGGTTACCCTGTCTTGACAGAAATTTCTATGCATGAACACAGTCCTGAGGAAACGAACTTTAAAGTCATAGGTCGGTACAAGTTGCCCTTTATTCTGGAATCTATTTTAATCAAGCAAGATGTGAAATGCCTGTCCAACGAACGGAACGGATCTCACCCTCTCTACCTCGGATTGTCTGACTAGCAATTGTTAATTTTATTCAATTTCCATGCTTTAGTGATTTCATATATAAGGCGAATTTTACTTTATTTTAACGATTTGTCCGCTGATGATGGTGTAATGAACACTGAAACATGTCCGGTTGAGAAAAGACAATTTGTTTTTCTTTTTTCTTTATCATATATATATAGATATATATATATATATATATATATATATATATATATATATATATATATATATATATATATATATATATAGACAAGGCCAATAGAAAAGATCTTCTTACTGATAATATTCCAAATGCTTCTTTATCAAATCAGATGGAAAAAATTTTTCCGCTGAAAGGAGATAGCGATGAAGGTTACCTAATTTGATGTGTGATTCATTCTGAAATATTCAATGATTGAAGAAATATTTGTGATATTACATTATTTTTATGGTGGCGATTTCAACAGTGGTTATTTTCTACACCGGCCAGTCGTCCGAGGAATTATGCTGAAAAGCTCTAACCATCGTTGACGAAATTGAAACAAAATCTAAACCACTCTCAAAAGATAAAATATGAGGAGCACAAAAAACGTTTTAGCAGCCCTAATTTTGAAACATTTAAGCGATTGACAGGCTGTAATAAACACAACAGAGTCTTGCGTTGGCGAGAACTTCCTCGAGAGTGAATGTTCTCTGTGGTGATCTCAGCTCCTTGACCAAGGTGATCAAGCGTCATGTGAGAAATCAACATCGCATTGTCATTTGACGTTTAAAATCTTAGGAAAACAAGAGTCGCGTTGACGAACAATCACCTTAGGATTGCATGCTTATGAGGCTGTTCAGAAAAAGAGGCGGTCACATAGGACTCACAGTGAATCATAATTCACATGCAGAATAGTCAATATTAGGTAGTCTGTGGACTTCAGAGCAACTTTCATTTAACTATCAGTTTCTATTTCTCACATAATTTCATTTGATTCTGTAGTCATAGATGCCAGCATGACTTGAATGTTCACATGGGCCCACTTGCACGAACTTGAAAATTCAATGAAATTAAGATAGCGTCAAATTAATTATTTTATGCAGTTCATGCTGTCTGCTGCAGAAAGATAGGAATCCACTATGGAGCGAAGACCTATCGTCTCGAAGCACGCGACGCCACTGATATATATGTATGAATATTGCATTTGGATTTTTTTCAGATTACTTTAGGAGTGTGCGGTTTACAATGAACGGTCCACCGCTATGGTTGACGGGGCTATAAAATGATCGCGTTGCTCCTATAGGACGGGAGCTACTGACACTTTCTTCCTAAATTCGCGCACAAAGGGCTTAATAGCATGGATTTGTAGATCTTGAAACGCTGAATACAAAAATCAAATTCTTGAGTGTCACAGCCAGTCCCTTTCGGTTATAGGTAAGGCTAAAGGATTGCCATTGGAATCCATTGGTAAAATTCAAGAGATACGTATCTATGGATTGTGAAACACTTGGCAATTTTCGTATATTTTCTTTTACAGAAAAGAAATTATTTATCAGAATGCCATGAAATTTGAAACATGATTGAGTTCAGAACATGAACTTCGATATAAAAGTTGAAGTTGGTCACATGATTCAGTGTTTGATGTTTGAGAGCCTCTACAAAATGAGCAAATTTCATGTTTTGATTTAAATATCATGACATTTGTATTGTATTGTAGCATGGACTCTGCCATTTCATAGCGCCATCAATCTCCAGTGTCTACAATATCCGGACAAGAGGCAATATGAACACGTCGAAAATGACACTTTTCAGCGATTTTTGAAAATTTGACAAACTTTAGAAGTCTCCATGTGATGACACGATCTATTGATTCATTATGATTGAATTTTAATCAGAAGCTCTTGTTCAGTTCTATGGATAATTAAATTTTCAAAGGTCCAGCTTTTTGGGAAGTATTATAAGATTAAACTTAAAACAATGTAAACTCGGCTGGAAATAGATAAAGTGCGAAATAGTCAAAGGATGGATGTCCACAGTGCTGGGTGTAGAAAACCTTGAACAAATTCACTAAAATTTCACATTTTAATTCACAATAATTGTTGTCTAATGAAGAATTTAATTTTTATATTTTACTAACAATATTTTACAAGTAGTATACTTTTATAGATGTGTCTATGTTTCGGAAAATAATTTCAGATTTCAATCAAACTGTTGAAAAATACATGTTGCATTCATATATGCAATGCGACTCTAACTGACTTCAATTTTTTCAGCAAAGTCGTTGGATAGCTTACTGGAAAGTGAATGGAGGTTAAAAAGTACCTTGGCATTTTCACAGACATTTTGTACGCTAACATTCAACAGAGCGACTCGATTTTCAATCTCAGCATATTGCTTTAATCCATAAATGATGAAAATCTGTTATACCATATACCAGGGCTGTGGAGCCGGATCCTTAAGAAGCCGATGGTTTTGGTCGGAGCCGATTTGTCACAAAGAAAGGCTCCGGCTCCGATAGTTTGAGCTTTGATGTAAATCTAGAATTTTGAAAGGTATTAATTGGCATCATAAAAACATTAAATCATTTGAAATCTAAAGATATGTCTTTTAAGTATACCAATGATCTGTCCTCCACGATATCTTTCTTTGCAGTCGCCGCCTTCTTTTGTATTATATGTATTATATTTACGCACATGTGTAATATTTTTTTATTACATATGTTTCGTAAGACTACCCGAGTAAAAAAATTATGTTTTGCTTACCAAGCGTCATGGTATGCGCGCGCGGTAAACTTAGTAGGCGACATAATAACACGCAAAACCACGATATGCCTACTATGCACATATCAAGCACCTACTAAATTGACTAGGCAAATCATGATTACCATATGCCTAGTAGGTCCATATCAAGCGCCTACTAAATTGGTTAGGCAAAGTTTGCTATGGCATGATTACCATATGCCTACCAGGCACATTAAGCACCTACTAAATTGGGTAAGCAAGCAATATTTTTTCTGTTCTTAACAAGCGTCATCAGCTTGAAGGACTTCTCACGGCGTTAAATGATCAGACAAGGTTTCCTAAGCGGCATAATAATTTTGAACAGCTAATAAGCTCTTGCTGCTTTAATTGCTTGATTCGTTTGGAATGAGGCAGATTAGTAGATATACAAAGCCAATCTGGGCCATTGTCATAAAGATGTTAAATGCTTCATTACTTATCCCAGTCAATTAAATATTTTCGTCACAAGTAACTTTGGTGTATTTTAATGTACACCGGATCAATGCATATTAAACGCGAGAATAGTTGATAGCCCACAATTACAGTTGTGTTGTTGCAAAAGGCCTACACCAAGTATAGACACACGTGATAGCGTAGGAAAAGTGATGTTTAAATGGCCAGTTGATGCATGTGATTCATCAAAATAATTTTAGTACTATTTAAAGCTCTGGTATAAACATTAAATGATCATGCGTAGAGCTTAGTATTCGGAGTGATGTTACACTTGTGAAAGCAGCTTATCAAAAGCTTATAGTCCATGTAGTACCGATGATTTTCCTCGTACTGTAGAAATTAGTTATGTACTTTCTTGATTGACGATCGACTATCATGGCAGTTGTAAATTTAGGTATCAAGACAAGAAGTCAATATCCATCCCTCTTCAGTCCGGGTTTCATTGCATTTCATAATTTCACCAACAATGTTATTGTTAGACCATCTGAGTTTTCTGAAGTCTGGCATATGCGTACAATATAGGAGGATAGGAGGTGAGTGAGTCAGCAGTCGTGATGGAGAAGTCTATTCATGCAAAGTTGCTATGCTACCATGGATCGATCAACGACGTCTGCTCTTACTGCAGTCTTGGCCAAACGTATTAATGCGCCACGCTTTAAGCTGACAGCAATTGGGTGTCGAGTCGAAACTCGGAATTCGGCATTAGCAGCGTGAAACAAAGTCATTTTCTGATGGACTGTTTCGGTTAATATTCGCTTTGCAGTTACTCAATGACTTCAACGGAAAGCCAATGCGAACTTAATCTACAATTGCTGTCTTCAAGTTTCACCTGACTTTGTAGCGTCGTGAAGGATTGCATTTCCGTCAAACAAGATGCGGAATCGAGCCTTCTTTATCACGTGCGCGGAAAAGAGACGGCTATCAAGATTGAATTCTCTTTTACATGACAAGATTCCAGACCAAGGTGAGAAAATATAATCAATCTCAATCATTTTATGCAATAAAAATATTACGATAAGTGAAAATGTAGGATTAAAAATTTATGAAAATTACATGTTTTGAAAGTTGCTGATAACCTGTTAAATTTCATCGAAAGCACGAAAACTTGAAGTGCTATTAGTTAAGTGATCGTGTGACTTATTCATCTGTTTACTGACATTCATTCAGATTTGCTAAGTCTTATCCCTATTAAGAAATAGCAGCATTATGTTTGAACTGTATGCTGTCTCTGCAGGCCAGATATTAAGCGCACGATGAGGTCAACAAAGTCAATACCCGACAACTCGTGAAGCGATGATGACCACGCCAGATCCCTTACACTAACATTGTTTCAACTAAAAAAGGTTGTGGCGAGGCAGTGGTCATGTGAAGATTTTAAATGGCAGTAGTGGATGAGATGAAGAGGGAGATGGAGAGAGAACAATGTACACACGATCAACAATAATGCGTCGAATAGACGAAGGTAAATGAAGCGGTTGACATCGCTGCGCTTCACGTTATCGTCTATAATGCAAAAAGTACTTGTCCGATCTGCATAAAGTTTTGATGTAGGTAGAAAATATGCTTAAGTAGGCCCAAGTCTACCCGAAGCTTGGTGACGATTGATATATTTTTGCAGATTTTTGCAGGCGGATTTGAAAACCTGGGGATAATCGAGTTTCCGCACTCATCAGATAGTGAATAGCAATTTTATGGATTAACATCTTTCAAACAGAAATTATCGAACAAATATGAAAATGTGGCAAAATGTCTAATAGTATTTATTTCCTTTGACATGATCAAATTGAAAAATGACAAAATGAAAAAAGCATTAAAAATTTCGCAAAATCAAGAGTTTTTTAGATATCATTTTCTCAAATTATATCGTGGTAAAACATCAAGTTTCAAAGTCTTTTGAAATTATTTTTAAGAATACTCGAGAGCTCAATATGCTGATGCTTAATAATCCACCTTTTATTCCTTACCTGATCATTCTTGTAATTGATGATTCATATCAAGAATAACTAATTATGAAGTAAGCGCTGAATAGAATGGTGATTTAGGTTTGACCGATCAAGAGGCTAATCATATTAAGTATAGACATGTCAACTGCAGAATGACACTCCAACAGCATAGTTACCGAAATGAGGTGAAGTGTGCCCGTTTCAAATGCCAACAATCATATCCTGCAATTGCATTATGCTTCCCCTAGGCAGGGAGTCTTCTGAGCATAGGATTCGCTAATTCTTTCAGTCATAGTTAAACTTGAGATCATTTTTTCATTTCCTTCAGAATATTATTTGTTATGTAATATTATATTATATTATTATATATATTATATAATTATGCACATCTGTATGTCGCATGTTTAATTTCAATTTTACCAAATTTCTTTCTCTGTATTTTCCTTAAGACAGTAGGACATTATGCATTCTCTTGAAATAGTGCATGTGAGCTTAACTTAGGCCTTGCGCAGTGAAGCCATCTAGATAAATGTGTAAATGCGATTATAGCATTAAACGCTCGGTACCTGCGTTTTGCTCCCGCAATTGGCGCAGTATGTTGCTGATGCGCCATGAGAGATAAGCTACCAACGGAACTCAATGAACTCCTCGATCCTCTCTCACTAATGAATATTTGGAGATTATAATTTGTTAGTGATATTTATTCGACAAAATTTGATCAGATCTTAAAAAACTGCAGATAAAACTCTTATAACTATAAGAGAGGTGCCGACATGATAAACTTTCAATCATTCTTGACTTTTTGTACAAACAACGTTCAGTAGCCCTTAATTAATTTCTTATGGCACCGGATTTTACAGTAAGTCCCTCCCCCCAAATAACAAGCTTCAGGATTTTCGCTTCCGGTACCTTGCCGCGGAGTAAGCTTTAGGGAGGTATTCATTTGAGTGCGCTTGATCAATCTTTGCTTCACGCTGCTACGTCAGGACAATTGACACTTCTTCTCTGTTCTTCGTCTCAACCATGAGCCAACATGGACATTAATTTCGAGGGAAAATAGAAATCCTTTCACTAGAATAACATTGTCAGCATAATTTCATCTTAAATAAACTCCAACATTTGAAGCAATGCAACTGATTGGCCTCATCTTCGGGATGGACTGAGAGTTTCAGGAGCTTATCATCTTTACAAACCATCGACCAAATCAGATCAGAAATAACTTTTTAGCATGACAAAATTGAGTTTGATACGATGAAAAAATTAGTTTCAAAGCGTCGAACCACGCATGTTCTCTTTCTCCTGTGATTAAGCATCACCGGGATGGAACCGGCCGCGGGCACGGCCTTCCGATTAATTTTAATGGGCCTATGTTGACCATTAACTATGCATTCCCTCTAGAGGAAATCGTTTAGTCAATCAAAAGGAAAACACCATTATAGGAGCATGTACAGTTAGTGTAACATATTTAAAGATACCTACCTAAACATGCTCTATCTGATATAAATGTTGCGAACTGATTCTTAAATATTAAGAAAATACTAACTTTTGCATGTAATTACACATAGCTTATCTCAAATAAAATTGTCAGAATCCTATATTCTAGCCTACATGAATTTTTATAGCAGCAAATAAAAAATTAAGCTCCACTATTCTGCTAAGGTCCACATTGTTTCTATCGACTTTTAAAAGCGCGGGACGCCGAAGGACGTCAACTTCTGCATAATTTTAGCGCCAGTAGAAATCGACCTCAAAAGAAAGGGGATCTTGATTTTTTTCTGTGCTGCTATTTACTATGATCTCCTGCCGTTTGGTCAACTGTGTGAATTTTGTAAGAATTATGTATTCCTTAGCCTATCTATCGAATGATTATTTCATATCTCGATTAACTGGAAATAATCTCTAGGAATCAAAATGAATGATTGGATTTCAGTGCAAACACATGTACGAGTAATAATAGTAGCGCCTACTGCCTGCATGTGCTCTTGACAGTCGCGATGGTAGAGCAGTGTCTGAAGTTAGCGGCATGCGATCAATTTTGATTGAAATCGTACGTTGTCAACCCCTGCTGGCTTTGATTACTCCGGCCGGTTTCAGCCCTGACTCATTTATATTATTTATATTGATAGAATTTTCTAGCAATGCATTCCCAATTTAATGTGTATTTAACTAACTTTTGTAAAATGCTTTAAAAGTAAGTTTCGTTATAGATCGCAGATTTCCTTTGCTAAGACTGGCCACTTTGGCAATGTTTTCCACGGTTTTTATGCAAGTATTTGAGCATTTCGAAATCTTGCTCCGGTGCAGAGTTGTGGGTACAATTTCTGTGCATGGTTTATATTTCTTAAAACTATATTTATCACTGTTCTAGACTTCGGAAAAGCCCTCAGCATGCTAGTATGTTTCAATGAAAACAGTATATTTTGGAAATCGTAAAAACAACCACAGGTTAAAATTTTGATTAAGCATCGTTTTTGATAACAAATGTGCACATTCAGCATCTGCTTTTGGTTTCATCTTTTGTTAAAAAAAGAAGTTGCAGATGCCTGCTCCTCACAGCAGGCCTATTATCATTTCAATGATTCTGATTTCTGTAGTGGCCTACTACAGAATTAGCTGATCACAAAGCTAATCATATCCATGATGTGGCCCGCTACTAGCACCGTTTTTAACACCTATGAGCTGGATGATTCGCATGCAACATGCAAAACTTGCAAGTCATGGCATACATGTACATGTACAGTTGAAAAATTTATCTTCTTTGTCCATGACTCGGTCTCCTACGAAATTTGTTTCATGATTAGCTAGCAGTTTCTCTACTTAAAGCACATGTGCATGTACATGTATGTTCTCTGCCAGAACTGCATGTGCATATATTAGTTTTGCAGTTTCCAATTCATACAAGCAGTGGCAGTAGCAACGCTTGCATCACCTTGGCCTCCAGACAAAAAAAGTGCGAACTGAAGTATAGGGCGAACAGATCTCTCCAAATGTGCACCTATGGCACAATGCAACTAATATTCAAGACTCACAGTTTACGAGCAATCATAAAGTTCAATCGTTTTGCAAACTTCAATTTTCAACAAATACACTTTGTCATGTCTTAATAGTTGTTTCCTGTAACGTAAGTGATGCAATTGTCATTCATATCTTGACATCCGCTCCACTTTCTGCTATTCACATGTTTTCCTGACTACAAGTTTTCAACTGCACAAACCAAGAAAAGCAACTGCACATTTGAATTTAGAACTGCAGAAATTGTGTCCAGTTGCACGTTAAAGAGCCCTATAGCTAAACAACAGTGCATGAGAGTGACCATGATCTACCATGGACGTTACTTAGAGAACGATCTGCCGCGATGATTGGTGTGGTGCATTCGAATATACTGTACAACAACAGTATTTCCTAAAACTGAGGATTCGCGTTGTTGTATTTCACTTGGAGAACGCATTAAGTAAATTACATGTGCTTGTATGTCGGCCATCCTTATTAGGTACTAGTCTCAAAAGGGTATTTCGGTCTATCTTTCCGTATTTGTAAAAATCTCATGGTTCCTATTTCATCAAAGTATAGAGCCCTAATAATTGTTTAGGTGGAAGTTGCTTTGAAACCTTTGCATATATCAATTTAGGAGATAATAAGAGACAAAAGGTCTGATCAACTCAAAACATAAATTCATTATGCTGAAATCACATTTTTTAACTTCATTTAAGTTAGATAAAAAAATATAAAAAATATCATGCGAACAGCGATAACTAAAAATACAATCCCAAGTTGCATCAATAAAGAAAAATGCCTGATATAGTCATTTTGCTTTCAATCTTTGACTAAGGATGATTTTAATAAACTAGAGCTATAATTGGAAATTTGCAGCTCTAATCATCGTATCATGGTATTATACTGAGTGAGTGACAACTGATTTGTCAATAAAGAACATTAACGCCCTTGATTCCCCGACCGCTTCCTATGGTAGGTTCTAATCATTGTATTTGACACACGTGCTGAAGTGACAGCAAGCAAGGTTGGACCTAGGGTTTTGGGTCGACCTTGGGTAAGTGATACAAAACTTGGGGATAATGCTGAATATATACAGATCAAGTTACAAAAATTAATATTTTGATTTGAATCTTAGGAGAGCTACAGGATAAGAACATAAAGTTCTGATATTTTATCAAATTTCCACTGGATTCACAGAATATTTCAAGAGTGAAATACTTGTGATTATTAGCTATTTCATTCTGGGCTTGACAATACCGCGCATTGAAAGTTCATACATATTGTATATACGTGGTGTGATCCAAAATGTCCCGGACTAACCTACTTGCAGATAACCTGTGATAACGAATACTACTTCAGATGTAAATTTAGGTCTTTAAGGCATTAGAAATATGGTCGCCGAAATTTTTCCGGTCAGTTTTCTATTTTTTCAAAATTTTCAAACATTTTTGTCTGAATTTCAAGATTTTCCTATAAATTCTAGCGATTTAGAATTAATATATTTAGATTAACTTGACAGTTAAGCTATCACTAATAACCTGACTAATAATTAACGGAAAAACAAATGTTTTGTTCCAGAAAACAGTTTACTTTTCAATGTATGAGCCGTTAGCATTCGTCACTTTTTGCCAACGAAGTCTCAATTCACAAAAAGCTTTATGAAAAAATTCCGGTGTCAAAGAATCAAAAAACTCAGTAACTGCATCCCGCAGTTCAACTGGCGATTCAAAATGGTGTCCACGAAGATGCTTTTTGAGGAATCTAAACAGATAGAAGTCACTTGGGGCAAAGTCAGGTGAATAAGGAGGATGGCTCAATAGTTGAAATCCGTTTCTCGTTAAGGCATTGGTTGTCTCCTGCGAGGTGTGAATCGGAGCATTGTCATGAAGCAAGTAGAGGGGAATGTTTCGTGGCTTTCTTATTTTCTTCCTCGCTTCAGATAACAGATTGGAATAATATTCGCTATTGATTCTTACTCCTTTATCCGCAAAGTCAACCAGTTGGATTCCCGAAGCGTTCCAAAAGACCGTCAGCATCAACGACCGGCGATGTGATGTTCCGGATCGCATTTTCAAAGGGGCAGACTCGCCTGATTTTCGCCACTCTGCAGATTCTCGCTTACTTTGAGGCAGATACAAACTTAAAGGTGTTTCATCCTCTGTAAGGATGCAGTTCAGAAACTGATCTCCGTGCATTTCGAGGAGATCCAAATTTGACTGTGCCGCCAGAAGTCTGTTCTCCTTCATTTCAGGTGACAGAAACTTCGGTACGAAACGTGATGCCAGTTTGCGATATCCAAGTCTTTCGATGATGTCATGACAGGAGTGATAACTGATTCGCAACTCTCTTGACAACTCACGGATGGTTATCCTTCTGTGTGCTGTAATCACTTCATCGCACTGACTCGATTTCTCTTCCGGAATCTCCTGCGGCCGACCAACAGTTGAAAAATCTTGCTCCACAGATTGTCTTCCGCGTTTAAATTCGCTTATCCAGAAATAAGCAGTAGTTCTCGATGGAGCTTTGCTTCCATATGCCAGGCTTAATTCCTTTAGAATGTCACCATTAGCGAAGCCGCGGATCAGGAGGTATCGTATCACACTGCGATATTCGACTGAAGACACGCTTGTCACATCCATCATGAAAACTGATAGAACAAAGAACCATCGTTGACACGGATTTCTTAATGAATGCGTGCTGAATGAACTTCACTGATTGATATCGTAACACATGAAGCAATTAACAAAAGACGTGCAATATTCATGGCAAAGATATCCGTCAAATAAGGTACAAATCAAAATCAATCTAACTATAACAATAAGACAAATTGGATCTCGATCAATTCAGAAAATACAGAAATTCATGTTAAAATGTAAAAATATTTTTTAAAAATAGAAAACTGACCGGAAAAATTTCGGCGACCATATTTCTCATGCCTTAAAGACCTAAATTTACATCTGAAGTAGTATTCGTTATCACAGGTTATCTGCAAGTAGGTTAGTCCGGGACATTTTGGATCACACCGTAGGCCTACTGTAAGTTTACATGTCTTTTGCTGCATTTGTGCATATTGAATTTTTATATATTCCGCATATTTTAGATCTTCGCAGTTATCTTCTCACCCTTAACTTTCTGCGATAGCCGACATTTATCCAAAAATTAAAATCATTCCGATTTCGCATTCTAAATATGTTTAATTATGCACTTACTGCGCAGCTATAATATTTATCAGGCTTGTTTATATTCCTGAATGATAAAATGAAAAACAATTGCTTTACTATGAGCAATGTGTAACTCAATCATAACTAAATCAAAGATCTTCAAATAGTCAGTATAAGTGTAGGTTAAATTAAAAGAAAGCTTTATGACGTAATACATGTACTTAGGCTACTAATTGCACTGATTATTGCAATAACAAATTGTTTCCCACTAATACCACACTTATCATGGGCCCAATAGGAATTTTGGCCTATGGAAGAATCTTTTTGTCAGCACAAAATACAAAGAATGCACTTCGTCTACTTGATTTCATTCATTTATTTAAAAATGGGTTTTGGGTTTTGACCCCAAGATTTTGCCCAACCTTGCAGCAAGCGGCGAGGGTGAGAGTTGTCATCTCAAAGTTCGAGAGATGAGATTTTCGTCTCTAAACTGCAGAGGGAGGGTTTAACGTTTGCTGAGTTTGAGTGTAGCCTACTTTTTAATAATTACTAGTTCTTCAATTGTCTGCTTTATAATGCGTTGGAGGTTCCTAAATTTCGTGTGCCTGTGCAAAAAATGAAGCTTTATCGTGTAGTAACCCTATGTTGATGATGCTTATCTCAATTTTAGATGCGGATATCCCCATGTTCGGCTCGAGGCTCATGCGACTGATCTTCACAAGATGATATTTCTTATCGAAGTCCCGCTACGTTTGGGAGGAGATTCTCATCGACAACCAAGTGCTGACAAAACAATGTTCAGTGTTAAAGGTATATAGCCTCTGCCTTCTATAAGGAGACTTCCACTATCAGAGCCTCTCGATATGCACTTGCGGACTGCTAAAATATTGTTGCAAACATTGTTCGATAAGAAGCTTTTAACCGTTGACATGGTCTCTTCACTGTATCATCTGTCAAAGTTCACCACTATTTTTTTGAAGGCGGCCCAGATATGTATTCCAATATATTTATGGAAACGTAAGAGCATAATCTTTTGCTGTACCCTACTTTCTCTCCTTTGTCTTTACATATCCAAATTTTATTCAAACAAATGTAACGAGGCAGACACCATCTTCCTATA
This sequence comes from Prostheceraeus crozeri, assembly GCA_907163375.1. Lineage (NCBI taxonomy): Eukaryota > Metazoa > Platyhelminthes > Polycladida > Euryleptidae > Prostheceraeus > Prostheceraeus crozeri. The sequence goes on along the minus strand of CAJQUW010000720.1, from coordinate 255,377 downwards.
TTTATGCTTCGTGGCGTCGATATTTTGCTTTCATGTGAGATGATAGGCATTATTGTAATTATTAATATTGAATATTGTTATATATTTTTCAAAACTTTTGATCAGAATTTTGATGAAGTTGTGAAAATATGTTCTCTACATGCGTTGAGTCATTTGTTAGACCGGACAAAAACCTTGCTAGACTGTCCACGACGACGGCGAAACTGCTGTTTTCATAAGTAATGCAGCTTGGGGTCCTTTAATATAGACTTTGGAACTGCTTTCTTAAACTTAAGGAAGTATTTCACTGAAGAGACTTAGAGGGCCAGACATTTTTTATCCAAATTTGAGGAAAGTCCATGCATTCTTTAGCGAGGCCTTTCAGTCACTAGGAGGCTAAGATAGCCGAACACATCTTCTTGTAGTGACTAATCGAAAGGCCTCGCAAAAACAATATAAATTGGAAGTCGACAGCATCTCTCGCTTTCGGGCTTTCCTCAAATTAAGGAAGTATGTTTCTCTTACCTTTTATATGAATGTTTACTTTTATCTAGCTATTTATTTCAGCGCATCGTAGAATTGGAACAATTGCATGCATGCTCTTATCTGATGTGAATAAATTTTTTCCACTATCCAGTTGTATATTGTGTATGAGTCCTAGCTGTTGCTATGTTTATACATGAAAAGTTTCATTATTAATTGTTTTGTAAATTTCATCGGCAGCAACTGCGGGAAGCGCACTGATCTCAATGATGTTGTCATACTTAGCACACAGCTTGCTGGGTCAAACAGTCCCATTCTAAGCAATTAATATTAAACTTTGCAGTTTATTTATAGTGCTTATGCTAGGCAGAACATTGACAGCCTACGCAGCACCATACTAGGCAATTATCATAAAACTTGGCAGTTTTTCTATGGTGCTTACTAGGTAGAACATTGGTTGCCTACGCAGCACCACACTAGGTAATTATTATAAAACTTGGCAGTTTATGTATGGTGCTTACCAAGCAAAACATGCATAGCCTACGCAGCGCCATACTAGGCAGTTATTATAAAACTTGGCAGTTTATCTATGGTGCTTACTAAACTACCTATTAAGCATAGCATATTTTTTTTACTCGGGTAATTTTTAGTGATAACGTATTCTCCAAAATCCATTAATTTGAAGACTTGTTATATGCATGCTAACTAGATGATTGTAGATTCCTAGAGACAAGTCGCCAGTCATTTATGTACACATTTCCAGTTCAGTCAGCAAAGATAATATAGCTACATTTCTTGCGCAATGTCTTAAATCCAATACGGTTACTAGGCCTATGTAGGTTACCATCTATCGGTATGGCTACTGGCAGAAGCTACTGGCATCTGTGACAATGCCAATTTCCTTAGATTGTATTGTAGGCTCTTGTGCAGACCCCCCACCTACATTTTTCAAAACAATCGATTATTCAATTTGATCAATTTTGATTGGAGGGATAACTCTTCACACTCACACGAATGACCTGACTACAAGTCCTCGCATGGCTATAGCAATAAGCGACCCAGCCACTTCTAGTAGCACCTTATTATTCTAAAGGTATCTCATTCACAATGAATTTCCTTTGACTTCAAAATTCAAAGGGTATATTTCAATGCGAAAAACACAAAAGCAAATTACAATGTTGACTTGCTGACGACGTTTGCGACTATGACATCGCAATTACCCACGTAGATTTTTACAACAGCACGGAATGCTTCACTCAAACCGGTGATGCTGAAACGGACATCCAATGAAGCTGCATCTTTTGACCAGAGAAAAAAGGGGGGAGGACTGCACAAGAGCCGTATCGTGTAATAATATTTACCCAAATGTCATAGACCTGTAGATTTCAAGAATTTTCATTACTATCTTTTCCGTCTGTCAACACTTTATGCTGATATCATGTTGACTTATATGTAAACAACAAAAAAAGACTGAGACGCTCTCAACAAAGGCGCCTTTTGACCTCCCTTTTCTATTGTCTATGACATTAAACCGCACGCGCATTCGAAAGCTAGCAAAGTAGATGGGATTTCTGCTCGGTGCTCGCAGTCAAATTTTTATTATGCATTGCACCCTGCAACATGCTGTGTGATACTCCGAGTTCAGTTTCATCAGCCTAACCATCATCAGAGGAATAGTGATAATGTGTTATACATAAATTGAATATAATAATATACATGAATCATTGATGAATTATTTAGTGCAACTTTACGCCATAATGAAAACTACGAAATTAACATAATGTAAGTTAAGCCTTAACTTATTAAGTATGCTGCATAGAATTACAAAACTCGTCCTGAATTAGATATTTTTAATTTTTTAAGTATAATTTTCAATTGTACATTTCTATCCTACACTGCAATGAGACTATCTAAATTACAATTTCTACAGATGATGAGTCGTGGGCTACCCACCGATCATATTGTTCATGGAACAACAGACTATTGGATAAAGGCAACAACAAATAGCAATAACAACCTAAGCTAGCCTATCACTGTAAATCGCTCAATACCAATCACATACGAAGGATATTTCTGTATTCTCTTGGTATATATTTGTATGCTTTACATACTAAAGCCATACCAGCACAATGTTAAAAGAAAGCTTCTATCATGTCCAAAGTATGTTGATTTAAGACCTTTTTTCAATAAAGATCACACTAATGTTACTACTGTTCTGTAAGTAGTTAGATAATGACATTCAAGAGTGATACTTTTAATACTGAATTCGATTTTAATACACGTAAGTCGAAGGTAGTTCATGAATAACCAATAAGTATTCAACCATCAACAATTATGCATCATGTAATTTTGAAATAAGGCATATTATCAATCCGAAGTGAAAACACATTATAATTCATTAAACGCAAAAATAGTTATGTTTGAGATATATAAGTCAACATGATTGCACGAAAGATATAGTTTGAATGAATTGACGTTAATCAACTTGGCTCATAAAGTAAAGCCAACTAAACGTCCTGCTAATGTTGCTAGACAAGTAGCAACAACAACAATCTCATGGGGCATAAAATTCACAATAAATCTAATCTAGTTAAATATCACTCTATCAAACAAAACATATTTGCGACTGGTATTACTGAAAAAAGTTATTTGACAGTAGTATGTAATACGCATATTTTTTGCTATGTGACAAAGCTGCACATACCAAATGGATACCAGAGGCATAAGAATATGGATGAATTTCCATCGGGTCTCGTATATAAATCATACCAACAATTCGTATTTCAGTGTAAAACAGCTAATCACAGATAGAATAGTTCGTATCACTACATACCAATCACATACTAAAGTAAGTGAGATGTGGTATGAAAAACATACCAGATCTCTGTAAACATACGAGAATCTCGTATCAGATGTTAGTTTCAAATTGTATGTAATTTTGGTATATGTTTGTATGCAATTTTCGTATCCAGCGATTTACAGTGTATATACACTTTAGTATTCAATAAAGCAATTGATATCTTTATTGATACGGTATATTTGGCTATATAGCCTATATACCCTTTCCATGCTCGAGTAGATACAGGCCCTATAAGCTATTTTGAGGCATACGCTATCCAGTTTCAAGTTCAAGCTTTGTTAAAAAGCTTATACTACTATTCGGCCCCTGTGACGGCTAATTAGGTATATCATCATCACTCATGTGGTCTTATTTAATGTAGCCTCGTAGTAGACTGGTTGCAGGCTAGGCCAATTTATATTTAGCCAGTGCGGGAGATCTTCATCTAATTTAATCAATCCAGGCTATAACTTTATTTTATCTTTCAGTCAATTCATGCAAAAAAATATGACAAGTATGTTATTTATCATTATATTAGGCTATAATCATTTTTATTATTAACTTAAGTCGTTGCTTGTCAATGAAAACTAATTTGATGATTGTAGCAAGCCTCTGAAGGCCACACCGCTTTCCAAAAAACCCGCTCAACGGATCCTGGATAACCAGCATAGATAGAACCTGAATTTGAAGTCGGAGCCTTTCACATCAGTGTCGTGGAGCCGGAGCCAATGAGATAACGCATCAGCTCCACAGCCCTGCCATATACTATGTACATCGAATATAGCATTGAAAATTCAACTGTTAAGAAAATGCTACTTACAAACTTTATTATACTGGTAATAGCTCATATACACAGTCATTTTTCTATACTATCCTGGCCATCTGAGTTCCTGGGGTCGCCCTCCTTCCTAATAAGGACATTTGAATTGAAGTTACAGTAGCTGACATACCGCGTGAAAAATTCGCGCGGTTCCACAAAAAATTACAGAATAATCCGACAATTTCTTTATTAAGAATTATTTCTATTATTTTTGTTATCTTCAGCTTCTCTTGATAAGAACAAATGATTTCAAGTCTTCTCAGAAATCGTGGATCTACATGAGTCAAGATGTTGCCTTTGGTTATGTTGCCTCTTCAACTTCGTTTTCTTTGAAAATTTGTATATGCACAAGGTGACATGCCACGCCCAATTACGCGTAATTATGACGCGTAATTAAGCAATGACCATAAACATCCGTGGCTATGAGTGACATTGCTGCAACATCTGCTGACAGTCCTGTTATATAGACTTTGCGTCTCATGTGTCTGCATGTATCAGAGGCTAAACAATGTGATGGGACCTCAATTTCATGCTCAGTGAAGACAACATGCTTAGCGGTTCATCCGTGGTTCAAGCGGCAACGCATGAAACTGTAGACGACGCACAAACTATAAACGCTCGCCCGCGCGTATTCATAAACAATCCCCCATGTTTTAACAGCATCACATCGCGTGATTTCTGACTCTTAGTGCAGCGCGTATGTACGCGGGTAGAAGAATAGAATGTCTTTAACCACGGATGTTTGGGGTGTTCCGTAATTACGCGTGGCATGTCTCCTAGTGTATGGTCAATTTTTTACGCTGAAATCGAAAATCATAGTGGCGGCCACATCAAATGAGTATTTGTATCATGCATTACAGGTGTCTTTTGACCGATAATTTTGTGGTCTCGGTCAGATGGACATTCTCTGCAGTTTTACGACATTTTGATATAATAATCATTGTCTTTTCAAACAAAATTTCGCAAACAAAAGATTCAGTCAAATATATCAGGTATATTAGGTAGAGTGGTAATTCCGCATTTATTAAATCCCCAATGTGTATACACTTTCGATTTTATCAAATGAACTCATGGGAGATACAGGTGGTGTGTTACCAAATATGAGATATGCACATTTTAGCAGTTTTGCAGAAATTACAACGGAATGGAGTGATCATGATTGTAATGCAGAAGGAATGATGGTATTTCACAGATTCTCATGACAGCCTTGGAGGTTTAATGTTCGTTAAATTAGCAATTCGATGGGTTCCTATTACTTTCATGCTCAACCTCAAGAGTATTTTCTTAAGTGTGATCATATCACAGGCAACCTGCCACTGGCACAGCAAAATCACATAATCAAAGACAATGATTTCAATTTACTTTGGAAGATGTAAATATAGGTCCACATCACTATTCAGATTCTAGAAATGAAACATGAATTTAGTAATCGAATCATTAAATCATGCCGGTGAAAATTGAACTAAAAGTTGAAATTTCAGCCAAGAAAGCACGAATAATATCTCTGCTTTTCCATGAAGACTTTCATTACAATACAATTCATGAAATTCCCTTGATAATCAGCTTGAAATCCGCGTTGTTAGAATGCTTTTCAGCAAATATTCATTCCTTTTGATGTCCAACTAGTTTCATACTACTTATATAGGAGAGTCATCTCGGTAGTATATAAATTGGGAATATTTTGACCTTTCGCAAAAGTGCTGAAATAATTTTTTGGACCACGGGAACGTAATCTCCACAAAAAACTGAATCTTTTGATATAAAAATTTTCACTGTATACAGATACTTTTTTGAGTCGACACTCTACTTATCCCTACTCTATGGATTCAGTTTTTTGCGGAGATTGCGTTCCCGTGGTCCAAAAATTTATTCAGCACTTTTGAAAAAAGTCAAAATTTCCCAACTTTTATACTACTCTCCTATGTAAGTAGTATGAAGCGAGTTGGATATCAACAGGAGTGAATATTTGCTAATAATCCTCCTAAATAAGCAAAAATCAAACTGATTATCAAGGGAATTTCATGATTCGTATCATAATAAAAGTCTTCATGAAAAAGTCGCGATATTATTCGTGCTTTCGTGGCTGAAATTTCAACTTTTAGTTCAATTTTCACCAGCATGATTTTATGATTCACTAAATTCATGTTTCATTTATTGAATCTGAATAATGATGTGGAACCATTTACATCTTTCAAAGTTAATTGAGATCATTGTCTTTGATACTATGATTTTGCTCTGCAAGTGGGAGGTTGCCTGTGATATCATCACGTTTAAGAATTGCCACTTAACAAACATTACTTCTCCAAGTCTGTCATGACAGTGAGAATCTGTAAAATACCATCATTCCTTCTGCATTACTATCATGATCACTCAATTCTGTTGCAATTTCTGCGAAAATGCAAAAAATTCACACATCTGACGTTTGGCAACAATACCACCTGTGTCTCCCTTGAGTTCATCTAATAAAATCGAAAGCGTATACACATTGGGGATGTAATAAATGCGGAGTTACCACTCTACCTAATATAGCTAATCTATGATCACAACGAAATTTCTTCCCGAAGATAGAATACCCATGCTGGGGACAGGCATTTTTGGCACTTTTTCTGCCTTGAGCTATATTTTTCATAAAGAAAACTTTGTTAGATTAATTTGAATTTATCATGACCGAAAAAAGGAGATCGTGAGGTTCAAGATGAAAATGAATATGAAAGTCAGTTCAGAACTAAAGATTTTACAGACGTAAGACACGTTTTTTGACACAGCTACAGAATGAGGTGCAAGCGGCGCATTGGAACAGACCTCAGTTAATTCTATTCATTGCTGTATTTTGGCATGATGAGAAGACTGAGTCTTATGAAATAATTTCCGACTATATGCAGCTTCAAAAATTTGCAGTTTACGCTTTCTTGAAGTGCATTTACAAGATTTGACTTTGAAAGGACATTATCAGAAGAAAGTGAAATCGACATCTTTAGTGATGGAGCAGCATCGCAATTCAAACAAAGGTATACATTTGCTGCAATTGAAATCCTGAGCAATTTTTTAAAAAATAGACATTGCTTGGAATTTCTTCGCCTCTTATCACGGGAAGGGCGCAGTGGATGGAGTTGGAGGCCCACTCGAAAAAACTGGCTGCCAAAGAAAACAAGAAGAATGGCATGATTCAGAATGGGCCAACATTGCGTGATGTTCTACAACCAAAAACATTAATTAACATCAAATTTGTGCCACATGACTTGGTGCTAGCCAGAAGAAAGGACGTCGAATCCTGTTTCACTTCAGCCAAACCTATTGTTGGAACGCAGAAGATCCATTGGGTAAAATCAATCGGTAATGGAAACATCATCCACAAGGAGCATTCCCAAGCGACGAAAATCAATATATCAAAAGTGTCATGAATGTAGTGTGAGAAACTGTTACTAACATGAGACAAGTATCGAGCGTTACCAACTTCTTGTAACGAGCGCTGCCGTATGTTTTTGCTACCAAAAACTTGGCAAATTTGTTATGTTTTGTTTTCTTAGCGTAGGTTTGCACCCATGCCTTTAATAAACCTACATGATAAGAGTTAGCTTTTTCAAGCGATTAGTTAAGATAAAAATGATAAATGGCATGATATTTTTGTTCATAAACCATTAGTTGAAAGACTAGTGTCTATGAAAGTTGAATAGCCAAAACTCTTTTTCCAAAAGTACTTAAAACATCGATAACTATGAATGTAAAATTCATCAAACACCATTGACTGTGACGAGCGTTACCGTGGCCGCTGTCTAATCCAACCTTTTTGCCATCGTAAATGGGTAAATCCAATTTATTCCACAACATTTTATGTCTATTCAACCTTGGGTCTCAGAATTCCGTGAAAATTTGCATATATACTCATTTTTTTACGCTGAACACGAAAATCGTAGAGGCGACCACACCAAATAAAAACTTTCCATAGAAATCTAGCACTTTTAAAATTCCATTTTCTTCTACATCTCGGTCAGAGGACAATGACCTCGGTCAGATAGATGTCGAACAGGAAACTCTTCGGCTTCTGCATTTGGGTTGCTGATGAGACTGGGAACTTAGGATGAATGCTTGCATGCGTAGGACGAAGTGATCTAAGTGTAATTACATACATTATAATGTCCTTTGACCGAGACCCTTGTATTCTGACGGAGATCTTCAATTTTAACGTTGTCCTCTGACCGAGATTCTTCAGGGTTTCGGTCAGAGGACATTCTCGTGGTTTTTGGAAATTTTGAGAGGGTTAAGTAATATAAATGAAAAATTTCTTTTGCATAGATGTTAAGAGCATGGATCACTCCTATGCCGCGAAATTTCATCGATTCCTGACAAAATTTCTGGTTTCAGCATCCATATGAAATTTTTGGGAATATTCAAATACTCTGGTCGAAAAAACGGATAAAAATATTTTAAAATCAATATTGCTCATTTGCAACGTCACCAAGCTGAATTTTCTTTACGGATTTATAAACTAGCACACTAGAGGATTTGTTTGGTGCAAAACGTTTGATGGAAAAATCAATATTCTTCTAGAAAGGTACCTCGGTCAGAGGACAGAAAACGTCTCGGTCAGAGAGGACATTTTTTTCATTGGACAATGGAAACCCAGTGAAAATTCAATGATTAATATTAATTACAATATTTAAAATTAGACTGTCTTAAAGAGCTGATCTTCTTCTTTAAGATGATATAAATATTAGTGGGTGTATTTGAAGGTAGCTGATCGAAAATCAATGTTGAAGTGAGAATACTGTAACTTTGGACATGCTTTTTTGGTCTTTTTTCGGCAAAAAACGGCAACTTGTGAAAAAGGTCTTGGCTTTGTGACTTTTTAAAAACCATGCTATAATAGATGAGATCCTTACGGTTCGATTAAGAAGAACTATTGAAATCGGTTCAGAAATATGGATTTTACAAATCAAAGACACATTTTCGTCAAATGTTGTGGATGAAATTGGATTTACCCAAATAGCATTTAGTAAGTCGATTTTTATCCAAAATTAAGTAAATGAAATTTTAATTTAATTAATGTTCAACAACTCAAATTTCAATTAAATGTGTTTTTGATTCAATGTACGTGAAAATATGCAATCAACTTTGTGGAACGTCGGTCGCCAATATCAAGATATTATCTGGCGAGCATGGGTCGACTCAAAAAAGTATCTGTATACATTGAAAATTTTTGAATGAAAAGATTCAGAGTTTTGCGGAGATTACGTTCCAAAAAATTAGTTGAGCAGTTTTTAAACAGTTTAATTTTTGCAAATTGATATACTACTGATATGAAGCCACTTTATGAGTAGTATGAAACAAGTTGGATATCAAAAGGAATGAATATTTGCTAACAAGCATCTGAACTAAGCGGAAATTATGCTGATGATCAAGGAAATTTCATGAAGCGCATTACAATGGAAATCTTCATGAAAAAGTCGCGATCTTATTGTGCTTTTTTGACTGAAATTTTTCGGCATGATTTTATGATTCATTATTTATGTTCCATTTCTTGAATCTGAATATTAATGTGGATCAATTTACAGCTCTCACCCTCAGAGACATAAGGGGGGTCCAGTGGACCCCTTTGCCTATCTACCACATTTCTACTGATTCAACTAAAGTGAAATAGCGCATGCAGATTCACTGTCAAAAATGATGATTTTACATGGGCATGAGCGGTTGATATATCCTCAGCACAAAACGTGAAATAGAAAATATGGCTCCGGGGTCCACTAGACCCCCCTCAGGTCTCTGAGGGTTAAAGCTAATTGAAATAATTGTTTTTGATTTGGTGATTTTGCTCTACCAGTGGCAGGTTGATCGTGAAATGATCACATTCAAGAAAATTCTCTTGAAGTTGAGCATGAAAGCAATCGAAGCCTATCGAATTGCCAATTAAACAAGCATTGCCCCTCCAAGGCTGTCGACACGGAGAATACCATTACGATCAGTCATTTTCGTGGTAATTTCTTCAAAACTGCAAAAATTTGCATATCTTACATTTGGTAGCAATACCCAACTGTGTTCACCTCCAGTTCATTTAGCAACATCGAAGTTGTATACACATTGGGGATTTAATAAATTCTGAGTTGCTACTCTATCTAATATACCTACTCCATACTGGCGAGTTAGCGATTTTGTACTGAGACTACTCTGAAGTATACGAATATATGCACTTGAGAACAGTTGCGCTCTTAAAATTTTTTGACTTGTGTTGTGCATGCAATACATCATAATTATGTGCGAATCAATCTGTTTGAATATCTGTTTCATACTTCCTACAAGTTGTCACATTGAGTGTATTTTGAACCAGTCGTCATATGTAAATTAATTGTGCCATGTAAGTCATCATGTAAATTGATTGCAAATCCATGTTTGTCTATGATAATTTGTCCCATATTTTGTTTAAAAATCTGTTTCAGTATCAAACCGGACTTTCTGAAATTGCTTATAGTACATGTAAATCTTTTAATCATGTGATGTTAAATGTTGCTTTTTTTACAAGAATACTATGAAAGTTCACAAATTGTGCCTTCGCAGATGCTTTACAAACTTGTGTTTTTTGCATACAAATCTATATCTCTACTCTGTATTTCAGACATGAATCGTTGTCCTAGGAATCAATACTGAAAATACGAATGGATTTAACCAAATCAATTCAATGAGTCGAACCGTATGGCAATTGGGAGATTTGATCACTCTGTGGGTCTGCACATGCTACTGAGAGGTGAGTTGGTTGAGTAGTTTCTTGCGCATTTTTGTCACTGTCTCCGAATGTCATGGTTTTGCAGTGATGCTATAATGAGCTGCAAATCCTTTAGAACATTTCGTGGCAGTATGACGTTGAACAACAATGTTTTTGTATTTTATGTAAATGTTAAATGTTGGCATGGTCAAGGATATGTAAACGAAATATTTATAACCGTAATTAGTAGTTTTTGATTTTGCAATGTTGACATTCTATAGTTCGACATATGTATAGGACTATATAATAGATTGAAACTGATCAATTGAAAATTTTACCAGCGCTTCAGGTGTAGAAATCAAATTTTTAATATATTTTGATAAAATACCAATTACATTTTTGGAAGCATTACTGAGATTTGATAGAAATGTGACGAATTATTTTCATATTAGATAAATATCATAGTAGATATGATACTAATATAGTTATTTTGATACTTTTTAGATGAGTATTTGATAAATATTATATGTATTTAATCGTGAAATGATAAGTTTGATATGATTTTCATCATAAATTGATATATTTGATAATGATTTAATTAGTATGGTTAAAATTTGTGAAATATTTGTCAATTCTTTGGTTCAGGATTTGCCTAATATTACTGAAACTAACTCGGTTTTCTCGTTCCGGGTACTCTATCTAATATACCTACTCCATGCTGGCGAGTTAGGTTTTGTTTTCGTTCAATTTTGTAACAAAATTATCGCAAGATGTGAAAATCGTCTTAATATTTTTAGGAATGCGTCTAAATTGCAAAAACGGTGGGTGGCGAGTGAGTTGCTGTAACTATGAGATGGATGTCTGTTAGCCAATTAGAGTTGATTCCTCGCGAACCGAAAGATAGTGAATTTTGTAGCAACTAATTAGCAGCAAGTAGTAATGTCCGTTTATTACCCTCATATGAAAATACATTGTCACTCTGATCTCTTAAAAAATGATTCTTTTGAATTCATGAAAACTTAAACTGAAAAAGTATTGATCTCCCATAATTGTCGTAGTAAATACTATGAAATTATTCAAATAGTCGTTATCATAGAGTAAATATATTAGGTAGAGTGGTAACTCCGCATTTATTAAATCTCCAATGTGTAGGCCTATACACTTTCGATTTTATTAGATGAACTCGAGGAAGGAACATTTTAGATATTGTTACCAAATGTGAGATATGCAAATTTTTTGAGGTTTTATAGAATTTACCACGGAGATGACTGACCATGATAGCAATGCAGAAGGAATGATAGTATTTTATAGATCCTCCTTGCTACGAGGAGAGGTTTTGCTAAATTAGAAATTCGAAAAGTTGCTATTATAGTTTCATACTCAATCTCAAATGTTTTTTCTTAAGTGTGATCATATTACATGCAGCAACTGCCACTGGCAGAGCAGCATCACATAATCAAAGACACTGATTTCACTTGACTTTGAAAGATGTAAATGGGTCCACATCACCATTCAGATTCAAGAAATGAAACATGAATTTAGTGAATCATGAAATCATGCCGGTGAAAATTGAACTAAAAGTTGAAATTTCAGCCAAGAAAGCACGAATAATATCTCTGCTTTTCCATGAAGACTTTCATTACAATACAATTCATGAAATTCCCTTGATAATCAGCTTGAAATCCGCGTTGTTAGAATGCTTTTCAGCAAATATTCATTCCTTTTGATGTCCAACTAGTTTCATACTACTTATATAGGAGAGTCACATCGGGAGTATATAAATTGGGAATATTTTGACCTTTCTCAAAAGTGCTGAAATAATTTTTTGGACCACGGGAACGTAATCTCCGCAAAAAACTGAATCTTTTCATATAAAAATTTTCAATGTATACAGATACCTTTTTGAGTCGACACTCTACCTATATATCACTGCTCTATGTTTGTTAATGTTGCAAATTGGTGAATGTCAAGAGATGTTATGCAAAAACGATGTACGCAGATTCTCTATTTACTCATTATCAAAGAATGTGATTGTCTGTACTTATTTCATAGATAGATTAGCCATTTGTGGGCAATGGTAAGGAGGTGAAGGAGAATATAATGCCTCAGCAAAAGAGGCGGATTAACAGAGAAAATAAAAGTCAAAAGGAAAATGTGGTATGGAGCGCAAATTCGCGAAAAGGAAAAGGCCAGTGACGTCGCGTGCTCCCAGACCATAGGCCATCACTCGGCATTGGAATACTATTTCTATACCAAACACTTTTATGTTACATAAAAAACATTTTATACATAACATTATTATTATTATTATTTTACACATAACCCTGTGCCAACGGAAAGTCGGCCAAAGTCTGGGGCGAAGTCGGCAAACAATTCCGGCCCGAACTCGACGTGTCCGGACGCCCCTAAGTCGGCCCGGGTTCGGCTGGTCGACTTCGGCCCGTAGTGTATTGACTGTATGTAGCGGGTCGATTTGTGGTGGCCGAATCCAGTTCGCGAGATCTGCGTTGGCTTGCCTTTACCTAACCGCATGTAATATGAGCAATAAAACTACTCAGATGATGAAGCTTACCTAGATTGAGTCCACTGAAGGTCAATTTTGTAAACGTAGACATCGGGATTCAGGTTGATTGTACCTCAAACAAGTTTAAATCTTGAATACAATGGATAATAACAATCATATCCAGTGGTATTCAAAACTATCGTAGATGAGGTTCATTAGACTGCTCCTAAATTTTGATGTCTGAAACCAACAAAAATGCATTATAAGGGAATTAAGATAGCAAAACACAGACAAACTGTGAACAATGATGTAAAACATAAACCATGTGGAGCTCTATAACGACACATAATAGAGAAGTATGACGCAGAAATGAGCATTAATTTATTGTAAGATGAAAGAAGGTGATATTAATCTAAACTGTTTTTATATTTCATAATTCCAATAATTTACAACAGCAACGAGTTAATCGACAACACATTTTCCCAGGGTGGACAACATATGCCGTTAAAGCAGAAAGTCCGATGAATTTGATATTTAATTTAAAATGATTTCTCCTTTAACTGAAATAAATAACAACGTGCCGCAAGATGATTTACTTAGGCCTACACATCCAAACCAACCATGTAGTGAAATATTCGAACCTGTGACTGATTTTCAAAGTTTGCGACTTTTGTTGCCAAACAGGGTTGAGAAGGGAAGAACGTGGTCCCGGCGGAAATTCACATTTCAAGGAGGCCCAAAAAGGCCAACAAAATAATACTTAAAGCCGAGCTATTACTAATACAAATCCGCTAAAAAATTCTCATCCCTTAGAAAAAGAATTTTCAATCCCGATTCACGACCTTATACTTTAAATAAAGCTTCTTGTAATGACATCCGACGTCCTGCATGCTGACTTGATCACGGGAATAACCCAATGCTGGTAAGATCAAAACATTCGGAGACAGTGACAAGAATAGCCTTACAACATATTTACACATTACAAAATACTGGCGATCACATCAGTCAGTTACAAAGAATCGCAAAAAATTACTTTTCACAGTCGGCAGACGATGAAACGTCAGGTGTCATTTCATGAAGTTTTATTCAAAATGTAAGGTCTTAAATTGTGAGTGAAATTCTGTTTTTTTTCAACCAATGGCCAACCTCCCGTGAGACTATACTGAAACATTAGCATACACACGGAAATTAAATGACATGAATAATTACAGTGGTATGGCATAATTTTCTCCTTTTAATTTTTTTGTTTGTTTATAAGAATGCTTTCAATTGCCTCAACTCTTTTTCATCTACAATAGGCCTAATTAAACAACAAACTGCCTAATTATACTATATTACACGTAGGCCTGACAAAACGACAGACGGCTTGCTCATAAACCACATTATCGAAAAGCATCAATCAGCGAATTGAATTTTTTAAGATGGAGGACATTCATGTTTATTCACCACTCCTGTTTTTAGGAAATATGCTTCAATATCAAGGATCGAACTTTCCATCTCCTATCAACGATCATGGTGAATCACGCGATTAATTCATTAATCAAATTCATCTTTTATTTGGTAACTTCAGGACAATTAGAATGATTGGCTTAGAATCTGTTACTATACAAGTTACCTATTGATGCGGTTTATTCACCTGATTTACGAGTAAGATTTATTTGCTACTCACATGTCTTAATATTGTTGACGCACCATATACACTCCATTTAGATACTCATATATCCGCGGTGATAATCTTCAACAAAGGATGGCAACATGTATACTATCTTCAATGAATAGAGAAAACTGCACCGTCAGCTGGTCGACGAGTTGATTCACACCCACACACCGCATGAGGAATCCGTGAACTAACTAATAGACGCAGCGCGCGGCGAAGAAATGCATTGCAATGTTAGAATTCGGGAGGCTCGCCATCATGAAGACATGATAATCCCCTTTTAGAATAGGTCAGAAATATAAATTAGGTAATTACAGTGGTCAGGATGCATTAGAATGAAGTCATGCTTCATAAATAATCATGAAAACTGACTATCGTACACACATACTCGTGAAACATCGGAAAATGATGGCATTTCTACCTGAGCGCCTTATACGGACTTCTAAATATAGTACCCAATACAGGATTCCCGTCACAGTGCGATTAATCGCTATGTTCCGAAGTCAGCTACGTTTTTCGTGTTGCCGAAGTTCTGCCGAAAGTCGATTGACCGAATTATGACGCACTTGTGCCGACTTTCATAAAAATGCGTGGTTATAAAGACATTTCTATTTATTTCATATTGAAATATCCTTCGCAGTTGATATCATAACACAGATATTATAAATCACGATAGAAACTTCATTAGAATTGAAATTGCTTAAGATGGCCGAAGAGTCGCACTTTGCTGTTTTCGGCCCGGACACGGTCTGACATTTACGTTTGCACAGGGAATATTTTGTGTTTTCATAAAAGCTGAATTTTTGATAACAATATCCCGAACACTTTTTGAGGCCAAGTGAATGTGCACATGAGAAATGATTACTCATGTCGTTAAACCGTCTTACTCAAGGAGGTGAGACCACATTATCTCGAAAAAAAGAAGGCAAGGCCAACAGTTTCTTGCGATTCTCACTGCCGGTCAGCCACTCACTTGTTTGAAATTTTGATGTATTAAAATGTCTTGTGTATTTCTTATTTCCTTCTCTGTGAGTACTTTCATTTTATATCAGGTGTTGGCCTACCTTGCTTGACGACTGTCATCTTTTCAGTATATTCTCTTCGAACGAAAGGCGTGGTTATGATCTCATCTGCAGTACTTAACATATAGCGTCACATCAATAACGTAAAACAAATTATGGAATTCCACGGAATCTGGGTGTTCGAGTCAGATGTATTACTCTGCATTTATTGGAGAATGCTCATCATCTGATCGCAGTCTTGTCTGAACGTCAGCCATCTGCTACTCTGCTATTGTTGACGTAGTGGCCAATCTTACATTAAGCGAATTCAGGAATAATTGGGTTGCGCTTCCCTTATTATATTTAAATACCGCGCCTCGATCAAGAATTGCGTAGAATTTCATTGCAGAAATTGGAGAAGGCAAAGCACTATTTCTATTGGGAAAGCCAATATTGGCGCGGGCGCGTGCGCTTTGCCTCACAAGCACACAACTCTCTTTCGCTCTCTCTGAACATCAATGCTCCGTCTCAACACACGACTAGCTTGTGTGTCTAATTGTTCGAAGAAAACAGCTGTGATTCAAGCACGTGCTGCAAAACTGTTCAATGAGGTTGAGCGTCTGATTTTGAGACGGAAAGCTGTGCAGAGCCATCACGAAAAGCTATCGAATTTAAATGAATGATACTTTTCATTCTTATAATTGTTGGAAAATTATATTTGAGTATGCGCCGAAGGCCTCGCAGGTACGGAGAAGACGACACTGGAAAAGGCCATAGAGTAGGGATATATAGGTAGAGTGTCGACTCAAAAAAGTCTCTGTACACAGTGAAAATATTATATCAAAAGATTCAGTTTTTTGCGGAGATTGCGTTCCCGTGGTCCAAAAACTAATTTGAGCAGTTTTGAAAAAAGTCAAAATTTGCCAATTTATATACTACCGAGATGACTCTCCTAAATAAGTAGTATGAAGCAAGTTGGATATTAAAAGGCATGCATTTTGCTAATAAGATCCTAACTAAGCTGAAATCAAGCTGATTATTAATTCATGACCCGCATTGTAATGAAAGTCTTCATGAAAAAGTCACGATATCATTCGTGCTTTCTTGGCTGGAATTTCAAGTTTTTAATTCACTTTTCACCGGCATGATTTTATGCTTCACTAATTTCATGTTTCATTTCTTTCTTGAATCTGAATAATGATATGGAACTATATTGACATCTTTTAAAGTTTAAATAAAATCATTGTCTTTGATTATGTGATTTTGCAATGCCAGTGGCAGTTGTTGCCTGTGATCACGCTTAAGAAGATTCTCTTGAGGTTCAGCTGGAAAGCAATAGCGCAGGTCATTGAGTTGCCAATTTAACAACCATTACCTCTCCAAGGCTGTCATGACACGGATTATCTGTAAAATTGTAACCTTAACTGGTAGGTCCGTATCTACCTTAACTTTCACAGGTTACTTAGCACTCTGGTAATAATTAGTAATTGATCCTAGCGATCCCTAATGAGCCCCAGAATATCAAAACAACTCCGACAAGTAAACGAATATATATTGAGGGAAAAATCGTGGGAGACAATGCGAAGCACTACCAGATATATCAAGTGTATACAGTTTGTGCACCGAGTCAAGGTCAGTCTCAATTCTACAGTGTATGGGGTGAAGAGCAACGATTTAGGGAAGTATTATCTCGAGCCTACTTCTCGGCCTCACGGCGCAATCTTCCTAGCTCAGACTCTAGACCTAGCGCCTGCCTCCTATTATCGGGTCAATACTCACGGTGTAAGGAGAGTAGTCGACCACTGTGGCGAGATATGCTGTTTTGTGAGAGACTTGCATGCCTCGTCTAATTGGGGGCCGCTAATATAATGATTCGCCCACCTTGAAGCACAGCCGCTTTTCTCCCACGAGCTCCAAACTCCTTCCTTGGCCATTAATATTTTAGTGGGGCGCTTTCAGCGGTCTCCTTGAAATTCTGGGAAAGACCATATTTCATTGCCAGGATTACGTAATTATCCATTACGATGTCGAAACTATGATGGGGCTAATTACTTTAGCTACTATTTATAGTGGTCTGAAACGGCGCCATTGTTTATGTGTCAATATTAATTTGAATTTCTTCATCCTTCCTTATTTATCCTATTCGGGTCGCTCGCTTGGTTAATTACACAACTGTACCCCCTTCGTTCTCTTCCCACTCGATCTTCTTCAAGTGATCCGGCTTGCCATACAATATAAAGATCCTAAGACTAGGGGATCGAGTCCTCCAGGTTACAAAATAATATAATTTCCTTCTGCTTGGTGCCATCATGATCAGTTAATTCCGTTGTAATTTCTTCATGTGATCTCACATTTGGTAAAAATTCCGACTGTATCTCCCTTGAGTTCATTTAATAAAATCGGAAGTGTATACACATTGGGGATTTAATAAATGCGGAGTTACAACTCTACCTAATATACCTACTCTATGGAAAAGGCGGTATAGAGCGCAAATTCGCGAAATGTCGCCGGAGAACTTCACCAGCGAATGTGCTGCAAAGTAAGACTGAATTGTGGCATGCACAGAATTCAATTCATCTGCGCGCTTCGGTTTCCTAGAATGGAAGGATTGTATATAACCTTAATATCGAATGGCACATTACAGAATTAGACAACTTGCTCCTTCTCGAATGGATAATTCGTGTGTCGCTTGCTATTGGAAATGGGAAACAATAAGGTGTCAGCAGAGGGCACCAGAGCCAGTGAGAGAGGCGTGTGTGCTGTGATATCACTTCGCACACACCAAAACACACATCGCTGTCATTCGATTTAGTGTTTGCATTATGCAGTGGGGAATGCTAAAAAGAGGATGATAGAATCATCAAATGAAGTAATTTTTAAACGCACACTGTGATTCTCTAAATACCAATCACATACGAAGGATGCATACCAAAGTATTTTTTTGGCATATTTTTGTATTCTCTTGGTTTATATTTGTATGCTTTTCGCATGTTATTTCAAATGTGGTATGCTTTACATACTAAAGCCATACCAGCACAATGTTAAAGGAAAGCATCAATGATGTCTAAAGTATGTTGATTTAAGGCCTTTGTCAATAAAGATCACACTTATGTTACTACTGTTTTGTAAGTAGTAAGATAATGACATTCAAGAGTCATACTTTCAATGCCAAATTCGATTTTAATACACGTAAGTCAGAGGCATTTCATGAATATAATCAATAAGTATTTAACCATCAACAATTAAGCGTTATGTTATTTTGAAATTAAGCATATCGTCAATCCGAAATAAAAGCACATTATAATTCAGGAACGCAAAAATAGTTATGTTTGAGATATATAAGTCAACATGGTTTCTCGAAAAACATCGTTTTATTGAAATGATGTTTATCAACTTCGTTCATGGAAATGAGCTAATTATGAGTCTTGTGAATGCCAATAGACAAGTAGGAACGATGACATGCGGCTTTAGTTTCACAATAAATCTAATATAGTTAAATACCCCACTTTCACAAAGAAATATTCACGACTGGTATTACTGGGAAAAAGTTATTTGACAGTAGAATGTATTATAACTTATTTTTTGCCATGTGATTTAAAGCTCTTCATACGAAACACATACCAATGAGAATGGATTTGCATCGGGTCTCGTAAATAAAACATACCAACAACTCGTATTTAATTGTAAAACAGCCAATCACAGATAGAATAGTTCGCATCGCTACATACCAATCACATACGAAAGTAAGTGAGGCTTCGTATGAAAAACATACCAGATATCTGTAAACATACGAGAATCTCGTATCAGATGTTATTTTCAACTTGTATGTTATTTTGGTATATGTTTGCATGTAATTTTCGTATCCAGCGATTTACAGTGCACGTGCGTCTGCTATTTTTTTTAACAATAATCGACATAATCGAGAAAACTTTTGGGCAATGGTCTGAAATCTTCGAATCTGAATGAATCGTAGCAGTCGAGGCAGTTTGCTGGAATTCAGAGCAATCCACAAGAGACGCACGACTTTCTTTACCTATCTTCGTAAGGTATTAGGAATTCCTTTTGCCAACTTAGTAAGTTCCTCGATGTGACGGCGATTTCGAATCAATCACACTTCTAGCAAACCGAAGAAGATAAACAAAATATTTAATTCTGTGGTGGCAAGATATTCTGTAGCTGACACCCGCCAGCCTTTCGCAAGAGTAGTTCCCACAGGGAATTAGAATTCCCGCCACCCAGGCATTGAAAGCCTTCCATAAGCAATTCCGAACCATTTACAAAATTGAGACTATTATTGAATTAACGTCGTCAACAGAGAAATGCAATTCTGCTAAGACGAAATTTCTATTGTTTCGATAGAACATGACGCTGATGATGCGCGCCATATGATCCCCCAATAATGAGACGATCGGCGAGGATCGCAGACCAACAGACAGAATTTATCAGCTGTAATTATCCATGTACATGTATTTGACATCAACTCCCATTTTGAGATTGAGGATAAATTAAGTTTCTCGTTCAACCTTTTATTCTTGTTGACATTTTCTCTTCCTGTTCTTTGTGTAGATCAGCCTGTTGACAAACAAATCCCAAATTATTGTCTCTCCGCTCCATTTTCATAATGACGACGCAATGAAATGACTGCTATAATGAATTGAACCAATTTGTCTATATGTGATCTCATGATGTTGCCAAGTCCGTGAGGAAGCCGATGAACTGTGCGACGGATCACAGCTTTCGTTGTTTTGTATCTGAAGCCATGGGAGTCCAACTTCTCTCTGTGTTTATGTTAGTGTAGACGTTGTAGACGCCAAGAGTCAAATTACTTTAGCATGCGGCAGTTGCAGATTCTTGCTGTAAAGCCAGTGGCGACGCCAGCCGTCTGTTTTCGGCAGGGCCAAGGCAGAGCCAAATAGATTCGTGGCAGGGCCGCATGAATGTATGCCAAGGTCATTCCAAACAATGTTGAAAAGTACATTTTTGGGGTCCCTACAGATATAATGAGAACAGTAAGTCACCAAGAGGCCTGTATTATGTGGCCCTATCACTATGCGAAACGGTAGTAGCAAAATTTACTGATGCTTAGCCAATTATGCCAATTCGTGCTTATATTCTGATGACATGAGGCAGATTTCTACTTCTATAAGCGGCGTCCTATAATTCATATCCCGCAATCCTCACCATCATTTACATATGATAAATACGGAGGTAAGCCAACCTCGTATTATGTATAGGTTCCATATTTAGAGGATTATTTGTTTCATTGAGGCAATAATTCATTAAACCATTTGAAGAAAAACAAAAAAGTACAATAAATTCTTTTAATAGCAGTATCTTGTGAAAGAAAATGTCATGAAAATCTGAAACTAATCGCTCCAGATAAACGGGAACAAAAAAATCACAAAATAATCAATAATGCCTTGGCGCCCCTTTTAAGTTGGCCCTCCTGTGCCCCTTTCAATTCTAAATTTTAACTACGCGCCTGAATAGGACTAATTAGACTAAGCATGCATCAAAAATTTCCAAAATGACTGTCTAGTCGAACCGAAATATTTATAAAAGCAGCGTCTGAATATGCATAACGTGGATTTTGACACTCTTGATACTGAATTGTGTAGAAGAGGCAAAATTTACATCGGCTTCTAGCGGCCACATTGCTAGAATCGTCCATATCCGCGTCTGTAACCTTGCGTCCTCTCACTTGTAAACCAGTGACATGATTTCACAGTCTCTGATAGCGTACCAACTCTTCCATTCAGGGCAATTGATAGCCAAACATTTTCGTCTCACATGACTACCTACCAGTCCTTCATTTTACAGAATTTGACTGTTAGACTTTCTGTGGCACCTAAGTGGCTGAGGCGCTGTCCAATCACATACCTTCCTTAACACTGCACTGCCAGTGACATCTGTTCTTCCATTTATTCAATGTTACTGTTTGTGCCAAGAATTTATAAACTATTAGGCCTAACAGTCCTTCGTTCTATCCACCCTGATCTAGAAGAGAAATGGTGCCATTTTCTTTGAAAGTAGAATTTGCTATTTGATTATTTAGCTGGTCACTATCTTCTTTCAGTCGAGAATGAAAAACACTGGAACAGTTGAAAGCTACGGACCATTGATAACCCCATTAGGAAATGGTTTGCAGGTCTGTCTATCCTTGAGAAAAGAAACAACCAGCCTGCAACGTTGCCTGGTTGTATTTTCGTCAAAATATCTTTGTGACAGACTTATTTGAAAAACTTAGAAATTAAATATCCTGATCAACTGAACGAGTCTCACCTCGCATATCTAGCACACGGATGATGTGCTCTGTCACATAAAAATAAGATCGCCAGTATAATGAGAATGGCGAATGCTGCCGTACTGCAGGTGTGAGAGAAGTATTTTTGAAGCTGAGTGTTTAATACATTAGGCCTAATTAAAATCAATCAATATAAGCATATATATAGCATTTTCAAGTTACACAACGTAAGTAACGCTTCAAATTTGGTTACCATACTTCAAATGTAGAATTAAAAGTAGGCCTATTATCTTACAACATAAAAATCTAAAGGATAGACCCTATGCGTCAATGATACGACCTTTTAAAAAGGTTGCTCTAACACAATGCGTATTTCGCAATACTATTAACTACTACTGTAAAATTGGAAATACTGCCTTGATTCTGAAATCTGGTCAATCTGGACGTCCGCATGAAATCCGGACTGTCGGCAGCCCTGTGCCAAAAAATGAAATAAATAAGATTTTGGCCGTATTGGCCATCCGATAAATATAGCGTATTAATTGTCCTAATTTTCTTTAAAATTGTAATTACGAATTCAGTTTATAGTTATAGAGTTTATTTTATTTGCATAAATTAGGTATTGGTGAATGATTAGCCTAATAAGAGTGTAAGATGATAAGAGTGTAAAACAATTTGAAAAAAATATCACAGCTGATCGTCAAGGTCATGGACATCCAATTTAGATTGTCCGTTTTTAAACAAACCGATAAAAATAATTGGTTTGTCAATGGAGTGAGAACAGCCGTCGTTACAACAAATACGTGTCAAATATTTCATCTGTATTCTCTGCAAAACAACCATACCAAATAAGAATAATACAAAAAAATGAATAAAATATTGCTACACTGTTAATTTACGAAATGTTCAAAATTCTCTCAAAAAGTTGGCAGGGCCACAGGCAGGGCCAGATAAAATTTGGCAGGGCCGCGGCCCTGCCTGGCCCGCCCCTGCCGTCGCCCCTGTGTAAAGCGATCTGTTGTAAGTATTTTGTGGAAGCATGATCATGGAGTAGATATATTAGGTAGAGTGGTAACTCCGCATTTATTAAATCCTCAATGTGTATACACTTTCGATTTTATTAAATGAACTCAAGGGAGATACAGTCGGAATTGTTTCCAAATGTGAGATATGCATATCTATGCATCTTTGAAGAAATTGCAACGGAATTGAGTGATCATTATAGTAATGCAGAAGGAAATGATATTATTCTGGAGATCATCCGTGTCATGACAGCCTTGGAGAGGTAATGTTTGTTAAATAAACAATTCGATAGTTGCTATTACTTTCATGCTCAGCTGAGTATTTTCTTAAGTGTGATCATATCACAGGCAACCTGGCACTGGCACAGCAAAATAACAGAATCAAAGACAATGATTTCAATTATCTTTGAAAGATGCAAATGGGTCCACATCACTATTCAGATTCAGATAATGAAACATGAATCTATATATAAATTGGCAAATTTTGACTTTTTTCAAAACTGCTCAAATAATTTTTTGGACCACGGGAACGTAATCTCTGCAAAAAACTGAATTTTTTCATATAAAATTTTTTACTGTATACAGACAACGTTTTGAGTCGACCTATATCGACCTATATAGACCTTTGAGTCTACCTATACATGTATATCCCTACGCTATGATCTTCATAAAGTTCACTGATATGATGCTGAAGCCTTGTCAACCACTGGGAGCCGCCATCGTTTAGGCACCGTTGTCATAACAACGAAGAAGATGAGACTGCGCCTATCAAAAATATGAATATCGTACGTGGCCATGGTTAGCATTAACAATGTAAGAGATAAATGCTTTATGCCGAGGTGATTGATGAAAAAGTAAACTCAGAGACATAATCAGGAAAGCAGAGTCAGACAGACAGTCTGTTGCACCTGGAGGCACACTGTGGTACGAAAGAAGACGAACGCCGACTTGCAACTGTCTTGGGTAGAAGACATGCATTGAATGCGGCAGTGAGGGAGCCTAGGTGAGATGGAAACAGTTGTGGCGATAAAGAAGATCCCCGAGGTACATCTGAAGCCACATCCACCATGTAACTAAACTTATTTTTGATTTCTACTCATAGAGTAGGGATATATAGGTAGTGTAGACTCAAAAAAGGTATCTGTATACAGTGAAAAATTTTATATGAAAAGATTCAGTTTTTTGCGGAGATTACGTTCCCGTGGTCCAAAATATTATTTGAGCAGTTTTGAAAAAAGTCAAAATTTGCCAATTTAAATACTACCGATATGACTGTCCTATATAAGCAGTATGAAACAAGTTGGATATCAAAAGGAATGAATATTTGCTAATAATCATCCTAACAAAGCTGAAATCAAACTGATTATCAAGGGAATTTCATGATCTTCATTATAATGGAAGTCTTCATGAAAAAAACGAGCCCTTATTCGTGCTTTCTTGACTGAAATTTCAAGTTCTTAATTCAATTTTCACCGGCATGATTTTATGATTCACTAAATTCATGTTTCATTATCTTGAATCTGAATGGTGATGTGGACCCACTTACATCCTTCAAAGTCAAGAGAAATCATTGTCTTTGATTCTGTTATTTTGCTGTACCAGTGTCAGGTTGCTTTTCATATGATCACGCTTAAGAAGATTCTCTTGAGGTTGATCACGAAAGCAATAGCAGGTCATCGAGTTGCTTATTTTAGAGACATTACCTCTCCAAGGCTGTCATGACACGGAGGATCTGTAAAATAATATCATTTACTTCTGCTATGCTATCATGATCAGTCAATTCCGTTGTAATTTCTTCAAAACTGCATAAATGTGCATGTCACATCTGGAACAAATTCCGACTGTATCTCCCTTGAGTTCATTTAATAAAATCGAAAGTGCATACACATTGAGGATTTAATAAATGCGAAGTCACCACTCTACCTAATATAGTTAGTCTATGTTACTACTCGTTGCTTCTGTCCATTCAAAAAGCCAGCACAGGTGGAAGTCCGATGTCTGACAATGAAATATGCAATGATAAATGGCTGAAACCATCGAAGGCCTTTGTTAAGTCCAAGATAGTAATCAGCACTCCTTCATTTTCTATCTTGTCTAGCTTTTTGGTAATGTGATCTTGTATTCGCATGTAGGAAAACAGAGTTGATAATTGGGGGCGAAAAAAAAATTGATCACATCGATAAGAATTCAACAGCTCTTCCCTAATCGACTGAAAGAAAACGCTGGACGCCGAAGGCCGTGTGAGATTTTTACTTAATCTACTGTTTCTTTGGCCTATGAATATTTATCGAGAGAATTCAAAAAATTTGTTCCCATTTCAGACAAATTTGAAGCATGGCTAGCCTCTCTCGTCACTTGGTCAACTACGTGAAAGATTGATAGCGTGCCAAAACTGAAAGTGATAAGAGCATAGGCTGTGAGGCTTGCCAATGTCATATACTGAATATTGTATTTCTATGGAAGCTGTTATCGCCAGCAGGAAAAAGGAAAGAGATCCCTTGTTTCAGTTAGACGTTATAATGGATAATAAAAAAGTGAAAAGTGAAGAAACTCATCGCAGTACAATGAGCGATAATAAGTTACAATCATCGTTCTCAACAACTGAATATAAGAAATTTCTTGCATCCGCTTACATTTTGCTAAGTTCATGGAAACTCTCCCGATAAAGGTTTAATGTCCTTTCAATAATGACTTTCACCTCTGTTTAATATTAGCACAGTTCCCACCACCAGGCTCGTGAGAGCTCCCCAAATGACATTAAAAATACAAAAAGCTGCAACAGTGACTTTCCTAGATAGTCTACTACGATAAAGATTTCATGAAAAAAAATGGCTACAATGAGAGTCGACAAATACTTTATTTTTGAGAGAAAACCGACAGTTAAGAGCATGTGAACTGTAATTGTGGCATATGGAGAAAATTTATCTTCAGCTGAACTTGCAATAAAGTTTTCTTGCATGACTGTGAGCTTCTGTTATTCCAGATTTGCACTTTCTCAATGAGAATAAATTTGATGTCAAACCGATATTTCGCCATTATAGATATCTGCCGTCGTAATGCACGATGTTTTTAGTGAAATCTGGTTGATGCTAATGTCGGGCAATTATTCCATGTCTCAATGTTTTCTTGGCCAATCATTCACAAAATTTCATCACATTTCAAATATCTAGAGCTGAGGGGGTCCAGTAGACACCCTTATACAAATTCTTAGTTTACCTGCTTGAATCCATGTCAAATCATTAAGAGAGTTGATTTCTAGTAAGACAATGATGCTTGCGTGCAGCAAGTCGATATAACTAATCCTTTGAGTGTCTTTCAGTCTTCTCAGCAAACACGTGCGAAGATGTGGTGTTTCTGTATTTCAAAGACATTTAACACAGCATCAGTTGTACTAAGAGGCGGTTTTACGATGTTTGCTGTTACCATCAAACCTCAGATAGTTCATTTTTATGAAACTGATTTATTCCATGCAGCACAACCCTTACATTTGGCCATTTTTTAAATTTGTCCATGTCAGTCGGAAGAATGCCTAAACTAAGCCATGATTGCCGCATTTTAAGACCCTCAAAACAGCTGTGGAGATCTCAAATTCATCAATTAATGCTGTGAATACTTTGCCAACAGTCTGCTTTTCAGTGTTGAACTATATTTATAATGATAGCCTTCATTTGAACATTGATTTGTGCTGATTTGTTCATGTAGACCAACCAGTCATGCACGATCATGTGCGAAAACAAAATATTCGGATTTTGCGATCTTCTTGACATCGATTATGTCTCTTTGCTGTGTGATCCGGTTGATAACAGTCACTGAAACTTCGCACAATTTGGCGTGTTTAATATTGAACTGACTGCTTATTGTTCGATTGCTATGGTATTATGTCAGCAGATGGTGCCCTTTCATCAGCGTTACATGTTCCAATGCTTCATTTCTGGTCAAACAGAAGAGACGACCTGTCTAATTCTGTGATGGACAGTGTCCATATCACTTGGAGATGACTACTGCCTTCACTCGTATTCCTTTTGCACCGTCAGCGTGGCAAAGATACTTTTGCACTCAGATACCATTGAATTCTAACATAACACACATGCCTACTTCGAATCGGTGCGTCTGCCGAGTTCTAGTGAGTTCCTCTTCATGTCAGACAGGATCAAAGTAAAACAGATGTTAATCCAATGGGACGCAGATTGCAGTTTTTGGCTAAAATAAGATTTTGTGTGTTTTCTCTAATTGAACGAAACGTACTAAGCCCAGAGTCATAATTTTGTGGCATGGAATGTCTTCAGGTCATTTCCTATGATGTGCACGCGATATTATGAAGCTTCTGATCGGCGATGAATGTGGTTGAATGTGGATAAAGTTGCTCAAAGCGTTTGTGCTTGCCTACATTAAGAGGCTCGGCAAATCTAAATGTGTTTAGCTTTATAGACAGAGGTACATGAAGATGAAAGGAAATGACCTGAAGACATTCCATGTCAAAATTATGATTCTGGGCTTAACACTTTTCGTTTAATCAGGGAAAACAGACAAAATTTCATTTTAGCCAAAAACTGCAATCTGCGTCCCATTTGATCTACTTGTGTTTTTCTTTATTCCTGTCTGACAAGAAGAGGAACTCACTAGAACTCGGCAGACGAATAGATGCGCAGGAGGCATACAGCGGCGCAGATAGGATTTTATAAACTAAGTTTCCAATTTCATAAAAAAGGCGTAAAATTTAAAAATACATTTCGTCACACAGCAACATTTTATTCCAAAAGTAAATTAATTTTTTGATGTGATAGATCACCAATGGAATTAGAAGATCACATAATATACTATATGTACCGTCCTACTAACCAAGCGAAATGTAATAATTTTACATATTTAATTAATGTCAATCACTTCTATTTCAAGACGGCGTCGATTTATCTGAGCAAATTTGTTCATGATTTCGTCAATGTTGATTTGGACATCTTGGTTAGTGTTCAGGACAGCAAGGCCCGTCAGCCTGGATTGACCTGCTGACGCACGAAGAATGGTCTTCAATCGCTTCAAAAGGCTGAAGGATCGTTCCGCAGAACAAGAAGTAACCGGCAATACCACCAAATGTTGCAGGATTTTCTTTATTTGTGGAAATTGTATATCTGAGCATTGCTTAATTGTCTGAAGAATGTTGTCTGCTAATGTTTTACCATACTGACCACAATACTTGTGCCACATTTCTAGCTCAATGGGGAATGTTCTTGCACAATCGACTTTAAATTCGCGGCTTAGTGTAGATGCCAAAGATGAAATATCGGACATACACATTTTGCATCACTGCTTACCAACGAGAAGGCCTAATAATGTTCCAATTGTTGGGGTGTAAAGCGGAATGTCAACTCGGTGCACAAG
Organism: Prostheceraeus crozeri; assembly: GCA_907163375.1. Lineage (NCBI taxonomy): Eukaryota > Metazoa > Platyhelminthes > Polycladida > Euryleptidae > Prostheceraeus > Prostheceraeus crozeri. Next base: position 226,759 of record CAJQUW010000720.1, on the reverse strand, counting down.
TTGTCTAATAGCGGAATTGATAAGATGCGGCGATAGTAGTCCATGGGCGTCTCTGCTGGTGTTGCATCTCGATGCTTTTGATTCCGACACCGACGGGGAATATTCGGTACCGTGTCCCACAATGCGGCTAGTTGTACCGATTCGTTGTACCATATTGAAGAATGTCTTGATTCGACGTCCTCTCGCATTGCAGTAATTTGATTGCAAATCCTTGTAGTCATGTTAGCGCTGCAAGCGCATGTACCTTTTTGCCCTGAAGTGCAACTGTGATGAGTCTGAATGCTGCGAGGCAATGTTGAGTTACTACAAGTGTGATAATGAAATGAAAGGAAGTTATGGCTGCTAGCATACAACGAGCATCCGCTGCAGAGTCGGTGGACCACCCCTGGGAAGCCATGATTGTGGTAAAGCATTGTACAACGTCAGGCAGCAAGTCCAGAAATCCAATGCATCGATGCTTTGGACCCAGCGTGTTCTGCATCTACATTTTAAACGCTTCTTGCGACTTTCTGTCTCAGCAGCATCAATCGCAACTTCCAGCGCCATTTGCCGTTTAGGGTGGGCATCAAAATAGATGTATACTTTGTCCAACACGCCAAACATATTCCGTATAGACACAATCTGTGTACTTTTCCCAATCACCAAACTGAGGGGATGTGCAGGGCAATGTATATATATTGCAGCAGGATATCTGGAAGATATAATTGCAGCAGCACCCTTGCATCTGCCAGCCATGGAACTGGCTCCGTCGTAGCACTGACCAACGAGCAAATTCAAATCTGAACCATTTTCTTCAAGCGCCGTCAAAATATAATTAGCGAGTGCCTCACCAGTTACTCCGTCAGTACATTCAATAAAAAGTAAAAAGTCTTCACAAATTTCCTCCTTTGTTGAATCAAAGTAACGCACGCATAGTATTGTTCCTCATTGGAAGTGTCCGTCACCTCATCTGCGATAACAGAATACGGTGTACCACGGAATTTGTTAACGATGTGCTGCCTACATAGATCTATAATTTCATTTTGGATATTCCATGAGGTGTATTGCGTTCGTTTATGCTTTTCAATATTCGCACTTGCAAGATGAGTAGTTAGCTGTGGGTCAACGGATGCACGGTATTGTAGAAGAGCTTTGAAGTTGCCAATGTTTGATGAATGATCCAACATTTCCTGATTACTGTCTCGGTGACCCCGAATAGCCAAGGTTTGGCGGCCGCAAATGATGACAGTCTCGACTACATGACGCAGAATTCACCTAATCCTTTTGAGACGAGTGGCTCTCTCAATGTCAAACAGTGCAGTTACCGTGGACAACTTATTAGCTGCTGTCTGAGTTCGAGTAGTACATGCCTGAAGTGATTGTTGATGCGATGCCTTTAACTTATGCTCACGAATTTCGGAAGGGAACTTTGTCCAATTGTTATATGGTTTAACAAACATTTTAGAGGTATTACTTTCCACGTCATTGGAAAACAGTAGGCGTGGGACACAAAATACTGAAGATATCCTACCCTCTTATTTGACCTGTAAAGCAGGTTATCTCCCGCGCGGGAAGGAGCGTAATCTATGCCACTTGAGTACTCTTGTCCTGCTTAAGTGTAGACTAGATCTATAAATAGATATTTTCACGATAAATATAGATAAATTTCAAGTTATATAATCTTGATAATCACAGACATATCAATCACAATCTGTCCTTGATCATCATTGCAGTCGAACTAGTTAGATTTAAATGGACCTCACCCTATGGGATTGGGCATTACAAATATCTAACTTGTGTAATGCTATAAGGAAGTAATCATGCACTAGTTGCGTAAATAACTATTAATTTTTTCAAATTAATTATCTATTGAAGATGCCGGAATAGGTACTGAAAGGGCATTAGTAGGCATACCTGAAAAAGGCGCCGCGATAGCGCTGGGTTTCCGGATGCCCTGGAAACCCCCCTATCTGCGCCACTGGCATAGGGTGTACATCATTCTGTAAAAGTCTCACTTTCGGTCTCGTTCCCTGCAGAAACTTGTTCTTGCTGCCAGACTAATAGCTTGCTTGGTTTAATAGATATTGAAAAAATTCTCCAGGGCGATTGTGAAAAACGCCTCCTCCCAGTGAGGGGAGGGTTAACAGCTCACGCGCGCATTTACGCAGTCATCGGGTATCGAATCGCCCATCGGCAGAGTTAAACTATTCATGAATCGGACATCAAAGAACTGATGCAGTAAAAAGTTATTTCCATCATTGCAGTCGAGTGAGTGAAGAGGACAGAGATGTTGGTGTTCTCACTAACGCACCAGGAAATCAGGACTTGATATTGAACATTCCATTCCACCCGTAATGCACTTTCTCTCTCTTATCATTCAAATATCAAGCAGTCACATGAAACTGTAATGAACTGAGTGAATTGTTATCTAAGGCAATTACATGACTCCACACAGGAAATAAAGAAGGTCTGTGAAATGTTTGGACTGCAGAGAATTTTATCATCTGAGGGAGGAGCGCCACAATGCGGATGATCAGAGTCAACCGACGGAATGTCAGCGAGAAGTCAGTAATTTTCTCTGATGGATTTTTGGATGAATATTTGTGACATTTTGTCTACAGTGCACTCGGTGTTGGGTTTTTGCTGGATGGCAGCAGAGTGGAAGTTTTCGACCGGAAGATTTTGGGGTCAACGTCGTAATCAAAGCCGTAAAAAGTGGTGATTAAAAGAAAGAGGACATCGACTCTTATAGCACCACTATCATCCTCGCAACTACAATGCCCGAGAATAATTTTGAAAATAGCTGAACCATAAATGCACATAGAGCAGATGGGCCTATAAGGTGTGATTAAAAATTATTGAGACTTTCATGAGAGAAAATGAAATAACATCTCTATGGTCTAAATTTCGATGTGTCGTTGTAAAGTAAAGTCCTAGCCACAGAATTGAATATTTTGTTTATCTGCTTCGGTTTGTTAGAAGTGTGATTAATACGAAATTGACGGCACATCGAGGAACCTATTAAGTGGGCAAAAAGGAATTCCTAATACCTTAGAGATAGGAAAAAAGTCGTGCGTCGCTTGCGGATTAATGTGAGTTCCAGCAAAGTGCTTCGATTGCCCAAATTCCTTCAGATTCGAAGAATTCAGATCATTGTGCACAAGTTTTCTCCATAATGTTGGCCCATCCGATCATTAGTAAAGAAAGTAGTAGGCGTACGAATATTAGTTCACTTGGTGATTTCACCATCGTCTTCTCACCATTCCTCACTGTATAGTGCATACACTGAATCGAAGCCACGCATCAATGTGTGTTTTGGTGTGTGCGAAGTGATATCACAACACGCACGCCTCTCTCACTGGCTCTGGTATCCTCTGCTGACAGCTTATTGTTTGCCATTTCCAATAGCAAGTGATAGGGCCTACACGAATTATCCATTCGAGAAGGAGCAAGTTGTCTAATTCTGTGGTGAGCCATTTCGATATTAAGGCTGCATATCACCCTTCCTTTATAGGAAACCGAAGAGATCGCAGATGAATCTAATTCTGTGGTCCTAGCAATTGTCTGACAAAACTTTGAGTCTTCGATTACCATGTCAAGTGATTATTGCTTATTATCATAGATATGTGAACGTGCGTGCAACGCGGCATTACAAGCGGTCATTTTTGGAAATTGTGCGAATGCTTTGATCACGTTTTGCCCCCAAACACGAATTTTGTTTGGCGAAACACGTGCTCATGTCTTACATGACATTGGAACTCAATATGACAATGAAATTCTTTTCCGTTTGACCACTTTCCGCTAGACAAAGATGCCATCCACGTCCGATGAGTCCGCTGTTAGCTTGCAGAGCAGTTAGTCGGTGAAGTGTGGCGCTCATTGTCGGCCTGAGCCAATACTTCGAGATACTGAACAATTAACTGGAGGTTAGCATGGACTTGTTTATCCAGGAACTTGTGTTTGACCTTGGTTCCTCAGTCCTCAATCCTTGAACGGAATTTGCTTCTGAAAAATGACGCCATCTCAATCAGAAATCATCAAGAAGTCTGATTACGTGCTCGAGACGAAACCTGGACCGAGAACGGATGAGAAAACAATCTAAGATATGATCAACGCTGAACCAACGCTATCTTTGATCAACAACACGAGTCCCAATTCTTCCAAAAAACAAAGGAATTCTTTACACTTCGATGTGTCGATGCTGTTTGGCAGTCAACATGGCCTAGGCCTACTCACCAGATTTAAATTGTGTGATAGGTGTCTCTTTGGGTGAACTCGAATGAGAAATTAGGAAAATCGACTTGTTGTTGATGCTGTTGTGGAGTATTCCATCGAAATTTTCCGTTCAATCTCTCAGGAGCTCTAGGACCAAAGTCCGAAAATCTCTGACACCATTGTGGCAATGTGATTGAATATGGTGGAGATTATGTAGCTAAATGAATGTCCCTTTCAGCAGAATGCCCTCATTATAGAACTATGTAACAAATTTGGTAGATTTTCATGAAAATCTGACTAAAAATGTGATTAACTGAAATCATTTCTAAGTGAATTTACACGATACACGCTCATTTTTCTATCTCGTTGCACTTAAAATGATAAGGTTTTTTCAGGACGAGCTTTTATTGTTTTCATCATAATTTTCATAAACAATGAGCTTAAGCATTATATATCTCTAAATTGTCATCGATAATAGCAAAGTCGTCCATTACATTTGGTCCACTGAATAGTCTCAATAATTTTTAGTCACACTATATAATTCTTCAAATAAAGTACGTAGACATTCTTATGAATCAGAAATTTAAGGTAGGCATGTGAAGGTCCCAATAGAAATTCTTCTGAAGGTCATTCTGTAATTTGTTGCAACTAGACCTATGATGAATTCACAAATATCGGACTTCCATCAATATTTACATAGTGAAACACTAGGTGACATGCCACGCTCAACTACACGTAATTCACGCGTAATTGCGCATGACCCCAAACATCCGTGGTTGCACGGTGACACTGCTGCAACATACGTGGGCAGTCCTGTTATACGAGGGGTGATTGAAAAGTTCGCGGCCCGATATAGAAAAAAGCATATTTCGCATACGATACATATTTATTTTTCGACATAATCGCCCCTACAATCAACGCACTTAGCTCAACAGTGCTGCAATGCGCGGATCCCTTGCTCATAGAAGTGTGAGTCTTCGGAGTCCAGATACTCCTCATCGGCCTCCATGACGTCACTGTTGGATGCGAAGTGCTGACCACTGAGCTCCAATTTCATTTTTGGGAAGAGATGAAAGTCCGATGGTGCCAGATCAAGAGAATAGGGTGGATGGGAAATGATGTCAAACCCACAACCTTGGATGGCAGACATGGCGGTAGCGGAGGTGTGAGCAGGCGCATTGTCTTGATAGAAGAGCACGCCTTTCGTGAGCTTCCCTCTCCGCTTGATCTTGATCTGCACTCGTAACTGCTGCAACAAATGAGTTGTCCGACCAGTCTCTAGGAAGTCCAACAACAAAACTCCCTTCGAATCCCAAAAAATGGAGGTCATGACCTTTCCCGCGGACCTGGTGACCTTGGCTTTCCGTGGAGTTGGTGATCCTGGGTGCTTCCATTGTTTCGATTGTTCTTTCGACTCTGGCTGATAGTGGTGAACCCAAGTCTCATCCATCGTAATGAACCGGTCCATGAAATTTTCAGGATCTCTTACGAACAGCGCCAGGTTGTCCCTTGAGATGAGAAAGCGGGCTCGTTTGTTCTGTGGTGTGAGCAGTCGTGGCACCCATCGAGCGGAAACTTTGTTCATGCCAAGTTCATGATGGATGATGTTATGGACACGCTCTTGTGAAATCTTCAGTTCGAAGGCAACCTTTCGCTCGGTTGTACGGCGATCATCAAGAATAATCTTTTGAACATGATCGATCACATCTTCTGTGCTCACTGTCACTGGTCTTCCACAACGGGGATCATCTTCCAAGCTCTCTCTTCCTTGCTTGAATTCTGAAGGCCACTTCTTGACTGTGGTGTAGGACGGAGCTTTCTCACCAAGTGTTCCAACCATATCATCATGAATCTCCTTTGGTGTGAGTCCTTTCAAGCCGAGATAACGAAAGACAGCTCGATTTGAAACGGGATCCATCTTACGCAACACTTATCTGACTAACTGACTGATAAGTTAGTAACTGAAGTTAAGTAGCTGTTCACCGGATCGACTGATCACTCGTCATGCGCCGTCAGCACATTCCATTGCATCAATCCACATGTGCATAATGGCCTGGCTTTAAGCTTTCTATGTCAGGCCGCGAACTTATCAATCACCCCTCGTATAGACTTTGCGTCTCATGTGTCTGCATGTATCAGAGGCTAAACAATGTGATAGGACCTAAATGTTATGCTCAAGGCAGACAGAACATGCTTAGCGTCTCATCCGTAGTTCAAGCGTCAACACGGATAACCTTAGACGACGCGTAAACTATAAACACTCGCTCGCGCAAAATCACAGACATTCCCTATGTTATAACAGCATCAGATCACGTGATTGCCGACTCTTAGTGCAGCGTGCATGCACGCACGTAGAAGCATAAACTTTTCTGGCAAGGTATTATCTCTATTTTTGTCATTGTCGAGTTTAAAGAACGAGTTTGCGACTGGCATGATTTAAGTAAATCTACCAGCGCATTTTGTACTGCATTTTCGGGAATTGCCGATTAAAAGTTCCTGCCACAGAAAAACAAAGAATGTCTATTGAAAACATCGTAGAAAAAAGTTTCTGTCTAAATTAAAACGAAAATAAATATTCCGTTTGTGTATCCCGCATTGCGTTCAATGGAAAATTGATCTTCTTGCTTCTCGGGACTACTTCTGGTCGTGACCATCAGTATAGAGGAAAGTCATCTAGACTGAAGCACTCAGACAGGGCAATTTATCTCTGCGGCTTTGATAAACCAGAACGTACACATTGACGTCATACAGCGAGATGCATAGAGACAGAAACGACAGACGACTAGGAAGCAAATACAGTCGTGGCCAGTAGAGAGTGACCACCCCCATGAAAACGGAGATTATTTCAAAAATTCAGCAAGTGCGATCAGAAATGCTTTTTTATCAGCAAACTTCAGTTGAAAAAGGTCTAGAACAATGATGTAGGTCAATATCATCATTACACAATAAACAGAGTTCAGTACTTCGTTGAATTCCCACCAGCTGCAAGGACTGCGGCAATGCGGCGAGGCATGGATTCGATGAGGTCAGAACAGTACTCAACCGTTATTTGCTGACACCATGCCTTCTTGATTGACTGCTTCAAGTCATTGTGGGAGGTTGGATTGTCCGCCGCTACATTGCGTTTCAGTCGAACCCAGCAATTTTCTATAGGATTCAGATCGGGGGACGATCCCGGCCAAGGAGACAGAACCGAAATTCTCTTTTGGTGGAGCCATTTTTTTACAATTTTAGCCTGGTGACATGGGTCACCGTCATGCTGAAATATTGTACAATGCTTGAGGGAAAGCCATGACTCCAACTTCTCATGGAGAATGTTGAGATAATATTGGGCATTTACAGACTGACCAGAAGGCATGACATGAAGTCCTGCGCGACCTTCAGCGGAAATGGATCCCCAAGCCATGATCGACGGACTGTTCTTGACAGTTGGCACAACAAAACGAGGATTGTATCGCTCATTCTTTGGACGACGAACGCCCTATGTTGATGAATTAAACTGTCTGATCAGGGTTTCGTCGCTAAAAAGCACTTTACGCCAATCAGCAACTGTCCAATGTTGTTGGTCACGACAGAACTTTAAGCGATCCACAATATTCTTCCTCGATAATTTCGGTTTCTTTGCTGCGCGGTGGAATCGTAATCCATATTGGTCACAAAGACGGCGACGTATTGTGTGAGCGCTTACGCAAGAATCACGTGGCAAAGTAGCAACAATTTCTTGACTGGTTATCCTTGGATTCAAAACAGCTCGACGACGGATCATTCTATCAACACGATGGGAAGTCCTCCTCGCAGCACCACGATGTTTGGGAAGTGAATGTGTTCCAGTTTTCTTTATTCTGGCTAAAGTTTTCTGAACAGTCGATTTGCAAACACCAAGTCTTGCAGATATTTTTCTTTGTGAGTAGCCTTCTTCATCGAGGAGCTGTATTTTCCCACGCAGTTCCGATTACAAGTGAGCCATTAATGACGCGCGAGAGAATGAAATTGAACTAAAGAGGCGAATATCAACATAAATGCGTGAGATTCAAATTCTGAGACATCTATATTAATCAACACTGAGAGTGCGCTAATACATTGCAGTCAACAAATATAGAAATAGGAAGTCAGTCATTGAACAAAGCAATCACCACAACCGAGGAATTACAGCGGCTACGTCGATATGTTTAGAAAAAAGAAGTTCTTGATGGTGGTCACTCTCTACTGGCCACGATTGTAAGCACGTGAAAGACAAATGAAGTATAAGATGATGGAGGACAAAGGATTACAAGTAAATTGAAAAAGAAAGAAAGGGTGCAATTAGAGTAATAATTACCGGTGCACCAAAACGCTAGAAATTTGGTCAAAACAACATTTTACTATGCAGTTTCACTCAAAATGAATTAATTCTATCTGTAAATCTTAGTCGAAGCAGATGTGGAAGAATGATCTTTAGGCATACAATATGATTAATCCAACTAGGAAAAACATTATTCAATTATATTTGTAAATTCAATTCATTTTAAATTTTTAATTTCTAAGTGATGAAATTGAAGCATTTTGCAAATCAAGGCTATATCATTGAATCACTGATACATTTCGTGATGATGAGAAAAGTGTGAAAAGTGACGAAAATAGATTATTCAAGTTATTCAAGATCAAAATAGGTTGTAAGATTGAGGCCACAAAATCTCATTTCTCGCGACATAGGAATCTCGGAATTTCATTAGTGAATATATATTATGTATATCGTATTTTCCATGATTTTGAAAATGGTATCAATGATAAGCTCTTCCTTCGCTAAAGACTACACGCCCATTCGCTTTTTAAAAGAAACAATTAAAACGCGGACGTTTTGTCTTCCATTGACTTAGTAACTTAGTCAATGTACGTCGCAACTTTTTCCCATTTTCTGATTCCGACTAAGTTTGATCAGAGTCACTTGCAAGTATTGGCAAAATAAAATTAGAAGAATCCTAATAATTTCGTTTAATTTTCCTAGTACTTTATGAATACAAGTTGCAATGAATTCTGAACATTTATAACAGAAGATAGAGACCCTACCCTCAAGATCTTAAATTCTTTATTAACTGTCAGCCTAGAAAGAAAAAGAAATTATAATTCAGCTACACTTCAGTGCTTCAGTGTAACTTAAGAATTTTCGGTGCACCGGTGCAAGCAGGTTCGGCTAGCGCACAGCCCTACTGATAATAATTAAAACGAGCAAGGAAACGAACAAGTACTGGTATATGAATATTCTTTTTGTACAATGCAATGGGTTGTCAACTTGATCTGATCTGTTTCAGCGATGTGGAGTTAGAATCCTTGAACAACTTTGACCACTTTGGCTAATTGTCACACAAATCAATAAATAGTCCTTTACTGCCTGATCATCATATCTCTCATCTTTTTACTCAACTCATCTTCAATGCAATGAATTTGAGACATCATAACTACTGTAAAAGTAAACCAATTTCGACGAACAATATATCAAAAGAATGCTCAGTGAAAGTCCTTTCACCTCGTGTTTGATTCATTGTCATGCTTGCATGTTTTCACATTGAAAATTTGAAATTTCTAAAAGTGGCGATTTTTACATTTTGACTTCTGTTCACCTCATGCAATGACGAATACAGATGTATAGTAGCTCATTGAAAAGCTGAGAACATAAGCTCTCGAATGGTGTGTGGCTTGTCAATGTAAAAGTAAATTTAAAAACAGCAGAATCGATTGAAGTTTGTCATATTTTACACTGTAAACAGCCAAAAATCAGACAAAATAACAGCCAAAATGATTAGACAATTACAACCACAGAATTAGATTGTTTAATCATATCACTTTGCTAGAAGTGCAAACTGATTCAAACGGATGTCACATGCAGGAACTTAATAAGTGGGCAAAAAGAAATTTGTAATACCTTGCAGAGATAGGAAAAATAGTCGTGCGTCGCTTGCGGATTGCTGTGAATTCCTTCAAAATGCTCCGATCGCCACGATTCCTTCAGATTCGAAGAATTCAGATCATTGCGCAAAAGTTTTCTCGATAATGTTGGGTCCTCCGATCATTTTAAAAAAGTTAGCAGGCGGATGAAAAAACGTTCACAAACTTCTCTGTAGAACTTGACATCGTCTGTGTCTCTTTGCTGTACGATCCGGTTGATAACAGTCACTGAAACTTCGCACAATTTGGCGTGTTTAATGTTGAACTGGCTGCTCATTGTTCGATTGCTATGGTATTTAGTCAGCAGATTGTGCCATTTCATTTACGTTACATGTTCCAATGCTTCCATTCTAGTCAAACAGAAGAAGAGACGACCTGTCCAGTTCTGTGATTGCAACAGACAGCATCAGACAATCAACAGTCAAAAGTGGCTGTTCAGAACAGACAAGATGATACAATCACCACACAAAATATCAGTCTGTCTATTTTTCTAGAAATATTGACAGTGGAACGATTTGACACTAGCTACTTCAGTATATCTGGACACTCCTAATCATATCTGTTCTACCGCTGTCCAACTCACTCACACAAGCATTCTTATATGCAGATTATGAACTACTCTGATATCTTCCAAGATGTCTTTCGCTCTGTCGCTGTCAACTTTCGGGAAGTATATATATCCTTGAAAGTTGTAAAGAGCAAAGTAAAAACAGAATTAAAAGATGGCATCAATATGTCAAATATTCAGACCGGTTATTCCAATGCCTTCAAGTATTTCAAGAGAACCCTACTTATTTAAACATTGGATATTCTTATAGTCGAAAATTATCAAGGATACCATCCAATTTTGATAAAAGTGTATATATTAGTCATAAGTAGTATGATAGGTAGTAAACGTAATAATACAAATTAGTCCGTGCGATGAGACAAAAATTGTCTGATAAGCAGGAAATTTATATGATAATACGTAGCATCAGCCAAAATACTGATTTGGCTGATAAATTGTCTGACAAGAGGCTGTTTACAGTTTACAGTGTAGGTGGTCCGCTTTTTATGATCAACTCTGTAGATTTCAATGCGAATCATTCAAATTTATTTCATGTATAAAGAGCACATTTTGGCTGCGAAGTTGTCCTCGGCATGACTTTTTGATATACGGTCCGAATGAGAAAATCTTTTGTCAGATTGTCCATTATCCCTGAATTAGGAAGAGGCAGTTAATAGAACTATCAGGCCAATCATGACCTGAATTTCTTTCATCTTCATGCTTCCTGCGTTTTTATAGCCTCGCTTCCTCAATAACTTTCAGCGGAACGGTTTTGGAAATCTAGAGAGTGATTGCTAACTAATTAGATGACGACAATGAATCCTAGCATTTGGCCTGGATATTTGAAAACACGCTCCCTCTGAAGGTTTATATTTTTCATTCTGCGTTGATGAACAATCGAATTTTATTTGTTCGGTTTGAAATCATCTCTATCATGCCGAGCGCTGATATCGCTACACAATGATGGATATGAGGTTTCCTGACACACACACACACACACACACACACACACACACACACACACACGTTATCTTCTCCAAAAGAATAATTCAATCAATAATAAATCAAAAATTTGTATCTTCAGATAGTTTCACTTTTTATGAATATTTGTATATTTTTTGGCTCTTCAAAAATTGTTCATTACAACTTAAGTATTTCTGCAAACCTTTACTCAAGCATATCTATATGGTTCTATACCCAAATGGTCTGCGTCAATTTCAGTACTACAAATAGCAATTTGAAATTTGAACGTCAAAATGTCTTTTCATGTATTATTACATTTTTCTATCTTTACAAATGTTTCGGTCTAACGACTTATTCGTTATAAAGACGAGGTTAAGATACATTCCGAATACAATCTTTCGAATGGTGATATGCATTTTGCATTATTCTGTGCATTTTATATCTAAAACTTCACATCGAAACTTCATGTACTTCCTAGGCATGCATAGTACATCTACAATTATGTATGTGCACTAGGTGACATGCCACGCTGAATTACGCGTAATTTACGCTTAAAATACGCGTAATTACACATGAGCCTAAACATCCGTGGCTATGAGTGACATAACTGCAACATCTGCCAGCAGTCCCATTATATAGACTTTGCGTCTCATGTACCTGCATGTATCAGAGGCTAAACAATGTGATAGGACCTCAATTTCATGCTCAGGGAAGACAGAACATGCTTAGCGGTTCATCCGTGGTTCAAGCGGCAACGCATGCAACTGTAGACGACGCACAAACTATAAACACTCGCCCACGCGTATTCATAAACAATCCCCATGTTTTAACAGCATCAGATCAAGTGATTTCTGACTCTTAGTGCAGCGCGTATGTACGCGGGTAGAAGAATAGAATGTCCTTAACCACGGATGTTTGGGGTGTTCCGTAATTACGCATGGCATGTCACCTAGTGTACTCATCCTTGGAGATAAGATGAATGTATATGTTAACAATCTTGAGTTGTACATGCATAAATATTATGTAAATATGATGCAGAAGCATTATATCAATAATATTTAATTTTGTCCAAATTTTCACTGAAAGTTCAACATACATGCAAACTAAAAAATTCGCCTCCACTGGTCAGTTTTTTGAACATCTTTTAAACCAAACCAGCTATGGCCATCAGATTTCTAGTAGCCTACTTTCTATGTATTAGGCAACTTTTGAGTGATGGAAATTAAATTTGGCACGAGAGCTATTTCAAAATTTGAATATTTGGAATAAGGTAACTGTGTACAAGATGGCCATAGTTAATGTAAAAGAATATTGTGACGAGAATATTGAATACTTTTTCTTCGTTCTTTTGCTAAAATATCAGTGATTTACCTAGTTTCACACTAGTTTGTAATAAAACAAGAACATCTAGTTTTTTAAAACCTTGATTTTAGTAAAAGCTAAAAAAATACACCGAAAAAAAATAGTGCTGGCAACATGGAAACCTTTCGAAATTTGAAAAAAGATGAAAAACTTACGACATTATAAAACATTCTTGTTTACATAACGCAAAGGTAAAATAACACAACTATAAATGGCGTAAAAGTCTGTATGTTAAATTGACAAATAAACAAGCAATAAAAAAATGTTAAAAAATTACTCATAAATCTGTCATGTGAACTTACGCACATACGTCTGAAATCCACAGTCGAAGCAGATTGTATGTCTCATTGTCGGATTTTGTGAAGCATAATTCGTATGAAAATATTCTTGTGTTTTGATGCCATCCTCTGTTTTTTACACAACGCCTCGTCACAAATTTTGCGGTTTGATGTGTTGACTCTCGCTGATTGCCGGTCTCGCTGATTCTTTCCTTTTGCGTGTTTCTCTTCGAAACAGTTTTCATTTTCAATGGTTGTCAGAGGTGTCATCGCATTTTCTTTGAAACAGGATGATTCAATAGTGAGCTTGTGAATTTTATACTCTTTCTTTTGGTCTGGAGTTCCGCTGGCTCTAACATGGAAGAGCTAACAGTTCTTTGAAGCTCGTTGTTGGGAGATCGTAGTGATGTTCCTTCACTTCTCATCGTGTCATTGATATCGTTGGTTCGTCCTCATGGATCTCACTTAATTCACTGTAGGCATCAGGATGTTGTCGGCATCTGTAGATCTGATCGCAATCCATACTCTTGGATGTCGACTCTTTGTGGAACCTGTCACTTAGGAATTTCAAATGCCTGACTGATGAATAGTCTGTGGTTCCTGGTCACTTCACTAGGGCAAAAAAAACAATGGTGTGGAAACCGATTCCGAATGGAAAAATCCCAGTGGACTCTGTGATACATTGTGTTTTCAAGTTTCAGCGACGATTCCAGCAAGGTAGTGAACAGATTTTGAAAATGATCTTGGTAATGTTTCGAGGAAAAACTAGTTCTCAGAATTTCAAAGATTCTCATCCCGAACTGATTCAAATAATCTGAATACGGATCGATCCAGCGGCTGAAACTAATGAAGTGAGTTTGATGATCTTCATACAAGCTGATTTCATAGCTCCGTCAAATATCTAGAATCTTCGGATTTACGTGACATGCTAGCTTTGTCAAATTCCAGAGAATCTTCCTTTGGGCTTTCTGTCATTGAAGTGTTGCCAACCACCTGGTAGATATATATCATTGGTCATGCAACCTTTTTCAGACATGGGGACCTTAGATCGGTGGGACCTTTTCCTTGAAGTTAATCATTGGGCGGGCGGTACAGATTGCAGGCGCGACACAAGCCACGATCGTTAACTTTTACCATGTTCTTGACATCAGGGATGAACCCTTTCGCTCCTTTCTTTGCGGCTTCTTTCTGTTGCGTGTGAATTGTGTTTTGCAAGCCTTTTCGTCAAATTGAAAATGCGATTGTAAATGTTGTTATTCGTGTTATCCATCAAAAGCTTTCAATTTGGCGAAATGGTTCATTCACATCTTTTTTTCGGCTTTTGCATTTCGTGTTTGGGGATTTAGTGTCGAGATTTCGGGTGGTCTTTCAGAAAGGGGTTGTCTTTCAAGAAGCCATCAACTGTTTTCTTTCCGATTGTTTTCTTTCCGTTGTTTGATGTTCTCACATAATTGCGTCACATAAATGATATAATACAGTCTCATCATCTTCTTACTCAAATGGGAATCGAGATCACAGAATCGTATAATAGTCCTCTTCTTCATCTTCCTTTTATCGTATTCCAATTCCGTTGTCTTCCCGTAGATGTGGTTCCTTCTGTACCTCTGATGTGATTTTCGGCGTGGATTTGGAATTTTGTAAGTTCTGCAGCCTTCTTCACCGACATTCTTGGTACAGCTCAAATGCATTTTCTAGCTGTTCTTCTGACCACGATTGACCTCGCCCCTTTGATTGATCGACATCCCCATGAACAGCCTGAAAAAATAAGAAAATAAAGAAAGTTTTAATTTTCAAATTTATGCCCAAGAATGTTTCAGTTATGGACGATTGCTTACAAATTACGTGCCAATGATTGAAAGACTGTGTATTCTTATGAAGTGAATCAATTTCAAGCAGCAAGAACTGACACTTAAGCTGTAATATATTCAAATCCAAGATATGAATAAATGTAAGCCTAATTAAGCCTAATAGAGTATAGCTACCTTGAGCGAAAACAGGGTTTTATGTATGATGGTGCTTTGTTGCAGAAAGGATCACTTTTTATAGGACATACCGGTACTTCTAGTGGATTTAAAAGTCCTAATTAAAATCTAGACAAAGGAATTTCGAAATTCGAAGGAGAGGGTTTTTTAAGAGCCTTTTTATTACATACTTTTTTGAAAAGACTTAAAGACTTATGTCTCCTATTTTAAGTGATTATTACTAAAAGTACTAAAAGTAGGATTCCATAGCCTAAATAGAAACGTCTTCATTCCTCTTATCTGCTTTATTATCGTATTGTGGCTCTGCAGTACAAGCAGTACAGATAATGCAGGCTATCTATTACCTATTTACGATTTGATTGTAGATGTAAAGAGGGCATGGTTGCCAGATTTAAATCACAGAGAAAAATCCAATTATAGAGAATGCCGTGTGAAGTTAACGAAACTCGCTATCGCTAGACTAGCTGGATGGTAATTACTCTAGTTTTATGGCGGTGGATCAATTTAAGAATGATAACTGTGGTAGACAAAGCCTTAACCCTAAGCAGAAAAATTACCTATTGTCTCGTGTGAACTCACTTGAATTCTTTCGCAGCATGAAGAAATGACAAGATGAACGCCGACGAGTGGCTTTATGTGTGTTATTGTCCTCATTGGTAGTAGGATCATCGTGTGAAATCACCGTCGTTCAAACTAGCGTAAGTGCTGCTTATTTCTACACAATGGCATCTTGCAAGCATGGCCATCTTGTACACAGTTACCTTATATTGGCTGATTTCAGTATATTCATAAAGGATTCTTCCTATTAATATGAAATAATACACAAATGCAAAGTCTTTGAATGTGAAATTATCTGTATATTGTGTATGCATGCTTGAATTTTAAAGTTCAAATTTCAAATATGATTTCTTCTTATTTTTGTACTTTTTAGTTCGGCATCTGATCAGCAATCATTGAAATGTTTCAGAAGCATATTGTTTTCAGACTCAGTGACTCAATACTGCAGATACAAACATAGGCGTACGGGCCGAGGGGCTGTGGGGCTGTGGGGCTGCACCCCCCCCCCCCACAAGGACTCGGGGGAAAACATTCGGGCAGTTGCCAAATTTTTGGCATCGGCGAATAAACTTAAAGAATCGCGTTTTTGCAATTCTTTCAATTGTTCAATGACAATTCTTTCAAATGACAATGCTTTCGCGTTCATGCACCCCGGTCTATGAAGCTAAACACATTCAGATTTGGCGAGCCTCTTAATGTCGGCAAACACAAACATTTTGAGCTACTTCATCCACATTCAACCACATTCTCACATACATTACCGATTAGATGCATGATAAAAGTACATGCACAGCATAGGAAATGACCTGAAGATATTCCATGTCAAAAATTATGACTCTGGGCTTAGTACTTTTTGTTTAATCAGAGAAAACATAGAAAATTTCATTTTAACCAAAAACTGCAATCTGCGTCCAATTGGATTTACATGTGTTTTTCTTTGATCATGTCTGACAAGAAGAAGAACTCACTAGAACTCGGCAGACGCGAGAATTCGTAGTAGGCATAGGGTGTACATCATTCTGTGAAAGTCTCATTTTCGGCCTCGTTCCCTGCAGAAACTCGTTCTGGCTGCCGGACTAGCGGTCGTTTAGTGCCCTCAGAAGAATAAAGACTTATCTTCGAAGCACGATGGGACAAGATCGGCTCAGTCACCTGGCACTCATAAATATTGAGTGATCGTATGGAAACGCAGTGATTGAAACCGACATTTCCAGAATCATTGATACATTTGCCAGTCGCAAAAATCGGAGATGTCACGTCAGTTCTTTTGATAATATCGTCCGATATTTCTGTTGTATAAGAGAACATGAAAACTTACCTAGTTACATTAGAACTTCTGAAATTTCCCAATTCGTCTACGGATAAGTAGACAGCGTTGTGCTATTTTTGAGAAAAACATTTTCAAAATTTTATTAAATTGATAGTATAAATTGTCGCGTTTTTACTTTCGCGGAGTTCTGGGGTAAGTTTAGAAACTAGATCTTCGTGATTATGCCAATTTTTCGGGCGTCAACTTATGTAATTTTCGGGCACAAGGACTCAGCTCCCCTAGAAAATTTTGCCCGTACGCTTACGGATACAAAAATGTGCGATTTTAGTGCTGTTTGAGTTGAACTAATTGTCTGAATTATTTGACATCTGACCTCATCTCATACACTGATGTAATCTCAGAGCAATTAATAATCGTTATTTTATTAACTACCTTGTCCAGATAATTCGATTAGTGTATGGTTGATGATGATATATTTGTTATCATTCACATTCTAAATCGATAACTAACAAATATCAAGCCCAAGCGGGCTGCAAGTAAAAGGAACCAGCAAAAATAAACATAGAAAAAAAGATAATTACCAGATGTCGTATCGAATGAAGAAAGCAGAAATTGATCTTTTAAACTCTGTAACAGTTGAAACATTTCTTTCATGATTATAAAGGGAACTCCAATGATGTGTCGCATTTACGGTGAAAAAATGATGACGATATGAATGGTTTATTAGTTTTTGCTGTCATTTTCCATTTCAGATAGTGATGCAATGGAAATTTGTCAAAAATTGACGAAGTTTTACCTGTGACCTTCACCTCCAGCCCGGAATGACCTTGAAATTAAACATAATGCTGTTTTTCTGAATCCCCCTTTCAATACCTTTCGATTGACATGTGGTTTAATCAGTGAGACGAAGATTCAATTTCCCCACACAGTCGACTTTCTTGAAAAAATTGCCTGGAAATACACGCCGTTTGTGATACTGTCGGTAACATTCCCCTCCGATATCGGCCTTAACTGTGAGGAGGCGAAAAGGGCTTACTTAATAGTCCGGGAGCTAGCGTGAAGTTGTGCAGGGAACGAGGTAGTACATAAAACTTTCACATAGCATAGTACACCTCCAACCTACTGCAAAACTTCGCGTCTGCCGGATCAGATCATTTGCTTTTCAGAAATAGAGAGGATAACACAATCCTATGTATTTCCAGTGGTAAAATTGTGACATTTAAGGTGTTGAGTCCATTTTTTCGAATTTTTGCTCATAAAAGTTACACAAATTGGTATTTTGTTAAGCTGGTTATTATAGAAATCATCTACAGATCATGATCTTTCAAATGAGTTATCATTCAGTGACAGAGGATGAAGTAAAGTGTACAAACAGACACTTTTCGTTGGTGTAACTGCAAATTTTAACATAGAAATTTCAGGAAAATTATTGATTTAATCTCTAACAAACAGTGTCTGTTTGTACACTTTACTTCATCCTCTGTCACTGAATGATCACTCATTTGAAAGATCATGATCTGTAGATGATTTCTATAATAACCAGCTCAACAAAATACCAGTTTGTGTAACTTTTATGAGCAAAAATTCGAAAAAATGGACTCAACACCTTAAATGTCACAATTTTACCATTGGAAATACATAGGATTGTGTTATCCTCTCTATTTCTGAAAAGCAAATGATCTGATCCGGCAGACGCGAAGTTTTGCAGTAGGTTGGAGGTGTACTATGCTACGTGAAAGTTTTATGTACTACCTCGTTCCCTGCACAACTTCACGCTGGCTTCCGGACTCATAGAAATAAACTGTTTATCTGAAGCTCGCTAGAATGGAAATTGACTCAAGGTCGCGGCACATCCGGGGGAACTAAGTTGGGGCATGAAGAACCAATTAAAGGCTTCGATTTACTCATGTGACTGATTCTAACCCAATGATACAGATGTTGGCAGGTGCATCTAAGTGAAAAAGCGTGCGATTTATGTGCCGTTATTGTGCATTGCATGAAGCTTCATTTCCATTCTAGAGGTTTCATTGTTGTCAATTTCTATGCCCGGACTATAATCCGCAGAAATTGAGAAATGCGATCAGCGCAGCTATTAACATTTCAATTCCTTCGTCTTTCCTCCAATCAGCGCTCTCCTTCTGCACTTTACATATTCCATGAATTCTGTTTCAGTCATTCGCTCATCATGGGGAATCCAACATCGGACATAGAAATGGGAGATCAGAATCCTCCTCCCGGGGCGAATGCGGGAGGAACTTTGCCTCAGCTGTCCTCTGCAACCACCGCCCGTCTTCGTCATCTCGCCGAGTCTGCGCGTTATCATCAGCCCCGATTCTCTCTACTTGGACGTCCGTTGCTACAGCGAACTGCGCGACAGGATGCTCGTTATCGTCGTCTCCAGGCAAGACTGTATAACTTCCTCGAACGTCCGAAGACTTGGCCTGCCATCAGCTATCATGTTATTGTGTGAGTATAAAGGGACGGGCGTGAGATAGCTGTGAGGAGAAAGACATACAATGATCCTTTCTTCAAGATCAGGACTCTTCAATGCCATCCCAGGAAATTTCTTGTCGACGAGGGTTCCCTCATTAGCGATCTGTGTCATTCAATGACGGCCAGTGATCTTCTCTTGAGGACCAGGTTCCTTCAATGACGCCCAATGGCCTTACGTGACTATATGGCTGCTTGAATAGCAGTCAGGGTGATTCACTAATGACCAGGCTCCTTCACCGACAGTCAAGGTCATTCACTGACGACCAGGCTCATTCACTAACGATCAGGCTCATTCACTAACAGTCAGGGTCATTCACTGACGACCAGGCTCATTCACTAACAGTCAGGGTCATTCACTGACGATCAGGAAAATTCAATAGCGCCCAAGATCTTCCTCACTGCCAGTGATCTTCTTCCTTGAAGACCAGGTTCCTTCAGTGACGCCCAGTGGCTTTTCGTGGCTATTAGGCTCTTGAATAGCAGTCAGGGTCATTCACTGACAACGGAGGTTGTTCACCAGCAGTCAGGGTCAGTCACTGAAGACCAGGGTCATTCAATGACGCCAAGAGTTTTGCTGACTGCTAGCGCTCCTTCACTAATTTACTAATTTAAAATTTGAATAGATATTTAAAGTAACAAGGTGACTGACTTAATGAAACTGGCATGACCATCGGATAAAGCACACATCAATTGTGGTGCGACATCTCGTATAGTACGTTCAACATACGGAAGTAATTAGTAAAATTTTACTCCCGGAATCTTGTCTCTGCCTCTCACACGCCAATACGGTAGAAAAGTAGCATGGTTGTTGCAAGACCATTGGATAAGCACAAATCAATTGTGCTGTATCGCAATTTTTGGAACGTCTAATTCTTAGAAGCAGCGGAATCATGGCGATCCAGGAACACACTGGTTTTGAAAAATGACCGATCTTGAGTCTAAGACACGATCAGCTACGATCAAAAGACAAGAAATCATGACTTAACGGATGTTTCTAAATCTGTAGCATAAAATCAGACACAGCTATAATACTGGTAATCACATTATTCGTACAATTTGCATGCAAATACAATTAATACCGATAGAATACCAAAGCTGTTTGGAATGAAAGAATAATGTCCGTAATAAATTCATAGAAATTCTGTAGTTTCCCGGTCCTCATCAGTACATAGACATACAAGTTTCGTGTTGATCAGGCTGATACATCGACTCTGTAGGTAGCACATACACGCAATGTTCGACATCTTAAAGAATTTTACTTATTTAATTGAATATCCTTGTCGTTTGCGCGCACTTCTTAATACACACGAAATATATAAGAAAAAAGATTTAAGACACAAAGAAAGTGCAAATCGTTTTTGCAAGAGTTTGGTCTGCTTCAATTTGATTCATCTTAGATCGGTGCCCGACAGTGCAAAAGCTTGCAAAATCAATGTGTGTGGCTTCATAGATAAATGCTCCTGAACATGATAAGAAATGACCTGAAGACATTTCATGTCAAACATTGCCGCTCTAGACTTAGTATTTTCAGTTGATGAGTGAAAACTTGAAAATATACAAAAAGTAGACGTCCTATTGGACTAACATGTGTTTCTTTGATCCTTCTGACTGAAAGAGGAACTATTTAGAACTCGGTAGACGTGTAGATTCGCAGTACGCATGGGATGCACATCATTCTGTGAAAGTGTCATTTTTGGTCTCTTTACTTGCAGAAGCCCGTTGAGGCTTCCGGACTACTACAGGGTGTCCCAAAAAGAACGGAAATCTTGTAGTTTAAACAAAAAAATTCTTGCTTAATGAAATCCGATGTAGTAGTAGTAGTAGTGATATATTTTCAAAATGAATATAAATAGTACAGTGCATGAAATAACAATAAATACAGCAAAAAATGTAAATTAAAGTTGATCGCGTATGAGACTGATCGCAAATGAGTCCTTGATAAGAACGCACGATAATGTTGGGATCGCGGCAGTCCACTTGGCAAAAGATGAGTCAGCATATGATCCGGATTGTCTCTGATTTTGTAGAACAATCTCTTCGAAATGGATAGTCTCTTGGATGATATACCACTTGACGAACGCTGACAAGAATCAATGGGTCCGCCGAAAAATATGATATTGTGCGCCCTTTTATCAACGCGCTGTAGTTGATGTGACAGCTTCTTACTATTCCCACAGAAAGCTGGGCACGCGTACTCTAAAATTGAACGTACATATCCCTTGTATATTGAATGCAGCTCTTCTGAAGAAACATGGAGCCTCAAAAGTCTGAGAGCATGGAGGCGTGAGCTAGCTTTCGACTTAATGGAGTTGACATGGGAAGAAAAGCCCAAATTACGGTCGACAGTGATTTCTAAAATCTTAAGTTTGTCGACGGCTTTGAAGTTGTCGATGTCATTAATTGAGTTTGATCGAGTACACAGGAGTATGTTTGTTTTATCATAATTCAGCTTCAAACCTTTCGTGTTGCACCATGCTTTCATATTTTGCGATTCATCCATGATAAGGCGATTGACATTGCTGTCGAAGTTATTATATTATTATGAAACATACACGCGGGAATTGTAATTTCACGTGAAAGTTTTCAGTTTGAGAACAATTAAGTGTCAACAAATCATGTATGAAACAACACATGTAGTAAATGTCCTCGGTTTTGTCGACACACTTCAATTCTTCAGTTGAAATTCTGGATAACAGCTTGGCATAATTCTGCCTGGAGTTCAACCACACTGCGTCTGATCTCCTCCTCTAAGGATTGGCTACTCAAGGGCCTCTTGACATGACCCTTAGAGTTCAAAAATTCCCAAAGGAAGAAATCACAAGGCTCCAAGTCATATGATCTTGACGGCCAATTCTCGGCACCGAACGAGAATAGGTGTTACTCCTGTACCAGCTCCATCGTTGCACGTGGCGTGTGACAAGTGGCAACATCTTGTTGGAACCTCATTTCTGAGGTGTCCTGACCATCCATTTCAGGCGCACGATACTGGGATATCATGGCCCGATACTTGTTGCCGTTCACTGTAAGTGCATTTATGTCCGCATTCTCAAAGGAATGCGGTCCAATGATGCCACCAACCCACAAACCACACCAGACAATAACACTTTGGGGATGGAATTTACTTCTCATGAAGCGTATGAGGATTTTCGTCACTACACATGCGACAGTTTGCTTGTTTACAATGCCATCAATATGAAGATGATTTTATACTCGCTCGATGAGTACCAATCACAGCGGTCACCGAGACGACGGTCGTCAAAACAGTTGAAATGGCAGGCTTTTCACAAGTATCATAGTAGCATGATTCTACAAACAAAATAGCAAGCACAATGTCCAATCTAAATTTTCCGTTCTTAATGGGACACCGTGGTTCCCATTAATTTTGGTCTCATGCTTAGCGCAATGGGCAGTCATATAGGAAGTAGCAAGTTCCAATCCACCGACATAGACTTTTTAAGTTTTACACGGATTGGAGGATTTGTTACAGTGAATTGTGCGGGAATGAATGAAAAATGCCATTGGCAATTTCTTGGAATTGATTCGTCAATTCCATCACAAATCATATAACTTTTTCTTGATATTCCTAGGAATGAAACAAAAAATTGAGAGATCAAGCAGCCAAATACTGAGAAGATCGACATTACTGGCAATCTGCCTTTTGGAAGGTACTGTTGACATTTCATCGGCGTTTAGATGTCAAGTTTGTGGCCATCACTTGTGAAGTTGGAATCTCAAGTTCGCTAATGAGACTAATTCGCCACAAACTAACTACCAACATCAACTGATGAATCTGTCAAATAAATCAATTACTTAATGACGAGCACTACCCATCATTGTAAATCATGACAAAGCAGGGAGTCATAAATCTGTGAATTAAGTGCATGACGATGTTGAAATGAATCTGTTTCACTTCCAAAACGTCAAGGTATTCCCACATCTCTCACTGAAGTTCATCGCAGACCTCCCGTTTCTGCACGATTCAACGATACTATAATTGCTTGGAAAAAGCTAAATCGGTCAGACAGGTAGCGACAAAGGGAGAGAGAGAGAGAGAGAGGGGGAGAGAGAGAGGGAGAGAGAGAGGGAGAGAGAGGGAGAGAGAGGGAGAGAGAGAGGGAGAGAGAGAGGGAGATAGGGAGAGAGAGAGGGAGAGAGAGAGAGAGAGAGAGGGAGAAGAGAGAGAGAGAGAGAGAGAGAGAGAGAGAGAGAGAGAGAGAGAGAGAGAGAGAGAGGGAGAGAGGGAGGGAGAGAGGGAGACGAGGAGGCCCCGCCTTGTCGCTCGCGCTGAATTTGTTCAAAACGAACCAGAGTAGGTGGAGCTTTCGATTTTATTCTTCGTCAGCACCTACGTATGCACATCTGGTTACAGAAGACCTGATTCGACTTTTTATATTAGAGTATTATTGAGTGATTTCAGTTTGAATCTAGTTGGCTGTTAGCATGACCTTCTCCACTACAAATCAATTATTGCAACATCGATCTTAAGTTCTTGTTCTTAGTGAAAGCTACATTTGTGTTTATTGACGAACCGCATTTGTTCTTTATCATATTGTAAATACGATTAGAGCATTGACTGTATGGTAAAATCAATGTGGAGTCGTTACTTTTGACCTGAATAGAAATGTTCAAGCCGAAATTGCCGTAAGTTCTTAGTTTTCTTAATCCAGTGCGATTCTCTTTTGCGTCGTTTTCTGTCGATTGGACAGTGTTCAATAGCAAAGAAACTAAAGTCAATTAGTGAACAATTAGAATTAAAGTGCTTTGCTATGACGGATCGATTTGGATCGCCACTTCTGATGTTGCAGAAATGTTCACGCATTCTACAATTTATGGTGCGAGATGTTTCACCAACGTAATGTTTATGACAATTGCGGCATTTGATAATATAGATTAGGCCAGTAGTGTCGCAAGTTATGCGGTGAACAATAGGATACAGAATATCATTATGCGGATTCTTGAAAGTTAAAGTAACTTGAGAAAAAGAGCAGTAGCATTGGGCATTGTTGCAGGGGAAGAAACCAGTTTCCCAGTATATTTTCTGGTCCGTTAGTTTGAGAATTTTGTCGGTAGTCTTACGGATTAAAATGCGAGTAATTCCTAGGTTTAGCCAAGTCTGCTTGAGTATCTTAATGCTATCGAGAAAGTCCGATCGATTATAGCTGTGAGTGCAAGCTCTGTAGATTTGACTATAAATTACCCCTTTATGCGTGTGTGGGGGATGATACGACTTATTAGTTAGTATAAAATGAGAGTCAGTTGGCTTGAACCACAGGGCATATGATAACTTGTTGCGTATTCTCGATATCATTAAGTCTAAGAACGGTAACTCTTTGTCGCTCAGATTAGACGATAATTTAATGCTAGGATGAAAATTATTCAGATGTTTGAAAAATTGCTCGAAGTCCGATCTGGTATGTGTCCAGACTCCAAAAATGTCATCCTGAAATCGCATCCATTTGAGAGGTTTCAAAGGGAAGGCAGTGATAGCACTTTGTTCCCAAAAATTCATGAAAATGTTGCAAAAAGACCCTGCAAATGCCTTGCCCATAGCTACTCCCGAAACCTGCTTAAAATATGAAGATTCAAACTTGAAATCATTGTTA
Source organism: Prostheceraeus crozeri (assembly GCA_907163375.1). NCBI lineage: Eukaryota > Metazoa > Platyhelminthes > Polycladida > Euryleptidae > Prostheceraeus > Prostheceraeus crozeri. Next base: position 201,587 of record CAJQUW010000720.1, on the reverse strand, counting down.
TTAATGATTAGCTTAAGAAGTGTTAGAATAGTCAAATCAGGTCTTCTGGGGTCGGGCAAACGCAAAAACAAATCAGAGATGAGTTGGATAGTTTCACAAATCGGCGTTTTAGTATACAAGGACTCAACATCTAGAGTAAATAGTAATGCATCATTTGTCACAGTAATGTCTCTTCAAATTGCTATCATGTGTAAAGAGTCCTGTAGAAAACTAGGAGAACAAATGGCTAGTGGCTTAATAAAGTAGTCGATCATATTTGAAACATGTCTGGATTCAGAATTGATATCAGAGATGATAGGTCTGCCAGGAGGAGAATAATCATTGATCCGAATTTCCTTATGTATTTTAGGTAGTAAATGAAAGCTTCTGGCAGAAAAGTTACTGGGAGGCATCAAGTAATTGAATTCTTTATACGAGATGAATTTCTTGGACCTCAAGTACCTAAGACATTGCATAATTTTTGCTTTCGTGTGCTTAGCGATAGGAGTATCGATTAAAGAATAGTTGTCGGTGTTATTCAGTTGTCGATAAGCCTCATCCCTGTATTGTTTTTGCGTCATAATTACCCATCTTTGACCTTTGTCTGCAGGAAGAACAACGAAATTTTCTTTTAAGCGAGAAAGTTCAGACAACTCTAGAGAGTTCAAATTTTCTGCTGGGTAACAATCAGAACAAGTGGATAAAATTGCATTAGTGGCCGCAATGATCTCATCTGTGGTGGTCTTGGCTGTAATGGGAAGCCAAGAACTTGGGACCCATTTGTCAGAAGATAAAGGTCCGAATCTATTTCTATTTCTCTCTAAATTATCAGTCCAAGCAAAAGATTCCTGCCATTGAAATTTACGTATGAAATCCATAACATTTTCTTTAATTTTTGTGTGAGGACAGCCATGAGGTGTTGGAACAAAAGTAGAATTATTACTCAGTAGGCTGAAAGTTTCAAATTTCGGAGAAAAATCGTTGGTAAGTATAAGAACATTAGATAAATGTGTTCTGTCTAGCTTGCCTTTTATGCCAAAAAATTATGTAGGCTGTTGAAAAGACTGCTTCTTGTTTCAGCAGTAAGGTTGAAGTTTTCATCAACCGCAAAGTTCTCGGGTGCAGGAATGGGTACACAGAGATCTTTGCACTTATTTCTAATGTGATCGTTGAGGGCTCTCATATTGCTTGCTTCATCTTCGGTAAACGACGGAGCAATGCCCGAGAACCACCATGATATTTGCCATGGGGTATTTCAACTGAGTAATGTTCATGAGTGCTCTAAAGCATTTTATGTTAGTGACAGGCAAGTTTCTCCTGTCATGGGAGCTGATGCAAAAGATGACTGTCTCAACTTCATCGTATGTCTTAATGAGGCCACTAATGCAATTTTTGAAATGAAAAAGTTTACCTGCTTCATGGGAAGCCACAACACAATCTGCTCGTTTGAAGCTTTTGATGCTGAAATCACCGAAGATTATATGGGGCTTGTCACGTGTCGGAGAAGGCAGGAACTTAGTAGGGAGAGAATTGCATCTGCTTCTTCTTGTGGGGGGATGCTGCATTGGTGAGCCGAACAGGTCCATTTGAGAAGGCAGCGTTCTCTTCCTTCCTCTTGTCCCATCCGTTGACGGCATAGGCTTCTCTACCGTGGCTGAGGAAGGAGTAGGCAGTTGGGAGTTTGAAGATGCCCGATTTGCTGCTTGGCGCCTCGGAGATAGTTGTGAGTGCGGAGATGTCGTAGGAGCTGTAGAAGGACCAGTGGCGGTACTTGATGCTGCAGGAATCGCCGGATCGATTGTCGAGGGTTGGCCATAGGAGGATACTTGGACGACTGTGAGTTCATTCGTAGAAGGGGATGCTGGAGAACCATTTGTCAGGCCACTAGAGGGAGAAGAGAGAGAGAGAGAGAGAGAGAGAGAGGGAGAGAGAGGGAGAGAGAGAGAGGGAGAGAGAGGGAGAGAGAGAGGGAGAGAGAGAGGGAGAGAGAGAGGGAGAGGGAGGGAGAGGGAGGGAGAGAGAGGGAGAGAGAGAGAGAGGGAGAGAGGGAGACAGAGAGGGAGAGAGAGATAGAGAGAGAGAGAGGGAGAGAGATGGAGAGAGAGGACAATGAACTATGATCACTTCATAAAAACCGATCTGAACCATCAGGGAAAAATGCGTGCACTGCAGGTATATAGCCAACATGGTGATATGAAACATAAATAAATAATAATAAATAATAATAAGTTGCCTTGGTTCGCCGTTTCTGTTGTGCTTATAAAAGGGCATGCAAAAATTTTGGATAACAGAATTGATTGACAACAGAACCTGCTTATGAAGAAACTCGTTGATAATCAATAACATTGAAAGCTTCACACATACTACTGAATTCAATTCCTCGATGCAAAACACATATTCCATGATTCATATTTACCTATGATCACACCTAGCAAGGAAATAAAGTAAATTGCTTTGATTCCACTATGAGCTTTCAACTCTCAAATGTGAATTCGGCGAGAAAAAATTTGAAAACAAAGACAAATTTTAAAAATTTTCGAAAATCATAATTGTCTTTACTTCTCTGCGTTGTATTTGACAGTACTAGTCCGGCAGCCAGAACGGGTTTCTGCAGGGAACGTGATCAAAAATCAGACTTTCACAGAATGATTTACAGTTTGTACATTCTATGCCTATTACGAATCCGAGCGTCAGCCGAGTTCTACCGGGTTCTTCTGTTTGCCAGACACGATCAAGGAAAACGCGATAGAGATTATATAACGCGGATAATAGTCATCCATAATTACGCGATAGATAACTGCCTTCATTACGCCATTGCATTTATCTATGCATGCACTATACTGATGCATAGAAATATGACGCCAAGCTCTCAAATTAAAGATTTACTTTATTTGCTAACATCGAAGTCACCATTCAAAGATTGCATCCACAATAGCTGATATAGATTCATTTGTGTATAGGTAGGTCTAGAGCCGACATAATCCTATCCCAGCCATTGTGTGCTATGGTAGTAGATTGACATAGACATTTGTTTCTCTTTGGTTGGTGTGATTGGCCAAGCGCGCGCATTGCAGAAGTTACTCGCATCAGTGAATCCACGAACCTCAAAGGTCAGATTGCGGGCAAGCCTGTCCAGTGAAAATTGCGTATCTTTGACTCAACTTTTCTTAGTGATAAATTCGTCAACTGGAAGCATTATTCGCACCGTTCGACTTTTCACGATTCAAATTTGCTGACCGTTCAGCGCGGTGTCCATCTTTTGGTTCGTCGGACTGGCTTGAATTTGCATTACGTTCAATGGAAAATTGATCTTCTTGCCCCTCGGGGCTATTTCTGGCCGTGACCTGAGGAAAGTCATCTCTGGGCCTAAACACCCAGACAAAGCAAATTATCTCTGTGGTGTCAACAAATCCTTCTTCGATGAGTAGAAGAAGCACATCAAGTTAGTCACCAGCAGATTAGACCGTCACAGTCATATTTCAAGCATTTTCTTCTTCATGGATCAATAACAGACTTTCAGACATCTGCACCACTTGAGTGATCAGACAGATACAAGTATTCATTCAGCTCGTGTTTGATTAAAACACAGAAGCAGACACAATACGACCTTAAACACATAAATATAGTTTTGCAACTAGATATGGTTGATAAAGTTTATTGAGGTATCCTGAAATGAAAATAATCGCCTAGGTGACTCGTATGTCAATGTGAGAGAGATAGCGGAATGTTTTGAAAAATGATAAATATTTGGTCGAATCTCTCTCAATGCCTCACCTTAAATAAACTTCCAACAACTGTTTGCTAAGTACCTTGAACTACAACGAAAAACAGCTGAGAAGTGAAATCATGTTTGTGGGAGGGGAGAGACGGAATTCATGTATTCATAGATTTGATAATAGCAACGTTAATGCGATGTCTATACCAGAGATGCGGAGTCCTATCATGTTGATAGGACTCCGACTCCGGGTAGCCTATATATATAACCTAGTATTTTGAAGAATTAACTGGTAACCTACATCATAGATCATTATAGGCTTACCTGAACCTATCTTTAGCTATCGTTGCTGCATCAATTATCAATCATTTTCGATGACAGTTTATCAAATGTCACTTTAAGTTGGATGCATGCGACTGGGCTCCTCCCATTTTGTTGATGTGTGCTTCACACGGTTTTTCTCCAGTCTCTGCCAGGCTGGAAAATCCCCATCCTTCTTCAAAAAATATGAGTCAACTTTCGATTTTAATATGCGTTTTGGAGGAGCCAGCACACACGATTGACGTTAGGGTAAGAGGTAATGTTCTCAAACAAACTGACAATTTACTTTCTCTCTGATGTGATCTTTGGCGCGTAGGTGTGATCGAGGCTATGAAGGCTTGTCTTCTCTACTGAATCACCGAGTGAAAAGACAATCCCTTTTTCACCATCATGGGTCGTTCCCTCATGCTTTGCATGCACTGCTGTCACTGTAATTTTGTTTGGCGGAGAAAGTTGATATCAAGACAGAGACAGCTATATGCACGAGGATAAATAATTTGTCTGTATTATATTTCGGGTCTAGTTATAGGCCGGAGTCCGGAGTCCTATTATTTGATGGGATTCCGACTCCGACTCCAGCAAAAATGATAGGACTCCGGAACTCCGCATCCCTGGTCTATACTCACTGAAATGAAGAACAAGCGAAGCGAGTGATGTAGAATTGTGCCATGTTTTGCTGGGAACACTTTCCTCCCCAATAAGATAAAGTAGAACCAAAGATGTACCCAAATTTTCGCTTCTTCCTTTGTCAATAATCTTCTGATGACTGGATTACACGGTAATAAAGTCTCCATCGGAGAAACAAGTAGAATAGTCAAACAAAGAATTTACGACCATGCATCGTTTACGACCAATCGGAATCATTGATATATAAACATATGATTCAGCATCATCAAACTTTTAATTTCACATGACAAGTCTCAATGTTTTATAGAACAGAGGATGCCGAAAGTCATCTGAGGCATTGTTTACAAAAAAGCTCACCAACAGACGGATTTATCGATTTACATCTTTTTGGATTGGAAAATGTCCATGAAAGCGGCTGTCATATTCTGATGTAGTATTACATGCTGATTCCGAATATGACATTTATAAAGTCATTCATCTAGCTGTTTTTTAATAAATCGATCTTTTTGACCAGTCGACGGGAGATCATTTTATTATCAAAAGCAAGTTAGAAAAAACTCCCAAAGTTTTGGTCAATAGTTTCTTAAAAAATAGAAGTGAAAATCAGACGGGCCTTCGGCATCCAGCGCCCTCAAATGATCGATGGTTACCATCAAGGAGTTTTAGGAGTTTTTTCTAACTTGCTTTTGATGAATCGATCTTTATTGATTTCATTAAAAGTGTAACTGCACTGTAAATCGCTGGATACGAAAATTACATACAAACATATACCAAAATTACATACAATTTGAAAGTAACATCTGATCGAGATTCCGGTATGTTTACAGAGATCTGGTATGTTTTTCATACCACATCTCACTTACTTTAGTATGTGATTGGTATGTAGCGATACGAACTATTCTATCTGTGATGGGCTGTTTTACACTGAAATACGAGTTGTCGCTATGTTTTATATACGACACCCGATGCAAATTCATCTTCATTCGTATGTCTCTGGTATGTGTTCAGTAGAAAGAGCTTTACGTCACATAGCAAAAAGATATGAATATTACATACTACTGTCAAACTGACTTCTTCAGTAATACCAGTCTTACGCTCCACGAGATTGACGTCGTCGCTTCTTGTCTAGCAACATTAATCGGACGTTTAGTTTGCTCTACTTTATGAACCAAGTTGATAAACATCAATTCATTCAATCGATATCTTTAGTGCGACCTTTTTGACTTATATATCTCAAACATAACTAGTTTTGCATTCACAAATTAGAATGTGCTTTTATTTCGGATTGATAATATGCTTAATTTCAAAATTACATAATGCATAATTGTTCATGGTTGAAATCTTATTGATTATTCATGAAATGCGTTAGACTTACGTGCATTAAAATCGAATTCAGTATTCGAAGTATGACTCTTAAATGTCATTCTCTCACTACTTACAGAACAGTAGCAACATTAGTGTGATCTTTATTGACAAAAGGCCTTAAATTAAGATACTTTGGACATGATTTATGCTTTCTTTTAACATTGTGCTGGTATGTCTTTAGTATGTAAAGCATACCACACTTGAAATAACATACGAAAAGCATACAAATGCATACCAAGAGAATACAGAAACATGTCAAACAAATATCTTGGTATGCACCCTTCGCATGTGATTGGTATTGAGCGATTTACAATGTATTTATGGCAAACTGTTGATGGCAAATTATTCATAGCAACTATTGATTCTATTATGGCTACCTGATTAATGTTTATTGAATAACGAAGCAGATATTTTAGCTGCATTCTCTATGAAAAGAGAACCTAGTGACTTCAAATGTGCCTTTTGCTGTGCAGATGATCGCACTGTGTGAAATGCGTTGAATTGTGAATATTTTAGCGAGTGAATAGCATACTATCAGCATTGTTTTGATAAATCCATAGAGTAGGAATGTTATATCGTATATATCCCTACTCTATGGATAAATCATTATTTTCTTTTTAATCAAGTCACTGTTAAGGCGTACAATGTACTTAGTTTATCAGTTCTCATCTAAGTCTTCCAGCATCATACAAGAAACACTGAGGAAAAACTGCCGATCAGCTGACAAACACTTGTTCAAAGTTGTATCCACAGCCATCAACATGTAGTGTGATAAAACACATGTTTCAATTGATACCTATGAAAGCGGACAATGAGATATGTGGCTCACAAGATTCTATTCGTAATAAAAAACGATTTTCCATGATAAAGTCACACCGGAACATCCTGCAAATTTCTAAAATCTGGATCATTGAAGCGAGGAATTGAATTTATTTAAGGGAGAGAAGAAATCGATCGTCAGACCTCCCAACGGACACAAACGATTAAACTATCAAACATTTCACATTTCAGCAGACAACACTGTCTGTCTATTCATTTATGAGAATTGTCACGCAGATCTCGAGGATACGAAAATAGCAACCGGGACAATTATTTCAGCACTCAAAGCGTTGAATTCCGTGCCTCAACTTTTGTATCATGCGTTTACAAGTGCAAGTACTTACGCCCAAGGTCGTGCAAGTTTCCGAAGAGACAAGTTTAGGGCTTGCAACGATGCCTATAACAATTATTTTTTAAAATATTAATTTTTATTTCTTAAAATTAATGCACCGATAGATTTCTAGCTACCTTGACGCACTCTATTGCCATATTTATGTAGAGGTGACCAAAAACCTTTGATGTCAAGTGAAATAGATTTAATACTTGAGCCTTCCGACATGAATACATTTGAGCACATCTCTTACCGGTCATAACACAAGATGAAACATTGGCCTACATGAAGACGTCATGAGGCTAAGATAATACATACTTTATTGCGTTTCTGTTGTTCAGTGCGTCTTAAGTAGAAGATGGAATATGTCCCGTCTCTTGACCAGCACTTGTTGGACTCTGTTATTCTTTCAAATACCTGAGTTACAGCTAATATATGGGGATATATCATTTTTAGAGATACATTTCTTCAAGTTTGAGTGCGAAAGGTTTCATTGTATGCAAGTCTAAACTCTTTAATACTGGATTTACTCCGTAAGGATCATCATTATTTGGCAATATATTTACCACAATTACTTTGTTATTTACTATGTTACTATGTTTGTTGATATCGAACATGTAACAATTACTTGTATCGACGCCTCATTATTGAAATGTTCTTTCACAATAAATTGATATATTATCGTTATTATTTTATTGACAAATAAAAGAAATTATTCCAAAATAGACAAACACATATTTTCAAAAGCTGTTTATAGCATGGAGAGCGCCATGATTCTAAAAAGTCTGCCACCACTATTGAATTTGTCTTGCCAGAAGTGTATTGTACATCTACTCTGACTTCTTTTAACTATTGCGGAAATCGCTTGCCCCTGAGTGTTATGATAATACCCCAAGCGGGGCAACCAAGTGCAGCAACACCGGGGGGCGGGGTATTGAAAATCCCAAAAGGCGCTTCTGAACATATCCCAAACGGCGAGTTAACAATTTTTTACAACCGGCTACCTATCCCTAACCTAAAGCGTGCGCTTAGGAAACCATCCCATCCGGCGCTTTATGAACCTATCCCTTATGCGCCGTATGATGAACATAACCGTGCGCGCTTCAAGAACCTCCCCCAACCGGCGCTTCAAACCATCTATCCAACCGCTATTTTAAAATATATCCTAACCGTGCGCTTCATGAACCTATCCCAACCGGCGCTTCATGAACCTATCCCAACCGGCGCTTTATGAACCTATCCTAACCGTGCGCTTCATGAACATCTCCCAACCGGCGCTTCATGAACCTATCCCAACCGGCGATGAACATTTTCCAACCGGCGCATTAGTTATGAACATTTTCCAACCGGCGCTTCATGAACCTATCCCAACCGGCGCTTTATGAACATATCCCAACCGGGCGCGTTATGAACATCTCCCAACCGGCGCATTATGAACCTATCCCAACCGGGCGCTTTATGAAAATATCCAAACCGGCGGGTTATGAAAATATCCGAAAGCGGCGCGTCATAGACATATCTGAACTGGACACGTTATGAACATATCCCAAAGCGGAGCGTTATGAACATATCCCATCCGGCGCGTCATGAACATATCCCAACCGGCGCTTTATGAACCTATCCTAACCGGGCGCGTCATGAACATATCCCAACCACCGCGTTATGAACATATCCCAACCCGCGCATTATGAACCTATCCTAACCGGCGCGTCATGAACATATCCCAACCAGCGCGTTATGAAAATATCCCAACCGGCGCTTTATGAACATATCCCAAAGCGGAGCGTTATGATAATGCCTCAACCGGCGCGTTGTGGGCAGGGGTTTCACACCTTCCAATCTCATGGTGAGAACTACAATGAGAACAATATTTCGGCATTGAAACAAGTTCTCAAACGATTTCCACGTCTATCACGCATTAGCTTATCGACCAAACATCCGTTAATTGCAGACGCTAATTTTCCAGGAGAATTGCGCCATAAGCATCTCGACAAAGGAAATGTGAAAGGATTCTCGAGACAGCGTCATTCCTGGATACCAACACATTGCTTCCTGAATGACTGGTGAACGATCACCCGGAGAGTTACACCACTCAACGTTAATGTTTGATCGTAATCAGCTTGATTTGTGGGGAAGAGGTTTCATTAGATAAAATTGTGAGTGATGCGCGACGATGAATGAGATGAACATGATTAATGATGATTCGTACAGTGCAGAATCTTGAAACATCACATTGGCCAAACAGCGAGTGAGAGGAGGGTCGGGCTATGTAGTGATCTAGACAGAATATGAACAGCTAGCATTCCTTTAAACTCAATAATCGGAGACTCACAAAATGATAGATTTTTCTATAAATTCTGTTCCTCTCCTTCACTTCTGACCGCATACACACACTGCGTCTACTATGGACGCGGAGGCCTATAACTAGACACGAACTATAATACAAACAACTTATTTATCCTCATTCATGGCTGTCACTGTCTTGAAGTCATCTTTCTCCGCCAAACAAAAGTACAGAGACAGCAGTGCATGCAAAGCTTATAGCATTTCAGGGAATGAACCGTGATAGTGAAAAAAGGATTGTCTTTTCACTCGGTGATTTAGTAGAGAAGACAAGACCTCCTAGGCTTGATCACACCTACGCACTTAAGATGACATCAGAGACAAAAGTGAAATGCTAGTTTGCTTAAGAACATTACCTCTTACCATAGCGTCAATCGTGTGTCATAGCTCCTCCGAAGCGAAAATGTACTCATATTTTTTGGAGAAGGATGGGGGATTTTCCTGCCTGATGGAGAATGGAAAAAACCGTGTGAAGCACACATCAACAAGATGGGAGGAGCCTTGTCACATGCATCCAACTTAAAGCGACATTTGATAAATTTTCATAAAAAATAATTGATTATTGATACAGTCAATAGAAATAGGTTCAGTTAAGCCTATAATGATCTATGATGTTACCAGCTTCTTTTGAAAAAAACTAGCATTATATACTTGCCACCCGGAGTCGAAGTCCTATCAACCCCCGGAGTCGGAGTCGAAGTCCTATCAAAAGCCGGAGTCGGAGTCGGAGTCGGAGTCGGAGTCGAAGTCCTATCAAAAGCCGGAGTCGGAGTCGAAGTCCTATCAAAGGCCGGAGTCCTATCAACCCCCGGAGTTGGAGTCGAAGTTCTATCAAAATGATAGGACTCCGTATCCCGACCTCTACGTTTTTTTCATCGGATTTCGGTAGAGACAGATTCTGAAATAAATGACGAAATTGTTACGTAGATTTTGGTCGATCAACATGTTTTGCGCTAGTGCTTCCCAATGTCATTCTGCCTTTATTGTATTCACTGTTTTTTTGTACAGCATTCATAACAACATTAACTGCTTCCTCGAGGCATTCGACTCGCTGCACCGAAGTACATATGAATGTAAGATGTGAAAGTCCTGTTGTTAATGGAATGACTAAAAGAATCACAGAACTGGTCATTTACCAAACCTTACGTAAATACGACACACGGTCAACTATACAAAAATACGCAATTACTACAACAGATAAATACGACATAAATTGTTTGCTGGGAAAGCATTGCTTCGAGTCACATAGATCATCGCCCAAATGACGACCTCTGGACTGAAAGGATCACTGGCCAAGCACTGAACCACTGTGGCACGGAGACTGGATGCTCATCCTGCCCACTTCCAATGACACTTTCGGGGCTCGACCTCTAGACCGAAAGATTGCTAGGCCAAGCACTTAACCACTGTGCCACGGAGACTGGATGCTCGTCATGCCGACTTCCAATGACACTTTCGGGGCTCGACCTCTAGACCGAAAGATTGCTAGGCCAAGCACTTAAACACTGTGCCATGGAGACCACACTGAATATATTGCACCGTAGATTCACTGTGATTCGGAGAAATCCTATAAAAGAAAGAAAGGATTGCCGAATCACCCACAGATCCTGATGCGAATAGGGTCAAGGACAGCAGTATACTCTGAACATTCTGTTCGACATTGCCGTTATCGTAAAAATAGAAGTACAATGCCTGAGAAAAGGAAATTAAGTTTGCATTTCAGAATCGATGTTTCCTCAGCGTTAGATTTCATGAACGTACTTAACATAATAGCTGCAATATCCGTTTTCAATGGCTGTTACACCTAAAAGTTGTAAATACATCACGCGAGGATTTGATGTTTGCATCAGATACACGGATGAACGATGTTTTCGATGGGGAACAATTGGCTCATCATATTAGGGAAACGTTGTGGGAATTTATTTATGATACAGAAAGATTGCTGAAGCTGTTTTTCTGAGGTGTTGTTGGTTGAGTTGATAAAAAGTGAGCAATAACTTTCCAATGAGTTTGAATAAAGAATGTATGCTATTTGGAGAACAACGCAAATATATCTGTGCTGGAATCTGATGCGATGCGCAGTTGTTGAGATTCTCTTGTGGAAAAGGTGAGAAGACTGCATGAGATAACGAATATATGCGTGTCGGCATGAATTTGAAATGTAGAAATCTATTTGACCATCTGGCTGCCGGACTATAAAGCTATAGCTTTATAAACTAACTCTAACCAGCACCTAACCTCTAATCCAGCACTCTAAATCAGATTTCTCGAGCAAAAACAGGTGTGAATTCAATAATGAATAGACTTACTACTTGAACTCGCTGTAGTGTCTCTGAACATTGTTCCCTGCTAAACAGAAAAACAACAAAAATTGATAAATTTTCCTCATGCGTTGAAACGGTTATTCTAAGTACCATTAACTTCTTTATCATCACCAATTTTCAGTAATACTGCACGGCCCTGTCAGAAGCTGTGAATAGCGGAATATCAGAAACGTATATTTCCAATGCATGAAAACACGTTGATCAGGTTATAACAAAAGCATGACAGGTTATATAAGCATGACAAGTACCGAGTACATGAAATGACATATTTGCAGAATGACGATGAAATCAGAAGTGAGATATTTACAAATTATCATTTGAAGTGAGAATGATAGACGTTGAATGACTATGTCTGGAAGGAGAGGACAATTCATTTAGTATTGTACATCAATTAGCATAAATTGGAATGACATGGATCACTAGATCTGCAATCATTCAAGACAAAATGCACAATGTTGATGAACGGCATTAATAGATGTTTACCTATCAATAATCTTGAAATCCTTCTGGTCTAGTTAGTAAGTCCTAATACACTGTATGTGAGAGGGCCGGAACAAAAACACATGAAAAAGTAAAACGCAATAATTATCAATACGTACGTAAATGATCCTTCAAATTGTCTTACCTGCAATAGGTTCGGTTAATGAGAATGCTGCACAAGTTTGATATACGTTCCGAACCTCTCGATTCTTGCTCGTGTTTCTAGCTCTCATTGAATGTGATTTAGCATTTTATGAATCTTTAATGCGTCTGAACATAGGTCACGATGCCATTGGTCATTGTCGCAATCTATCAGTTCTGATGTTAGTCGCCTTCTTAATGTATTCGCTTTCTAAAGTTTGTAACGTAGCATAGAAATCTTCAAAACCTTTGCCCGGGGCCGGCTCCAACTAGGCGTCGCAGCACCGGCACACTTTTACAAAACCGGTTATTCGACATTTGAGCAATGGTAAAACCGGTAGTAGGAGAGGCGGGACTAAAATGGCCAGCGGCCTAATATGGTTAATTTGAGTTCTTCGGCCTGTAGCTCATGACCAATTACCCGTATGAACCTCAAATTCAACTAAGAACTAGTCATGGTCATTGTTTCTCCGCATGTGTTAGCACAGCTCATTCGAGGAAAACACACGCCCACACGTGCGCCCGCACTAAGAGGATAACGAAAAAGTGCATAAATTTGATCGCTGAGTAAAGACAATGTTATTAGCTTCCCTGTGGGAACGCATCTTGCTAATATCAACAGATTATCTGGCGAGGTATCGATTTTGTGGATAATTTTTTTAAAGGTTCATTTTCGTGTAAAAACTATCTCCGCATGTGAAAGTGGTCATCATTTATCCAAAAACATGTGTAAAATTAAAAAACGACAGGTGGCGAAAAAGTTTCTATTGGTAGATATTTGTTTACTAATGCGAGCTGATTTTTCGCCAACGGCGAAATCGTGGATAGTAGCAACTAAATAGTGGAAAGTAGTAATGTTCGTGATATATGCGGATTCTCTATATTATTATCATTATCAAAGAATGATAGTCTGCACATATTTCTTTGATAGATTAGCCATATGTGGGTGATGGTCTGTAAAGGCGGATTACTAAAGAAAATAAGAGAGAAAGGCAAAAGTAAAAGGTGACACATAGAGCGCGAATTGTCACATTCGCCAGTTTTTCGCAAGATTCGTTCCCACAGGGTTATTTGGCTAGGTTTCTCATTCTGTGTAGAATGATTGTTCGAGACAAACGAAAACTGTTTCGTCATCGTAATTACATGTAGAATAACGATCTAACTTCCATTTAGGCCCACGATTTATAGTTTCTGTGAAATGCGAGTCTACGAAAAGTGCCTATATAGCGCCAAGTCACTGCCCATATTACGCCGTGGTATGGGGCTAAATGGGTATTTTGACACATTACAAAATCGCTTCCAATTTTTTTCTAGTGAATACTCGACCCATCATCTTTCTTGTAGTTGACTAATGCGATCTCCTTGGCCTGTGAGCTGTCTCGGGGCCAAAAAGAATTACTTTTGTAAAAGATAAGTCTGAAAAACCCGTAGGGTGCCCATAGTAGTTCCGCCTCCCTTACCGGTATTTCCGGTCATAAAATGAAAACACGAGAAGCTATCTCTAACATATATTTTCATCGAACAAATCCTTTTAATTTAAGCGAATGTAGTAGGCATATGAGTACGCTATGTTCAAAGTACACTGTAAATCGCTGGATACGAAAATTACATACAAACATTTACCAAATTCACATGCAATTTGAAACTGACATCTAATACAAGATTCTCGTATGCTTACGTAGATCTGGAATGTTATTCATACGAATTCTCACTTACTGTCGTATGTGATTGGTATGTAGCGATGCGAACTATTCTATGTGATTGGCTGTTTTACAATGAAATGCGAATTGTTGGTATGTTTCATGTACGAGACCCGATGCAAATTCGTCCTCATTAGTATGCCTTTCGTTTGAAGCGCTTTAAGTTATATAGCAAAAAATAAGCTATATTTCATACTACTTTCAAATAACTGTTTCCAGTAATATCAGTCATATACGCTTCCATAGATCGCGTGGTATTTAAAGTATTTGATCTAGATTCGATTTTCTGTGAGAGTAATGCCGTATGTCATCGTTTCTACTTGTCTAATAACATTCACACGACTAATAATTAGCACAATTCCATAAACTAAGTTAATATACATCAGTTCAAAAAAATGATAGCTCTTGAGCTACCATGTTGACTTATATATCTCAAACATAACTACTTTTGCGTTCATGAATTGTAATGTTTTTATTTCAGATTGATAATATGCTTAATTTCAAAATTACATAATGCATAAACGTTGATGGTTGTATACTTATTGATTATTTATGAAATGCCTTTGACTTACGTGTATTAAAATCGGATTCAGTATTGCTAGTTTGACTCTTAAATGTCACTATCTTACTATTTACAAAACAGTAGTAACATTAGTGTGACCTTTATTGACAAAAAGGCCTTAAATCAACATATATTAGAAATCATTTATGCTTTCTTTTAACATTGTGCTGGTATGGCTGTAGTATGTAAAGCATACCACACTTCAAATAACATGCGAAAAGCATGCAAGTACACTGTAAATCGCTCAATACTATTCACATACAAAGGATGCATACCAAAATATTTTTTTGGTATATTTCTGTGTTCTCTTGGTAAATATTTGTATGCTTTTCGTATGTTATTTCAAATGTGGTATGCTTTACATACTAAAGCCATACCAGCACAATGTTAAAAGAAAGCATAAATCATGTCCAAAGTATCTTGATTTAAGGCCTTTTGTCAATAAAGATCACACTAATGTTACTACTATTTTGTAAGTAGTGAGATAATGACATTCAAGAGTCATACTTCGAATACTGAATTCGATTTTAATACACGTAGGTCTAAGGTATTTCATGAATAATCAATAAGTATTCAACCATCAACAATTATGCATTATGTAATTTTGAAAGTAAGCATATTATCAATCCGAAATAAAAACACATTATAATTAATGAACGCAAAAATAGTCATGTTTGAGATATATAAGTCAACATGATTTCACTACAGATATCGCTTGAATGAATTGATGTTTATCAACTTGGTTCATAAAGTAGAGCTAACTAAACGTCCGATTAATGTTGCTAGACAAGGAGCGACGACGTCAATCTCGTGGAGCGTAAGATTCACAATAAATCTAATGTAGTTACATGTAAATATCACTCTATCAAACAAAAAATATTCACCACTTGTATTACTGACAAAAGTTATTTGACAGTAGTATGCAATACATACATTTTTTTGCTATGTGACTTAAAGCTGCACATACCAAATGGATACCAGAGGCACAAGAATAAGGATGAATTTCTATCGGGTCTCGTAGATCAATCATACCAACAATTCGTATTTCAGTGTAAAACAGCTAATCACAGATAGAATAGTTCGTATCACTACATACCAATCACATACTAAAGTAAGTGAGATGTGGTATGAAAAACATACCAGATCTCTGTAGACATACCAGAATCTCGTATCAGATGTTACTTTCAATTTGTATGTAAATTTGGTAAATGTTTTTATGTAATTTTCGTATCCAGCGATTTACAGTGTAGATACAGAAATATAACAAAAATATTTTGGTGTGCATCCTTCGTATGTGATTGGTATTGAGCGATTTACAATGTAATCTCAGTCGTAAATTATGAAGATTTTCTCTCTGATAAATGTCTCAGCGACTTGTGTTTTGTCTGACGGCCGGTTGGGAAGCCAAGCTAATAGTGGAAAACACTCTCCGCTTCCACTGATGTCGATGGAATGTTGAGAAGACAATCGTAACACTTGAAGATGAAATTCTGCTCTGATTTGCAGATGAAATTTCACTTGATATAACCGAACTGAAATCAACACCGTCTTCTTCCGATGAACTTTTGTGCAATCATTTTGAAATTGCTTTTTTCATCGCTTCAACGCTTGTGATGATATCTTCACCTTCTCTGCTTCTTCAGAAGATTGACGATCGATCTTGAAAATTAGCGGATTATCCTCTTCTTTGGTACAATTTAGTCTCTTATTCTATATTCGAAACAGTATGTCTTCACAAGTTCTTCTTCAACAGTTCTCTTGTCGAGCATGGATTACTGGTTGTGAAGGTATTGTAACATAACCGATTGATCTGTGCAGTGATTTTGAAGTGTTCTCGGTTCAATAGCTCTTTTTTGGAAATCGTAAAACCGGTTTTCGATATTTCCGAAAAATAGGAAGTACCGGTAAAACCAGCAACAGCAATACCACAGAATTAGATTCACCTGCGTGCGCTTCGGTTTCCTAGAAAAGAAGAGTTATATGTACCCTTAATATCGAAATGGCACATCACAGAATTAGACAACTTGCTCCTTCTCGAATGGATAATTCGTGTATCGCCTGCTATTGGAAATGGCAAACAATAAGCTGTCAGCAGAGGACACCAGAGCCAGTGAGAGTGCGTGCGTGCTGTGATATCACTTCGCACACACCAAAACACACATCTTGGCAAACATTCGATTCAATGTATGCACTATACAGTGAGAAATGCCGAGGAGAGGATGTGAAATCATCAAGTGAACTAATTTCCGTGCGCCTGCTACTTCTTTTTAAATAATGATCGGAAGGGCCAACATTATGGAGAAAACTTGTGCCCAATGATCTGAATTCTTCGAATCTGAAGGAATTGTGGCAATCGAATCACTTTGCTGGAACTCGCATTAATCCGCAAGCGATGCATGACTTTTTTCCTATCTTTGTGAGATATTAGGAATTCCTTTTTGCCCACTTGATAGGTTCCTCGATGTGCCGTCGATTTCTTATTAATCACACTTTTAGCAAACCGAAGCAGATAGACAAAATATTTACTTCTGTGAGTAATACCGCTATTCCGACCCCTAGTTCCAACCCTAATCGCATTTGTTCTTCTCATCTGAGAGCAGTGCATGACCGACTTTTCTGTTCGATTTTTCTTCTGCAATTTTGTTGTTGATTGCCGTTTTTTTCAATGAATTCAAACGAATAAAATGAAAATTTTCTTCATTCTTGCAGATTTGCCAGCGTTTTCTTCTGCCTTATCCTCAGCGTTCTATCTACAGTCCCTGACTACAGCTCAACAGCGGGCGAATTGTTATTCTATATGGTAAGCATTCACGGCTATCTGCATGCAGTCATTTACGTACAGTATCTGTGTCAGGATTGCAATTGGTGGGGGCCGGGTCGGTGGCCGGTGTCATTAAAACTGTCCGGTCGTCGGTCGACGCATTCAAAACGTGCTGGTCAGTGACGGCTTTCTGACCGGCTAATTAAAGGCCTCTGTACCGGCTGGTCAAGGCTTTGATCGTCATACATTATTTGGTCAACTTATGCCATTAGACATTTCACAATTTCCACATGGCATGCATGTATAGTAGGTCTACTGGTTCTCTAGACAAGAGAGAGTTACCTACTACAATTCAATGTTATGCGATGCAATCATTCGCACTTTCATATCATGTTTCGTGCGATGAACAGTAGCAAGCTTAATGGCTTATTTACTTCAGTGAGTTGTTGGCCTACTTTTTTGTAATTTGCGATAATGTTAACTACATTTTCAATGTCAATCAAACACAAGCAAACTATAAAACAGATAATCGATATAATGACCCAAACGGGCATTGATATAATAAAAAGATGCCTATATCCACACCTCGTCTCCACAAGAAAGCTTTAAGCGGTTAAAAAATGACAGTGCAAGCTTGATTTAAATTGATGTTTACTTCTTCACTTGTGAGGGAATCCCAGTGATTTGCGACGTCAATTGAGAACTC
Source organism: Prostheceraeus crozeri (assembly GCA_907163375.1). Classification (NCBI taxonomy): domain Eukaryota; kingdom Metazoa; phylum Platyhelminthes; order Polycladida; family Euryleptidae; genus Prostheceraeus; species Prostheceraeus crozeri. Next base: position 183,413 of record CAJQUW010000720.1, on the reverse strand, counting down.
TCTCCACTACAATTGAAACTGAGATCTTTTGAGTTTACATTGATGAACTCGAGCTGACGTATAAGAGTCTGGAACAATTGACTCGTCAAACTTGTCATCAATTTTACTTTTCAGTGAGTGTCCCTGAACAACGTAAATCAATTTCTCACGTGCTGCTAACTTATCTTATTATCCACGATTCACTGTCAAATGTTCAGGTAGCATACTATACGAATTCCCACTAGGTCACATGCCACGCTCAATTGCGCGTAATCCACGTGTAAAATACGCGTAATTACGCATGACCCTAAACATCCGTGGCTATGCGTGACATTGCGGCAACATCTGTCGGCAGTCCTGTTATATAGACTTTGCGTCTCATGTGTCTGCATATATCAGAGGCTAAACAATGTGATAGGACCTCAATTTCATGCTCAAGGAAGACAGAACATGCTTAGCGGTTCATCCGTGGTTCAAGCGGCAACGCGGACAGCCGTAGACGACGCACAAACTATAAACGCTTGCCCGCGCGTATTCACAAACATTCCCCATGTTTTAACAGCATCAGATCAAGGGATTTCTGACTCTTAGTGCAGCGCGTATGTACGCGGGTAGAAGAATAAAATGTCTTTAACCACGGATGTTTGGGGTGTACCTAAGGATTTATGGTCTATTTGTACAAGAACCGGTATATCTCACAGATTACTTCGTAAACTACTAATGTCCGGTTTAGGCATGGCTGATGAGCATTCATTTCAGATTCTCAACCCTCGCCGTTCTGGGAGGGGGCGCCGAGCGCCCTCTGCTTATTTCCGAAACTAAAAGAGGTCCAAACCCAAAACAAATTGTACCAAAAGAAAGCTCTCATCATGATGAGTCAATAGTATAATTTTTTTAATATTCAAGGTCTTTGTGGAGGTCAAATGTAAGGTCAAGAAGATGATTTTTATGATGGCTTTTTTTCTCGACCTATCTCAGTAACTATTTGACTAAATTCAAAGCAAAATACATCAGATGAAAGCTCTAATAATGACAAGTCAGAATATCACGATAAAAAGATGTAGGAAGAAACCGTTAAGATTAGAAATACCAATAAATATTAGTAAGTTTGTATTTTGCAATTCATTCCACATTGCGAAAATTTCACAATTTTAAATTTAAATTTAAAAAACACTTTCTTTCATAAATTCGAATAGTTTTATATTAATAAGGACACCTGCAAACATTCAAAGTGAAAATAGTGCAAAATACGACAGATCTGTCGTACACTGAAGTTTTAGAAATCTCATTGTGACGAAAGTATTAAGGCGATGTTGTTCAAAATTGGTAGAAAGTTTCAGAATACGTAGAAAATAAGCTATCTAAAATGTGGAGTTCGCATCTTCCTTCGTTCAGGTGCTAGATAAAATTTTCGGCAGCCCCCCCTCCAGTGGGACGAAGGTCAACATTAAATGATTCACAAAAGAACGCCATCAACTCAGAATTTTCTAATCTGAACTACATCTTTTATATGTCTATTTCAGACATTTTCAGATGAATTTCAGAAATCTTCAAAGTTGAGTTTCTGATAGATATCTGAAATTCAATGGAGAAATCCGAAATCCATCTGGAAATGTCTGAAACAGTAATTGGAAAGGTGTAGACATGCTTAAACCAGGGAGTCGGAGTCAGAGTAGTCGGACTCCGGACTCCGGCCTATAACTAGACCCGAAACATAATACAAGCAAATTATCTATTTCCATGCATATTGCTGTCACTGTCTTGATGTCAACTTTCTCCGTCAAACAAAAGTACAGAGAAACTGCTGCATATAAAGCTTGTGATAGTTGAGGGAATGAACTGTGACAGTGAATAAAGGATTTTCCTTTCACTCGGTGATTTTGGTAGAGAAGACAAGCCTTCTCAGCCTCGATCACACCTACGCACCAAAGGTCACATCAGAGACAAAAGTGAAATTCTAGTTTGTTTGAGAACATTACCTCTTACCCTCACGTTAATAGTTGGTGATGTCTCCTCCTAAGCGCGCATTAAAATCGAAAGTATGCTCATATTTTTTGGAGAAGGATGAGGATTTTGCTGACTGGTAGAGACTGGAGAAAAACCGTGTGAAGCACACATCAAGAAAATGGGAGGATCCGACTCGCATGCAACCAACCTAAAGCGACATTTGATCAACTTTCATCGAAAATGATTGATAATTGATACAGCAATGGTCATTAAAGATAGGTTCAAGTAAGTCTATAACGATCCATGATGTAGGTTGCTAGTTAATTTTTGAAGAAAGGCTTCATATGCTTGACACCCGGAGTCGGAGTTGGAGTCCTATCAAAATGATAGGACTCCGCAAGTCCGCATCCCTGGCTTAAACCAAACTCGTCTCCGAACATTATGTGAAAATGAACCGCCAATGAGACCAAATTCTATGTTGATTTTCAAACGACCAGATGATAATACTTCAAATAGAAGATGTAATGTTTGAAATTCAATTTATGATTTATTTCTTACTGGCCTCCGGGTTCACGTTCTCTACAGATAAATAAGCAGAGAAATGCATGGAAACATTGAAGTCAAAAACATAAAAGAGATTCATTTCTAAAACTGGAAATTGTCCATCATTAAAAACGAATAGCTAAGTGATAAAATGCTGTTTGTTATTTAAAGCTATTTGATACAGCGATGATTTTATGGCAGTGACTTTCAGCTGTTATTGTCTACTAAAATTTTCTTCGCTCAGAGAAAAATTGTCATTCCTCTTTTGTGGTTTAAGGAAGACGACGAGTGATGAAAATATTCAGGGAGCGGAGAGAATCATAATTGAAACAACGGCTTTCAGGTATTATTCGTGTTAGGAATGCGGCGCAAATAAGAAAAATGAGCTTTCTGTTGATTTCCATGTAAGTGCTGCCATGAGGCCCTGTCAACTCTCATCGGGTGGCTACAGTCGATAATCAGGAATCAAATGAAAATGAAACAATGATACAGATCTAATCATAGATAGCCGACCACCCACAGAATTAGACAGGTCGTCTCTTCTTCTGTTTCACTAGAAAGGGAACATTGAAAAATGTAACGTAAATGAAATGTCACAATCTGCTGACAGAATACCATAGCAATCGAACAATGAGCAACCAGTTCAACATTAAACTCGACAAATTGTACGAAGTTTCAGCGACCGTTATGAACCTGATGACACAGCCGAGAGACGCAGTCGATATCAAGTTCTATAGGGAAGTTTGTGAACGTTTTTTCGTGCGCCTGCTAACTTTTTTAAAATGATCGGAGGGTCCAACATTATCGAGAAAACTTTTGCGCAATAATCTGAATTCTTCGAATCTGAAGGAATCGTGGCGATCGTAGCATTTTGAAGGAATTCACAGCAATCCGCAAGCGACGCACGACTATTTTTCCTATCTCTGCAAGTTATTAAAAATTTCTCCTTGCCCACTTAATAAGTTCTTCGATGTGCCATTGTTTTGAATCAGTTTGCACTTCTAGCAAAGTGATATGGTTAAACAATCTAATTCTGTGGGACCACCTCAATTTTGCTAAATTCAATCGATTCTCATGCCTTCCTGTTGTGTCGCACATCAACGAGCCATACATCATTCGATAGCTTGCATTCTCAGCCTTAAAATGAGCCATGATAGACTTGCATCCGCTCTTGTATTTGCTGAGCAGTGCTCAAAATATGAAAATCACTCAATTTTCAAGTCGCAATTTTTCAGTAAGAGGACATGTGAGTATGACATATCATGCAGTAAACGTAATAATACAAATTAGTCCGTGCGATGAGACAAAAATTGTCTGATAAACAGGAAATTTATATGATAATACGTGACATCAGCCAGATACTGATTTGGCTGATAAATTGTCTGACAAGTGGCTGTTTACAGTTTACAGTGTAATTCAGCGGCTGTAGTGACCATCAGAGAGCACTTTTTGCTCATTCTAATCCAAGCAAAGCGAAGTAGTAGCCTTGAATCAAATTATACGTAATTATTCAATTCTGTCGTTTTATTCTCTCTTAGCAATCTATAGCTCATCAAATTTTATATGCTCATCATCTGAAAACCCAACATTTCCTGAAGGACACTTCAATGAGAATTCGGTTTCCTTTCCCGTGCAAATTGTGGAGAAGATGGAATAGACTGTAATTCCATCAAAACTGTCGACGGGCGCGTTCACATTTTCTGTCTGTAAACTTCTCCTCACCCTGCGGCAGTTCTCGGTGTGAAGGAAAATTGAGGACAATCTCCACAGAAAAAGATATGGAATTGGAAACGGAGAAGTTGGCCAAAAGTAATCAAGATATTGACTGACTTGTAAATGCCTTTCATATGATGCCAATCAGATTTGCATCGGTGTGAGAGAGATAGTGCGGCTTCTTTCCAATCCAACAGATCCGGGGATTAACACTTTCCATGGTGGGGGTTGCATTTCAGCCAAGATTTTCTAGAGGTCGAGCCCCGAAACTGTCATTGAAGTTGGCTGGAAGGGCATCCGGTCTCCGTGGCACAGTGGTTAAGTGCTTGGCCTAGCGATCTTTTGGTGTAGAGGTCGAGCCCCGAAACTGTCATTGGACGTCCGCAGGAAGGGCATTCAGTAATAATCATTTGCACAAATAAACACTGGAGCTAATGATCCACTATAAAAAAAGGACCAATATTGGATACATTGGTAACAAATGGAGCAAATATAATGCTGTCGGACTAAGTATCGATGGATCAAACAATCTGAATTAACGTTCGTTAACCAGCGTTAGCCAGTATTGCTATCTTGATAGTAAACCACTTGCTTTTTAGACACTCTGTAATTAGATGTTCATTGTTCTTTTTCACTTGCGAAACAGTTCTTTATTAGTGTAGTAAATCATAAACACGGTATTGTAGCGGATCGTGAATTCGGATGTCTAATAGTGAAGCAGATAGTAAATACGGGTTGTTTTTTGGTGTAGCAGTTTGTGACATCAACTGCCAACTAGCGTAATAAAAACCACTTTATTAATGCAGCACATTGAGAACTCGACATTTCAGTAGTGGCCGAGATAGTGTGTGCAGTTCATATTAATGTAGCAGATCCGGTTCTTATTTAGAAATATTTAGGAAACTAGTGCAGCAGATTGTGGGTGAGGCTGTTCATTAGTGCAACAGATTGTGAGTCAGGCTGTTCATTGGTGGAGCAGATTGAGGATGTTTATTAGTCTAGCATGCTACTAGTGAGACTGTTCATTAGTGTAGCAGATTGTGACGGTTTATTAGTGTAGCAGATTGTGGGTCAGGCTTCATTAGTGTAGCAGATTGTGAGTGAGGCTGTCTATTAGTTTAGGAGATTGAGGCAGTTTTTTATTGTACCAGATTGAGAGTGTTTATTAGTTTAGCAGATTGAGGTAGCGGGAGCTGTTCATTGGTGGAGTTGATTGTGACGGTTTATTAGTGTAGAGATTTGATGTGTTTTAGCATGCATGCTGTCTAGTGAGACTGTTTCATGAGTGTAGTGTAGCAGATTGTGTTTATAGATTAGTTAGCGAGGTTGTGGGTCAGGCTTCATTAGTGTAGCAGATTGTGAGTGAGGCTGTCTATTAGTTTAGGAGATTGAGGCAGTTTTTTATTGTACCAGATTGAGAGTGTTTATTAGTTTAGCAGATTGTGACTCAGGCTGTTCATTGGTGGAGCAGATTGTGAGTCAGGATGTTTATTAGTCTAGCATGCTACAAGTGAGACTGTTCATTAGTGTAGCAGATTGAGAGTCAAGCTGTTTACAAGTGTAGCAGATTGAGAGTGTTTATTAGTGTAACAGATTGTAAGGCAGAATGTTTACTATTGTAGCAGATCGTGAGTCAGGATGTTTATTAATGTAGCATGTTGTAGGTGAAGCTGTTCATTAGTGTAGCAGATTGTGACGGTTTATTAGTCTAGCATGCTACAAGTGAGAGTGTTCATTAGTGTAGCAGGTTGTGACTGTTAATTAGTGTAGCAGATTGTGATGGTTTGTTAGTGAAGATGCGAGTCAGGTTGTTTATTAGTGTGGGAGATTGGGAGTGGCAGCAGATTCTGTTTGAGGGTGTTTATTCGTGCAGGAAACTGTTAGTCAGGTGTTTGTCAGGCTTATTATCACACTAGAAGATTGTCGATAAACTTGTTTATTAGTGTAGCAGTTTGTGAGTCAGGCTGTTTATCAGTGTAGAAGAAACAGAACAATCACAATCTGCCACACTCTGATCCACAATCTTATACACTAATCGTCAGCTTCACATGTAATCTGCTACGCTAATAAACAGTCACACTCACTCTGCCATACTAATAAACAGCCCGACTTGCAAAATGCCACACTAATCAACAGCAAGCTCACTTACAATCTGCTACACTAATAAACAACCTGACCCACATTCTCCTGCACCAGTACAATCCTCCTGTCTGACTTACAATCTGCTACACTAATAAACAACCTGACCCACATTCTCCTGCACCAGTACAATCCTCCTGTCTGACTTACAATCTGCTACACTAATAAACAACCTCACCCACATTCTCCTGCACCAGTACAATCCTCCTGTCTGACTTACAATCTGCTACACTAATAAACAACTTCACCAACAATCTTCAGCAGTAATAATCAACCTGACAAACAATCTCCTACACTAATAAACATTCACAATCTGCTATACTAATAAAACGCCTGACTAACAATTTGCTGCACGAATAAACACCCTCAACCAGAATCTGCTACACTAATAAAAAGTCTGACTCATAATGTGGTGCACTAATAAACATCCTCACCCAGAATCTTCTACACTAAAGAATCGCCAGACTGACAATCTGCCACACCAATGAACAGCCTCACCCACAGTCTGCTACAGTAATTAACAGCCTGACTCAGAATCTGCTAGACTAATAAATCGCTGACTTATAATCTGAAACTGAAACAGCTGACTCACGATCTGCTGCACTAATAAACATTCTGAGTCACAATCTGCTGCTCTAGTAAACACTCACAATCTGCTACACTAATATACAGCATAACCTACAATCTGCTACAATGATAAACAGCCTCATTCAGAATCTGCTACACTAATAAGCATTCCGACTCATATTCTGCTACACTAGTAAACACTCACAATCTGCTGCACTAATAAACAGTCTCACCCACACAATGTGCCACTGATAAACAGCCTGACCCGCAATCTGCCACACCAATAATCACTCACAATCTGCTACACTAATAGACTGCGTGACTAGTAATCTGGTACACTAGTAGACAGCATAACCTACAATCTGATGCACTAATAAGCAGCCTGACTCAGAATCTGCTACACTGATAAACACTCACAATCTGCTGCACTAATAAACAGTCTGAGTCACAATCTGCCAAACTAATAGACAACCTGACTAGCAATCTGGTACACTAATAGACAGCATAACCTACAATCTGCTGCACTAATAAGCAGCCTGACTCAGAATCTGCTACACTAATAAACATTCTGACTCACAATCTTCTACACTGATAAACATCCTGACTAACAATCTGCTACACTAATTAACAGCCTGATTAACAATCTTGTTGTATTGTATATATATTTACACATAGTTTGTTTGTGACAACTTCGTGATAACACTAACTTTCTCTATTATAAATTAAATTTTTGAGGCTGTGCATCTTAAATGTACACGACCGCGCTTGGTCGGGTTTGAGCGTCCAGGATTGAGCGGTCGAAACGCGATCGTCCTGACCAAGTTCCTGTTGATAACCTCATTAAAAATAGTCAAATAATTTGTATGCATATTTTGTACAATTCTATTTCGTTTAACACAAAGTTTAACAAAGTTTAAAAGTTTTAGCTTAAGGAACTAATATTAATTCTCTTACACACCTGGTAGATTTTAGATAGCGTAATCCCGCTGTGTTATTAGCTAGATCTGGTATTTTGATTGGGAAACAGACCTGTCCTCTTATCATCTGAATGGGCAGACTGTTAAATAGGATCTTTTCAATATATAAGTGATAAACATAATTTTGAACAGAACGACTTACTCGCCAATTCATTACACATGAGGAGAGGAGAAGCGTTGTTTGTCCTTCTAGTAAGTATTTTTAAAATTTTTAAACATTTTAGGATATAAAACTTTTCTTTTAAACCATATTTTGTACCTATTGAAAATTAACTAGTCATTAGCTTGTTTTTTTAACTTTGTTACCTTGACGCACTTTGCTACGTTGAATAGCTCATTTTAAAGGTGATGATGTATGGCACGATTGATTGTGCGACACGATTGGAGGGCATAAGAATCGATTGAATTTAGCGGAAAAGTGGTCTGTTTTTCAGCTCTGTAGATCCATCTGATCGACGAGAGCATATAACATCCAAAAAAGAAAAACCAATGCCAAGAAAAAAGCATTCTCAAATTCACACGTATACTTTATATAGGGATGACACGAAATTTTCTTTGTAAATAGCATCTTTCACTTCGTTCTTATATAATTCATCATGAATGTTGCATCATCGTTGTCTATGTGAACTGCCAACTTCCCTATTGAGCACTTAGCTTATCAGTCCCGTGTCTAACCTGACTGAGAACGGGGGAAACATGTCGTTAACACGTTGTGTTGTACCCACATAATTAGATTGTTAAATCGCATCACTTTGCCAGAACTACAAACTGATTCAAAACGACGGCACATGCAGGAACTTACTAAGTGGCCAAAAATAAATTTTTAATACGAGATAGGAAAGATAGTCGAGAGCCGCTTGCGGATTGCTGTGAATTCCTTCAAAATGCTCCGATCGCCACGATTCCTTCAGATTCGAAGAATTCAGATCATTGCGCAAAAGTTTTCTCGATAATGTTGACCCATCCGATCATTTTCAAAAAAGTTAGCAGGCGCATGAAAAAACTTTCACAAACTTCTCTGTAGAACTTGACATCGTCTGCGTCTCTTTGCTGTGTCATCCGGTTGATAACAGTCACTGAAACTTCAGACAATTTGGCGTGTTTCATGTTGAACTGGCTGATTATTGTTCGATTTCTATGGTACTATGTCAGCAGATTGTGCCGTTTCATTGACGCTACATGTTCCAATGCTTCCCTTCTAGTCAGACAGAAGAAGAGACGACCTGTTTAATTCGGTGGTTGAAATACTAATACAAATTGAACACCAATATGAATGCGGTTTAATTTTTTATCTATAAACTAGTCAAGGGAGTAAAGATATTCCACGATGAATACCTCAATGATCAAAGTGTTGTTAGTCACCAGACGCTCCTAGAAGTTTCTAAAAAGGTTTCTGCTTTCTCATAAACACTCACCTCCCTTCCATCCAGGCATTTTGTAAAATACTCGCTTTCAGTCAGTCATAGGAGAGCAGGAACATCACTCTGACGAATGAAAGGAGAGGGAATTGGAAGAATTTGAAGATGTTTGCTTTCAAAATGTCATTTAATGAGGCGGAATCCAGCCATTTTTGGCATTCCTCCAACGGTCACTAGACTGAAACTGACAGCAGCTTTCATACATTGTCAAGGTGGTGACTATACAGAGAAGAAGAATCGTCTCCACGCAATTTCAGAAGCGAATATGAAGGTTGACCCTCAAAGAACTGAGGGAGCCATATTTTTTTATTTCACACTTTGTGCTGGGGACATATCAACCGCTCATGCCCATGTAAAATCATCATTTTTGACAGTGACTCTGCAACTTTTATTTCATTTCGATTGAATCAGTAGAAGTATGGTAGATAGGCCAAGAGGGTCCACTGGAACCCCTTTAGGTCTCAGAGGGTGTAGAAATTGATGAAAAGTGATTTCGTGCATGCCCACGATGGTGCATAATGAGTCAAATTCATTTATTCAATGCTAACATCATGCTAGAAGGTCGCAAAATGCGAATATGCGAATCGTGCATGACTGGTTGGTCTATATGAACAAATCAGCATAAATCAATATTCAAAATTAAAGCTATCATTATATTTGTAGTTCAACACTAAAAACAGACAGTTCGCAAACTTTTCACATCAGTACACTGTAAATCGCTCAATGCCAATCACATACGAAGGGTGCATACCAAAGTATATAAAATCAACAGTTTTTGTTTAGTTAGCTTGCACACAAAGCACCTGTTTCGATGTCGGCAATTGTAGGATAATTGTCGGTTTACGGTTTACAGTATAGATTCTCAAATTTTGAACCCGAGCCACGAGAAAAAGATTAGAATTATTTCATTAATTGTAGATGTCTGGAGGTCGGGTAACGATTTATCTGCATCTGATTTACTGATTCTTTACAATAAGGTACACTGTAAATCGCTCATTAGCAAAATCACATACGAAGGATGCATACAAAATATTTTTTGGTATATTTCTGTATTCTCTTGGTATATATTTGTATGCTTTTCGTATGCTATTTCAAATGTGGTGTGCTTTACATACTAAAGCCATACCAGCACAATGATGAAAGAAAGCATAAGTCATGTCCAAAGTATGTTGTTTTAAGGCCTTTTGTCAATAAAGATCACACTAATGTTACTACTGCTCTGCAAGTAGTTAGATAATGACATTCAAGAGTCATAATTTCAATACTGAATTCGATTTTAATACACGCAAGTCTAAGGCATTTCATGAAGAATCAATAAGTATTCAACTATCAACAATTATGCACTTTGTAATTTTGAAATAAAGCATATTATCAATCCGAAATAAAAACACATTATAATTCATGAACGCAAAAATAGTTATGTTTGAGATATATAAGTCAACATGATTGCACTGAGGACATCGTTTGAATGAACTGACTGATGTTTATCAACTTGGCTCATAAAGCAGAACTAACTAAACGTCCTAATGTTGCTAGACAAGTAGCGACGACGATAATCTTGTGGAGCATAAAATTCACAATAAATCTCATCTAGTTAAATATCACTCTATCAAACAAAATATATTCGCGACTGGTATTACTGAAAAAAGTTATTTGACAGTAGTAGGTATTATATATATATATATATATATATATATATTTTGCTATGTGACTTAAAGCTGCACATACCAAATACATAACAGTGGCATACGAATAAGGATGAATTTGGATCGAGTCTCGTGTATAAAACATACCAACAATTCGTATTTAAGTACGAGATTAGTAGTGACTAGTTGCCATCAGCTGATGTTGAATAGTTTGATCATATTTAATCAGTTTGAGTTTGAGAGACAACACTTTTGGAAAAGTAGATAGAAATGTCTGATATTTTGTCGAATAATTGTTTCATCTTGTCTGCTCTGAACAGCCACTTTGGTTGTTCATTGTCTCATGTTGTCTGTTGCAATTGTCGGATCATTATGGCTGTTTTTTGTCTGATTTTTGGCTGTCTACAACTAACAGTGTACGGTAACTGAGATTTCTTAATTATCTTTTACATGCATATATGCAGGATCATCATTACGGGATACATTGTTGGCTTCCTTTTTCCACATTGTACCATAGCTCAATTACGCACAATAAGAGGAGAAAATGTGTTTTCATGCCATTGCATACACAACACAATCACAATGAATCTGAAATGAAAGCAGTCATATTAAAAGAATTGAGTGGAAATGAAAAACAGAGAAGAATCACAGAACTGTGATGGTATTTAGCTAAGGTACAATGTAGGAAAAGGATGGCAACAATGTAGACTTCCATAGACTTCCTGTAACAGATAATTCTTCTACAATTTAGAAGTCTATGATCTTAGCATCAACTTCTATGCTATAAGTATTGAAAAATGACGGTCGGTAATGTCATTGATACCTGCTGACAGCAGGCAACAATGTACAAACTACCATTATCCATATATTATTGCACCATAGATTTAGAAATATCAGTAGACAATGACATCTCGTAATGATGATAGCTGCATCTATGCATGTAAAAGTAATTGTAGAAATCTCAATTGGCGTATATCTGCATGTGTATTCATAGCACTGTTGCCTGCTGTTTCCTACATTGCTGCCAGGACCATTTCAATTAAGCACAATATAACATTAACGTGGATTTTTGAGGGCAACAATGAATGATTGCTGTCCGAATGTTTTCAATTGAATGCAATGTCAAAGATATCGGACCGCAATGATACTACACAGTAACATTGTAGGACATTTTCAGGCGCTTATTATCCTATATTGTTGCCCTCGAAAATTTGTGGAAGCAATTAATATAAGCAATTTATTATTATGGAAACAACAGTCACAGAGATTATTGCACTGTAAAATATAGAATCCCGCAGTGTGAATTAAATTATCAAACAGATCACTGAGTATCGACTCTGTGAAGTTCTGTAAATATTAGGTATAACATGCACCCAAAGGTGCGAAGTGGGACCCACAGTAACAACAATCTAGCCCAATCCACACAGCACCAACCTAACAGCAGTCTGCAACACTCTTGCAGGCCCTGATACGTTGCAACTCTGGCATGTGGTTGCTCTTATGAGAAGGTCCCAAATCAAGCTCAATCCTCCACATTATCAACGACGTGCTCGCTAGCGCTGACTCTAGCTTCTCAGAGATACATTCCCAGTCATAAACACTAGCTCGTAGCTGCCAGGAACCAACAGGAACCAACTCTGGCCGCAAGTAACCAGGCCAATCTATCGCTTTTCCAGACATAGCCATCAAGTTGCCGCTGATGGCCGTATGCGCTCCTAGACGGAATGCTGTTGCGCGAACTTAACCAGCTGTCAATGAAACTCTTCTCTACGGTTACCCTGAAGCCAGAGTTATCTAAGGTTCAGTTTAGAAAGCACCCGAGGTGAGGAGTGGGACCCAGGCCAGCACCAAACCAGTAGCAACCTTTCATCACCCTTGTAGATCCTGCTATACTGCAAAGGATCCAAGCATAGGGCAACAAGTCATCATTTGAGTGTCGCCTCTGATGCTTTGTAGGCACAGAATTAAATATTTTGTTTATCTGCTTCGGTTTGATAGAAGTGTGATTAATATGAAATTGACGGCACATCAACGAACCTATCAAGTGGGCAAAAAAGAATTCCTAATGCCTTACAGAGATAGGAAAAATAGTCGTGCGTCGCTTGCGAATTAATGTGAGTTCCAGGAAGGTGCTTCGATTGCCACAATTCCTTCAGATTCGAAGAATTCAGATCATTGCGCACAAGTTTCTCCAAAATGTTTGCCCTTCCGATCATTATTAAAGAAAGTAGCAGGCGTACGAATATTAGTTCACTTGGTGATTTCACCATCATCTTCTAACCATTCCTCACTGTATAGTGCATACACTGAATCGAAGCCAGGCATGGATGTGTGTTTTGGTATGTGCGAAGTGATATCACAGCGCGCACGCATCTCTCACTTATTGTTTGCCATTTCCAATAGCAAGCGATGCACGAATTATCCATTCGAGAAGGAAGAAGTTGTCTAATTCTGTGATGTGCCATTTCGATATTAAGGTTACACACAATCCTTCCTTTCTAGGAAACCGAAGAGATCGCAGATGAATCAAATTCTGTGCTTGTAGGCCTATAAATAATATACTTGATGAAATATACATCCTGATGCACTTTCCCCACCCAAATCCGCATCAGTATAACAAAGTCATAATTCTTAACAACCATTTCAGCCTGTAAAGTCCTAGTTATTCCGTAACCTTTGCCTGAACCTCACAAAGCAAATATGAGCGCAGTGTAATCCTCGATAGCTGGAAAATATCCATTTAGATAAAATTTCAATATTACAATCCCCTGTGTTTTGAAGAGATCATTCGTTGCATTATTTTATCAACAAACAACAATATCAGGACGACATCCCCAATATCGCTGACATTTGACTGTCCGTGTTATTGATTTTGAATCTTTTGAATCTGTTTGAAAGGTTGCAGATAAGAGAAATCCTTCCTCATGTCACGATTTCTATATATTGCTCCATATCCCACGCATATCATCAGACGTTTAAAAGATTCCCCACATTCTGCTTGTCACAATCACTCTCGACCTAATTGCCTCCGACATCGACAGAGTTTCTGGTATTGCTTTACTTCCGAACAGCATGATTCTCCGAATTATTTGTTCGTTATTACTCTTCGTGTAAAAGTTTCGGTTGAGAGCTGTCATCACAAACATTATAGTGTAACAGATAGGAGAAATCTATTATTCAGCGGATAGATAACGATCATATCAAGGACGGAACTACAGACAACTAGTAGCCTAAATTTGATACTTGATCGCATACACAATTATCACTGCTTGCCAACTCGGTCATCTTGTTAATTTAGGCAAGAAACTCAATTTTGAATGCCACATTTTTTCAAAACTTTGATGCCCTGAGACGGAGAGAGACAGCGGGAGTGTGAGAGAGAAAGAGGAAAGAGAAGAGGGAGCTTGTTCCCCTGTGCTTCGCGCACTGCAGCCCCGATCAAAAATAAGCAATTCGAGGAGACTCCGGAGTTTCGAAAGACTTCCTCGGTCCTCGAAAATTTTATTTGAGAGCGAGAGAGAGAGAGGAGAGAGAGAGAGAGAGCGAGAGAGAGAGAGTGAGAGAGAGAGAGCGAGAGAGCGAGATCGAAAGAGAGAGAGAGAGAGAGCGAGAGAGCGAGAGAGAGAGAAAGAGAGAGCGAGAGAGAGAGAGAAAGAGAGAGCGAGAGAGCGAGAGAGAGGTAGAGAGAGAGAGCTAGGGAGACAGAGAGACTGTTAGGAATTGATGGCAGATAACATCAACAAACGAAACGACCTTCTCTACAATTCAAATCAACGATAGCACCTTAACTGTTGCAATTTCGCTCTTAGCCAATAATTCTAAATAACTATTCATTTTCAACCACAATTCGTTTGCGATCGAAACTAAATGATAATTATCATGACATTTTCTATTCAAAACATGTCGGTTTCACATCAATGAAATTCCTACAAATTTGAACACATGGAATGAGCAATCGCAAACAGTTTGGTCAATATCCATTTCCCTGATACTCTATCGCTTTCACGCTTGGTGAACACGAAGTCAAACAATCTGTAATCAAGGTCAAGTTTATTCCCGCTTTCATCCATCTGTAGTGGTTTGTTTAGTCATCTTTCCTCAATTTTGTAAGATATGCCGCTGTCATTAGAAAAACAGTCGCCAGAAGTTTCTGATTGTTCTACTTGTTGCTGTCTATAGTTTCCTATACTTCTGAAAGATGTCAAAATTTAAGAGACTTCAAGAGAATTCAATGTCATGCTTCTTTACGCATGCACAAGTTAAAATCAACAGATATTTTGTCTATATTTAGAAATTTATGACATTAGTTCATGAAATAGTTTCATTGATAATCAGCTTAATTTCCGCTTAATAAGATACCTGTTAGCAAATGTTCATTCCTTTTGACATTCAACAAGTTCCATGCTACTTACATAGTCGGTCTACGTCGATAGTATGTTAACACAGGAATCATTTGCAAAATATGAGCTTCTTCAGAGGTGATCAAACATTTTGTTAGACAGCAGGAGCACAACTTCCGTAAAAAAACTGAATCTTTTGATATAAAAATGTTCACTCTAATCTCCGACTCCTTGAGTCGACACACTACCTATCATATGCTAGCTCCATGACAGAGACAAACGTTAGGACAAGTGGCACCCTTTAACCACCAGAGACCTGAGTGTTTTCACACCCTCTGACATCTGAGGGGCCCCTTTTACAAACTCTTAGTTTACCTGCATAAATCGATATCAAATCATTAGGAAAGTTGATTTTAAGTAAAACAATTAAGGTTTCGTGTATCAGGTCGATATAACTAATCCTTTGAGTGTCTTTGAGCCTTCTCAGTAAACCCATAAGAAAATGTGGCGGTTTTTGTAATTCAACGACATTCAGCACAGTATCAGTTGTACTAAGAGTCGGCTTTATGATGCTTGCTGTCGACATGTAACCTCAGATAGTTGATTTTAATGAAATTGGCTTATTCCATGCAGCATAACTCTTACATTTGTCCATTTTTTCAGATTCATCCATACCTATGAGAAATAAGACTAAACTGAGCCATAATTGCTGCATGTTAATACCCTCAAAACAGCTGTCGAGATCTCAAACTCATCAATTCCTAAAACTTTGTCAACAGTCTGTTTTTAGTGTTGAACTATATTTATAATGATAGCTTTCATCTTGTTATTGTGTTTATTTTTGTGTCATTTGTTATTATATTTTTCATTGTGTTATGCTGATTTGTTCATGTAGACCCAAGGCTCCTAACCGGGGGGTCGTGACCCCCCAGGGGGTGTCGCGAGGCCACTTCAGGGGGGTCATAAGAGCCGCCTGGAAAAAATTTGCATCCGTCCGGCTCTCCAATTTGTCTTACTGCAGAAAAAGGGATTAGGCATGATGCGTGCTTATTGGCCGTGGTGTATAGTCACCATTCAGTACATAAAACATTGTTGCAACGGAAACGTCATTTCTAAAAATAGACAATCTAAAAAAAAAAATAGGACATTGCTTCTGACATGCGGATCGCTTTGAGCAAGAAGCAGCCTCGCATAAAAATGCTCAGCGACGAAGCCCAGGAGCAATCTTCGCATTGAAATTTTTGGTATTTTATGTTATGAACACCTGATGTTTTTTCTTCGTTTTTTTCGAATAAGTTCAATAACGACGGCATTGAAGTATTGAATGTGATAATAATTCAATATGAAGGTGTTTCCTAACTCCTCTGATTTTTCTACTGGGGGTCCCGCAGCCCTCAGGATTTGTCCTGGGGGGTCGCGTAGCGATAAAGGTTGGGAACCCCTGATGTAGACCAACCAATCATGTCCGAAATCAAAAAATTCACATTTTGCGATCCTCTAACATAACGCAGATGCAGGAGCATGATGTTAACAATGAATAAATGAATTTCACTGTCCATGCATCATTTGGACATGTCTAAAATCATTTTTCATCTGATAGTAAACATTTTGTGATGGGAATTTCTACACACTGAGACCTGACCCCTTGGCCTGTCTACCATACTTCTGGTTATTCAATTGAAATGAATTGAATTCAATTGAAATGAATTGAATTCAATTGAAATTCACAGTCAAAAATGATGATTTTACATGGGCATCAGCGGTTGTTGCATCCTCAGCACGAAGTGTGAAATAGAAAAACATGCTCCAGAGCACACTGGGCCCCCCTGAGGTCTCTGACGGTAAATTAGAAACTGATTTGGATGAAAGGCGATTCACCTTCATCCGCAAAAACAAAGAATCAATGTCTCGTATTAAAAACCTTCCTTTAGGCTTCAAACTCAACCGTGTGACCTGGTATCAGTGGATTGCAACCTCGCCCATTCGGGAGTTACATCAGATCACTCCAAAGCTCCTCTCTCGCATTCATTAACCGATCTTTTGATATCTTGCTACTTCATTGCTTTAAATTCCATCAATTGTGTACTTGGTTGTCTCACTCCATTAAACTTTTGGATGAAATATTTGGGAACGTGACGTCGCAGAATTCCCTGGCCTGTTTTAGGTCACAGTTTCGCTGTTCATTTTCCAGCCACGGTAATTCATTTCCGCTAGTTACTGTGAGCGAGTGAGACTGTCTTTTTACGAAGAGAGGGATTAGCATCGTGTGAGAGGAAAACACAAGTCAAGTGAAGACAGAATTCAGATAAGAATTTCATCAAATCTTCTTATCCATTCATTATTTACTGCTACTGATTTCTCCGATAAAATGGAATGGATGTTCTCGTGAATTATGTCATTGTATGTACGTTAGATGTTTGAACTGATAAATTTCTTCTGATTTAAGGATGATTGGAGATTTGATGAAAGCTGGAACAAAGCAACCATTTCAATAGTAGGAGAGGAATGAAAGACACAGGCTGCCAGCTCGAGTGGGTGTCGGATAGTGATGTCAGTCCGGTAACTAGAGCGAGTTTCTGCACGGATCGAGGCCGAAGTGAGACTCTCTATGGCTGCTGCGAATCTGTGCGTCGGCCGAGTTCTCCTCTGTTCCTCTTCCTGTCAGACACGATCAAAGAAAACCAGATTTAATCCAATGGACACAGATTGCAGTTTTCGGCAGACATTACATTTTCTATGCTTTTACATATAATCATAGACCATCTACAGTCGCAGATTTACTGATACAGTTCGCTGTGACTGTGATGATGCATTTCATGAAAATTGATCTAGCTACTGTGATCTGTGAGGAACACATTGTGAACTCAACTTGTGACGATTAACATGAACTTCCTTGCATGCGCCTACACAGATGCGCCTTAACAGATGCAAGGATGAATTGGTGAAGTTGGTCTCCAACCATTATTTTCGAAAGCTTGATAGAGAGATGAACGTCTCAGAACTCTTGCATCGACATTCACAGACCCAGGCCAACGAACACTGAGATAGAAAATTTCGTAATTCGGTCCACGCACAGCCATGACAGTCAATGAATGGCCTTTCTTGTATCGGTTCACGAAATGATTGATTTTCGAATTCATTTGATGCTCGAATGGGAATAAGTGTTCCATCTTGCGCACCGCATACGCTGGGCATTCCTCCCAACTTACAAAATTGTTGCGACATTTCTTGATTTGAAGGCCACCTCACGAATTCATCGAACAGTTCTTCGTTGATTGCCGCAATAACTTTCTTTATGATTTGGCACATACTTGCTTTCGACGGACCATGAGCGTCTCGCAATACGTGAGATACTGAGCTGGTTGTCACATAACGTGTTGTAGAGAGCAGCTACTGTCGTATAGTGAAGGCTTGGCTTCATTTACACACTTGCTCCAAACGCTGTTTGATTTTGCCTAACAGATACTCGAAAGTTGATGGTTGAAGGCGAAAACGCTGCTGCCAATCTACATCCTCTTCAAAATGTGGCCTTTCCACGAATTTTTTTGGTCTGCACTGAGCAGATTCCATGCCCAGCAAGTTCAACACATGATCAAAGCCGTTCATTTTCACAGTTACCCTCCTTCCTTGCTCAGCAGAATTGATACTGTAAAGTGGTACTTTCACGCAGTGTGATTTGATTGATAAAATGGAATTCATCGAATTCTGCTCACAGTTTCGCATATTACAGTTACTGTGGCTGTAACTGTGATTGATGAAATAGAATATTTACAGATTTCACTTACAGTTTCACAGTTAACAGACTCTGTAGATTGATAGAATTGGCCCCAGACAAACAATCTATTTCTATGATATAAACTGTCGGATTTCTATGGTCACGACGATGAGAAATCATCTGTCAATGATCATCGAATAGTCTTTGTATGGCTCCTAGCTGTCGTCCTCACAGAAGATCACATTGCAATTTCCAGTAAAGTCGTCATTCTGTATCCTGGAACTCTCTGTCATTTACTTGCTGATTCACATCAAATTCCTGCATCATGTTGGAATCTTAATCTGATATTTGTTCCGTACAGAGAATGATTCCCATGTTTGTCTTTGCAAGTCTCAACGATTATCTGATCAGAATGTTGATTAACTGTCGCAGATGACGAAATTAGGAAGAGAAGCTGACGGCGGTCTGTTTCAACTTCAATTGATACAAAAGCGAAGACTTACGAAATTGTATGAATTACAGCTGTGAATGTCAGAAGAAAATTCGTCATGAGATCATGTCTCAAATTCGCTGAGATAATGAGCTTCAAATTTGATGGAAGTTAGCATCGGAGTCGGACAGCAGTATTTGAAGCCCATCTTGAATCGTGAGACTTCTATTTCAATAATAAAAAATGCAAGACATCTGAATCACAAGACAAGAATTTGTTTCCGTCTACCTCGAAGTGGTATTCGAACAAAATATAACAACTGCTGTTAATAGCATCACAAAGCTTACAGTGCTTACACCATGATTTGACCAACTGTCTACGTTCTTGTTTTAAACACTAAACGCTGAGAGGTTGCAAGCACTTGTGCTAGGTTGCTTTAGTGTAACTTGACAATTTTGATATCAACTTTACAGTCCTAAAGAGTATAAAACTTGAGTTTTAAAATCGTCGCTTTTCAACTTTGGTCCTGGATCTAAAGTTCTTTTACTCAAGCTTACGGAAAAGCTTGGGGTAAACGCAATCGAAGTTATTTCAAATTTGTTCACACATAGGTTGAACCATACTTAAGCTATGCCAGTGGGTCCAAACCACAGAATCAGATTCATCTGCGCGCGCTTCGGTTTCCTAGAAAGGAAGATTTGTATGTAACCTTAATATCGAAGTGGCACATCACAGGATTAGACAACTTGCTCCTTCTCGAATGGATAATTTGTGCATCGCTTGCTATTGGAAATGGCAAACAATAAGGTGTCAGCACAGGACACCAGAGACAGTGAGAGATGCGTGCGTGCTGTGATATCACTTCGCACACACCAAAACACACATCGATGCGTGGCTTCGATTCAATGTATGCACTATACAGTGAGCAATGCCGAGGAGAGGATCATCAAGTGAACTAATTTTCGTACTTTAGTAACTACTTTCTTTAATAATGAACGGGAGGGTCAACATTATGGAGAAAACTTGTGCGCAATGACCTGAATTCTTCGAATCTGAAGGAATTGTGGCAATCGAAGCACTTTGCTGGAACTCACATTAATCCGCAAGTGACGCACGATTTTTTTTCCTATCTCTATAAGGTATTAGGAATTCCTTTTTGCCCACTTAATAGGTTCCTCGATGTGCCGTCAATTTCGTATTAATCACAATTCTAGCAAACCGAAGCAGATAAACAAAATATTTGATTCTGTGGTCCAAACATTTTCAAGCTGCGTACCCCAAAATAGAAAATCGTAGGATTTTTCATTATTCCGCGTACCCTCACCTATACATAGAAAAAATAGCAATAATTCAATCATACTGAAATTTAATTGCGCGTAGAAATATACGAAATTCGTAATTTTATAACACAAAAACTTAACTAGGCGTAACTGATGCGCGCTTGTGTAGCAACGCAAGTGCAGCGAAAGTCATGCTCCAATTGCTTTTAATCATTGGTGAAGAATCCGAATTCATACAAGTATGTGGTTGAGATCCAGTTGATGATTGCTAATTAACAGCGGTTACTTCAAGGTCAGATGATGACAATCAAATGCGGAATGCGCACAAAGTTAACAGTTCAACTGACCCATGAACAGGAAAGTTATCAAAGTAAAAATGAATTATGGTAAATCTCCCATATTCTGCGTACCCCTCAAAAGACCTTTGCGTACCCTTGGTTGGGAACCCCGGAGCTATGCGGTATTACATTTGCTACACGATATTGAGTTACGATGACATCTTAATGCATCCAATACAAAAATTGACAATGCAACAACCACTTTTTGGAAGCGCTCCTTAAAATGCAAAAAGAAGCGTTATCATGCTGGAAATCCTTTTCTACTAGAATAAAAGTGAATAAAAGTATTACGATTCAGGACTTGTCACGCTGCGAGTACACGTTGGCATGACAACAAAGCCTAAAGAATGTCCCTTTCCGATGGCAGACAATTTTTTGAAAATAGTGTATGAATGCTCAACAACAATAGAAATTATAGTGCGCGATCTCTACTTATCATCTGTGGATAATTGTTATTTTCATGTTAATTGAAGTTGCTGAACGTGTGCCTGTTTATCAATGAGTTCGTTCCTCTCTTGCAGGAGATGGCAATGCTCTTCTGGTTTTTCACGGAGTATACAATCCGTATGTGGAGTGCAGGCTGTCGCTCGCGATACCAAACTTGGCGAGGACGTCTTCAATTCGCCCGACGCCCTTTCTGTATCATCGGTGAGTGATGACTGAAGGACTGGTCTTCCTCATGGATCTATCACGGTTCTTCTCCTTTTCCTCAGACTTCTTCGTCATCGCCTCATCTATAGTTGTCCTCGTTCTCGGTAGTGATAAGCAGATGTTTGCTGCAAGCGCTCTGCGGGGACTGAGGTTCTTCCAAATACTGAGGATGATAAGAATGGATCGAAGAGGTGGCTCCTGGAAACTTCTGGCTTCTGTGGTTTGGGCGCATCGTCAGGTAAGTTGATGCAGTAAAAGATTTTTAGCAGATGTAGATTTCTATTCGTTACTATACTCCGTCATGTTCCGATGTTGGATGGTCAAAATGTCGCGGCAGAACATGTGGCGAACATGTGCGGTCCTCGTTCTCACTGTATGTCTAAAAATTACAAGATATCAACTAATGTCTGCAGATTTTAATCCATAGTTCTGCATAAATATGCATATTTTAATCCACACCATCTGCACATCCACATGTACTCATCGATCGAATGCTTGTTCAGGCGCGCCAGAATGTCTTCGCTAGCCACTCTATCTTCGAGAGATACTCCACACATCATCATGATCATCATCCCGTTTGCTACATCCATTCTCCTCTTCTCTGCAAGTGTCATTGCCTATGTTTCACTTCCGTGCGTCATGCAGGCTCTAACGCATGAGTCAAAAAATTTTCATCCAGCATGGAGTACTACGACTGGTCAGGATAGGCGATAACTATCATAATTTCGTCCATCCCGGTTGAATTCTCGCAGTCACAGCTGCCTCCGTTCCACCACCGGAATCCAAGACGTTTCCCAAGTAGCAGAAGTGGGTAACAGTGTCGCACTCTCCCTCCTCCAACGGAATCGCTATCATTGGGTTTCTGTTCCTCATAACAGGCATATCACCTGAGCATCTGCCACACAAAAATTTCGACGACGCTCTAATCAGACTGCCTTTTACACCACTACAACGTCCGCGAGTCTTTTTGTCAATAGGGTGATGAATAGGGTAAAACTGATGCTTCAGTGGCCTTTAGTATATTGAAACTCTTCACTCAAGTCATTGGATTTGGTCCGCTTAAATGTCTAATTTATGACCTGCGTTGAAAGATGCTTCTTTCAATTATCTGAATTTTGCCTCCTTTTGCAAGCATGTTGTGTGACAGCTTTTATGATCATCAATTTTAGCGTGGTCGTCAAAAATTGGCAATTGAGTGCATTTTCATAATTGTTTCGAAACGTTTGGTATCTTCTAACCTAAAGTTCATGAAGCAATTGTGTAAGTCAGAGGTAGAATTTCTTATTATATTGTTCCGGAGGTTTTTTTATTTGAAACAAATGTGCATTTCAATTCATTATTTTGACATAATATGTAGAACCCATGGGGATGAAAAATATTTTAGTTTAACGTCACTGGGTAATTCCATTTTACATAAAAACATTTTGGGTAATTTTGCAACTTTGTTCTCTCTGCATATATCTTCAATTTTTCATGCTGAACTCGAAGATCATAGTGGTGACCACACCAGATGAATACTTGTACAAGTTTTGCATTTGTACTATATATTATCTGGTGTCCTCTGACCGATAATTTTGTGGTCTCGGTGAGATAGACATTTTGGCCGTTCTACGAGGTTTTGAAAACGATAATTTTTATCGTATCAAATAAAATTTCCCATGAATGATAGTATTATCGTTCTCGATAATTCCATGAGTTTTCATGAAATTTGGACAAAAATGTGGTTTCAGCAATAAATTGAAATGTTGAGAAAAATCAAGAAGTCTGGTCGGAAGAATACAGGACAGTTTTGAAAATTGACAATTGCTAAATTGTGATGATCAATAGGTGAGGTTTTACTTTTGGTGCAAAAACTATGCATGCAAATGATGTATTTTGTTGTATAAAAAAAATAAAGACATCATTTCTAAGTTGAGAAATGTGTATCGTTCAGAAAACAAAAGAATAGCATCGGTCAGAAGACAATTTTTCGGGGACAAAGGCAAATTAAAAAAATGTCCCAAGCCAATGTTAATGCAATCTTGAATTATAGTCTGGCTCAATCACGGCAGCTAAAACTTCATGACAAAGCTTTATTAGATTAATTTGAATTTTTCATGACCGAAAAGAGGAGATCCCAAGGACAAGATGAAAAAATTATGAAAATCGGTTCAGAACTAAGGATTTTACAGACGAAAGACACGGTTTTTGACTACTCCCGATACTGGGGGACTTGGACGACGCTGACACAGTCAGACTTTAATCTAGAGCATTGCAATCTTTTAGTCCGGATGCCCTTCCTGACGACTTTCAATGATACTTTCGGGGATCAACCTCTGGACCAAAAGATCGTTAGACCAAGCACTTAACCACTGTGCCACGCAGACCACACCACGGGGAGATAAGTGATAAATAAATATTCCTGTCGTTCTGAGTTGCACAAATCAGGCCTCTTTCATAGCGTCCTGACGAGTCGGCAACAGCTTTGTATTTATATAGAAAAAGATATAGGGCGATGAGGATGAGCAATACTTTAAAAATCAAAGAAGAAGCCAAAATCTCTCACGGGACCTCGACCCGCTTTAGAGCTCAGTGTTGACAGCAGCTTGAATGTTTGTATCTCTTATTAAAGAATCTTCATGGAATCTTCATAGAAATCGCAGTATTGACAGAGTGAAGATCAGATCCATTTTAACAGATGGCTATGAACAGCATCGATGACAAATGGCAGCAAGTATATTTGAAAAACTCGGCCATGCCGTGTGAAATACAAGCTGCGTGATAAACCTGTCTCATGTAATCGCAGAACAGCCAGCTCTTGTTGTCTGTGTTTGACTAGACGGTTCGTGTTCATGTAACTGCTCTGAGGCAGCACACGCTGTCCGCAACATGGAAACTGATAGATAAAATTGGAAATTGCCTCAAGGTCACCACATCGACGAAGGGTAGTGAGGTGGGACTAAAATATCATAGAAATCCGACTTTTCGCTTTGTTTAAATCCATCCGACCGACCCTCTTAATGAAGAACTAAAGGGATAAACATAGTCCGAGAGATCCGACATTTTCTTCATAAATTCACGCACGAGCATCTCATTATCTTAAATTCGTAAATTGTCACTCAACATCAGTTGTGATTCCAGTCGTCTTGCAAGTTATGAA
Source organism: Prostheceraeus crozeri (assembly GCA_907163375.1). Lineage (NCBI taxonomy): Eukaryota > Metazoa > Platyhelminthes > Polycladida > Euryleptidae > Prostheceraeus > Prostheceraeus crozeri. The sequence goes on along the minus strand of CAJQUW010000720.1, from coordinate 158,591 downwards.
GGTTCAAAGATCATTTGTTTATGTAGATCCATGTATTTCCATGCACTCAATAACGTAATAATTCAGCATTCACTTGAAACTCAGAATGAGATTTGTCATTTTTATGATTGTGACTCCACTTTTAGGGCAGAATTCTCCAACAGCAGGCAAAAAGACAGCATTCTTCGTAACCGGTGGCTTGGCCGCATTGATGTTAAACATAATGAAAGCGTCATGACAACCGATGTCATTCATGCTGATGAAAACTGAATCGAAAACTTGAAATTTCAGTCAAGAAAAACAAAAAGACCTCAGTTTTCGCATGAAGATAATTATGTAATTTAGTTCATGAAATTGTCTTGATAATCAGCTAAATTTCCGCTCAATTAAGATACTTGCTAGCAAATTTTCATTTCATTTCATATCTAACAAGTTTCACGCTACTTATATAGCGGTTTCACGCTGCTAGCAGGCCTATATAGACACAGAAATATTTCACACCTTAAGAAGTGATCAAATACTTTTTTTGAAACAGAGAAACGTTATCTCCGCAAAAACTGAATCCTCTGATGCATTATATTTTCACTGTATGCTGACATTTTTTGAGTCGATACTCAGCCTACCTATTAAACTTGCTCCATGGACTGACTCTTTTGTCGCGCCAGTTCATGGAATATACTCTTTCAATTTTGATGATCTTGCGCCTTCGATGCAGACCGCTTCAACGCAGTTTCATCGATATCGGGGCATCACGTGACAGTTTCAGATATTTTGCAGCAATTTCTTTGAGTTGATTTAGCTAACGATTTGATCGACGCTTTGTTTCATGATTATGTCCAGATTGCTGTTGCCACAAATGCATAGAAACAAATTACATGTACACTCACTGATTTGAAGAAACTATTTCAGTTCTCTGAAAGTTGGCATGACTCGATTGTCGCACAGTAAGATTGGGGCTGTTCATTAACCAAAATTCTGCCGACAGAAAATTAAACCGATTTAATATTCTGCCGGCAGAATATTCAGCCGACTTAATGAACGACGGTTTAACACCGAAACCGACTGAATATTCTGCCGGCAGAATATTAAATCGGTTTAATTTTCTGTCGGCAGAATTTTAGTTGATGAACAGCCCCATTGTAAGAAGTCACAGCCAAGCGTGTTCTAATTCACTTACACCCACAGTTGAGACTGACAGACAAGTGCGACGTCTTTGCAAGTGTGATGCAGCACATAGAACCGATTTCTATGTAATTGCAGAAACCCCACATCAATGTTAGTGGCGTGTGAGATATCTATCTGGTATGACGATCTTCATGCATCTTTTAATCATAAATTGATCGCCTGATGAAGGAGCAGGTTCTCCGACGCATGTTGCGTATAAAGATAATTTCGTTTGGCAGATTGGTCGTTTTTACTCTATTATTCTGATCCACATCAACAATAAGATCCAAAAATGAATGAGTTTCAAGCATAGAGGTCTTTTAACTTTGTTCCCTGATGCATAGCGGTGGGATGAACATTTCAAAGATGAGAACTGAACTGCCGATGTTCAAGCTGAAAAGTTCTTGAGTTGCGATGTCTAAAGAGAAAACATTTAAAGGCGTATTCTAGTTCATCATTTTGTGTCATAGAAGACCATTCTCTCCATCATAGCAATATCAACTGAAAGTTAATCATGAAGTTGGCCACAAAAAGAATAGAAAAGCCAACAGGGATATAGAGAACATTCGGGTAAGTTGACAAAGAATGCTTCCTACCAAAGTCATGGATTTCTGTCTAAATGCAGCAGTCATGGGTTGAAATTGAGCGCTATGAGTCCATGACAAGCCGACAAACCAATTAGACAATGAAATTCTGCCTGTCGATAGATAAGAAACCCTTTCAGAAATCATTGGTCACGTTGCCCGATATCTATGATTAATACAACTCATACATCGAAGAAGTAAAGTCAGTTTTTGCAGAAAATTGTAGCGACAATTCGATTACACCACTCTCGATTAAACTCGCGGTCGTGTAATCGCTCGTGGTGTACATTTTAATTATTATCCTCTCTCCTCATGATATTTGTCCTCGCACTGAGAAGTACTAAGCTTACTTTTTAAATCTTGTGAAAATAACCTTAACATCATGTGAGACGTTCGTGAAAAGAATGCATTCCAGCAGTCTATCTAAAACATTTCATTCAAACATTCCAATGCTCTAAACATTCGCAGATCTCCGAAACTTTATATTATATATATGTTGCTTGAAATGATTTTATTGTTAATGAAAGATCATTCGTTATTCCACACTCTTGCGTACTACATACAGCACATAGAATTTTCCCTGTATTTGACTTTTCCTCACCGAAACGCTTCGTTTCTATTCATTTGTGAGCAACACCTGAGATGTCTTTGAAACTGTCGTACATACGAGATCGAAGAGAGCAAATACAGTTTAAGTTGCGTTCGATAAGTAGCCGATAATAGTCGAATTAATTCATTTTCAACTTGTTCATGATTTCACACTATTTATTGTATGCAATCGTATTTGGGGAGAATTGGAAAAGGAGAAACTCAGAGCAGACATCTCTTAATTCAGATTAAGGAGAGTGTTAGCGTTGGATTGACGATTGTTTTTCGTGCATTAGAAGGAATTAGTAAATAGTGTAATATCAATCTTTTTCTTGATATTCTCTTGAACAATTAGATTGTGCTTTAACGGAAGAATGCTATCGATCGCTTGATTACGTCTTATGTTAACATGGTGAAATATGTGCTATGTATCTCATTATGAGGCATGGAAATGTTTAACTTGAGCAGAGAATTTTATGAACGACAAGAAAGGAAACATATCTGCCTGTTGATGGTCGCAATAACTGTTCGTCACAGTTGCAAGATCTCAGACCCATCCACATCGTAAATCGTACGCTAACAAACTTGTATGGTTTCTACCAGATGTTTCATTTTTTCTAAATCGCATTAATATGTCAAAAGTTGAATGCTACTCTTTGCTGCGTTATTAGTAGTAAGACATAAGCATTTATAGATAACACTTACAGTATTGAATTCGAATCTATTAAACATGAGTAGAGATTTTTCATGTATAAGCAACAAGCTCACAGAAATAAGCAGTGTATTAAACAACTTTAAAATAGAGATTATAATTAATAAAGATTCTAATTTCATAAAGTAAAATCAATTAATGTCGGATATATACTACTAGTTTAAGAGAACGTAATGAGCGAAATCTGATGGTTGACGGCGAAGAAAGGCAACGCGATCGTGCGACGAGCCGAAGGAATTCCGTCAAGCCCCTTGGAGGCCTAAGCCTCTTCAAATACGATGCTGTTCTGGTAGCCTTTAGGGAAAGATGTCGGCCTTCCATCAAAGCTACCACGAACTGTCATCTTCTAAGACACCCTTCGCGGGTATGTACAGCAACTTTAGTCTGGTTAGTACTCCCAACTATCTTTCCCTGATAGCTCTTCCTCCTTTAAATGGCAGTAAGCAGCCCAAATGAAATACGATCAAAACTCTGGATTTATCCCGACCGGTTGCGTCCTTTCTATGGACTTCTCAAGGGATTGAGAAGTAATAGAAATCATAATATCATTTGGGCTGATTTTCGTATATAAATATGTATATAATATAATGATTACAGAGTAATTATCGCGCAAGATCTCATGATATCACTGACTTCGGAACGTAGACTTAGGTGGACTCGGGATCGGGGCAGAACATTTGGGTAGAGGTGACTTGAATGAAAAAAACTCAAGCTATATCAAGTAGAGTAACAACTGAGCATTAATTTAAACGATGATAGCTGCTACGTTGTACATCATTCTGAGACGTGCAATTTTTGCTGCTTTGGAGAAATCAACACGGGATTGACTGATCATGCTGGCCGTAGACAACGGATTGAATTGTGATTATCATCAATATCGGATTTTTCATTCTCTGGCAATAACAAAAAGACAAAACAGTGTTTGCAAATTCTTCGAGTGACTGAACGTTGGGTAGGCATCTATCAAAAACTGACTTCGATAGAAAAATAGTTTTCTGCGCTTTTTCTGTTTGATGATGACACAAATGATCTGACATTGAAGAATAAGACATCGCAATCACAGACAATGATCAGAATTGATACGCAAAGGGTCCACAAGAAAATTCAAATAAAAAACAAAACTAAAATTAGTGATATTCATCCTGTGAAGAAAGCCCAAAACTAGTTGATGTTTACTAGATTCTCGAATCTCTCTTGCGAGCATAGAAATAAACTGTTTATCTGAAGTTGACTAGAATGGAAATTGACTCAAGGTCGAAACACATCCGTGAAACCTAAGTGGGGGCAAAGAACAAATTTAAAGCCTCGATTTGACTCATGTGATGATTAAATACCCCAATTGGCAGGACGCGGCTAAGTGTGCTAAGTGAAAAATGCGTGTGCATTATGTGCCGTTATTGTGCATTGCATGAAGCTTTATTTCCATTCTAGAGGTTTTATTGTTGTCAATTTCTATGATTGCGAGACCTTTCAGTCAACACAGCCGTTTATAATGTGCTTTATAATATGCTCGCAATAGAGATTCGAGAATCTAGTAAACATCAACTAGTTTTGGGCTTTCTTCACAAGATGAATATCACTAATTTTAGTTTTGTTTTTTATTTGAATTTTCCTGCTATCGCCAGGCGAATGACAGAAACGCATAGATGACTAACATCACTCAGACTGCAATGATCAGACACAAATTACACAATAGTAATAGGAACGAGCAGAGAATCAAATTACAGGACTTCAAAAGAAAAATTAAGGCACGAAGATACTACCTACAAATAGTGGAAAGTAACAGTAAAGAAAAGGAAGAAAATACTAAGGAAACCACAAATCACTGATATGTTGCTTAGTTTTTTTGTACGAAGACAGATGTCGAGTCCACCAGGTCTCTTAATTTAGTGATGTATGAAACTGAATTGTTGCCACACGCATAGAACATTGTGATTCTATACATTTGTGACTCAAGGCTACTCAGTGCTTCCTATTGACAGTAGAATGCATTCAGCAAAAAGTGAAATAGGTTTTCAATTTTTGCATGAAGAATTAAATTATAATGGCGTAGTGAAGTTTCAATGAAAATCAACTCAATTTTCTTTTCCTTGGTAACTTCCATTCTATTTGATATCTTGCAAGTTTTATGCTACTTAAAGTATCAAGTACCGAATCGCTAGTATGTAAACATAAATCACTTGCAGGAATACAACTTGTTTACAAAATTGATCGAACATTTTTAGACATCAGGAACATTTTCTCCGTCAAAAACTAAATCCTTTGATATAAATTTTTTATAGTGACTTTTTTGACAACAAAGATTTGTCGTAGTATATTGAATATCTAAAGAGAATGACAGCTATTAAGTCAAAACAAGACAACAACACCCTTGATTCCCCGACCGCACTCGCCTGACCCAGGAATCGAACCGAAGTCCGCGGTGGAGACGATCTCGCACCTTCTTCACTAGGCCACACTGACGGTTCAAAAGGAATGTGAGTGAAGGCAGAAGTCATCTCTGAGTGATATCGACAGCATTTTATCCTATCATCATTGCAGGAAAACTAACAGCATTCTTCTTGTAGCGAGACAGCACATCAGCTTGTCATTCGACTGCTTCACACTGTAGAAGTGGGAATATTCCTTAAATAGTCATTTTATTTTCAGAGATTGGAAAGAGCCAAGTTAGTTGGTAGAATTTATGTAATTCTGTGAAAAATACATAAATATATAATTTACGTGCATATCAAATTGCAAATTTCAAATTTTATTCTGTAAATCATTCACTTACTGCCTGATGATACCTACGGATAATAGGAGAAATATGTTGCACTATTTCGCAATATTTGATAAATTCTACCAATTTACTTGGCTTTTCCCATTTCTAAAAGCACTGCAGACGGTGCGGGCTCGTCTCTAATCTTCGGTCCTGGGTCAGGCGAGTGCGGTCAGCGTGGCCTAGTGAAGAAGGTGCGAGCTCGGCTCCAACGCGAACTTCGGTTCGATTCCTGGGTCAGGCGAGTGCGGTCAGCGTGGCCTAGTGAAGAAGGTGCGAGCTCGGCTCCAACGCGAACTTCGGTTCGATTCCTGGGTCAGGCGAGTGCGGTCAGCGTGGCCTAGTGAAGAAGGTGCGAGCTCGGCTCCAACGCGAACTTCGGTTCGATTCCTGGGTCAGGCGAGTGCGGTCAGCGTGGCCTAGTGAAGAAGGTGCGAGCTCGGCTCCAACGCCAACTTCGGTTCGATTCCTGGGTCAGGCGAGTGCGGTCAGCGTGGCCTAGTGAAGAAGGTGCGAGCTCGGCTCCAACGCGAACTTAGGTTCGATTCCTGGGTCAGGCAAGTGCGGTCAGGGAATCAAGTGTGTTGCTCTCTTTTATTGACTCAAAAGCCGTCATCACTCTCTGTCATTGTCATTTTTGAATTGACAATCAATCCACTATACATGCAACCTTATTCTTCCAGGTCAGTGGTCTAACTCATTTCATTTCTTATATCCGGCATCATGTGACGGGGTTTACTCTCACAGTCACACTTCTTGATCTCTCCTACCTACTTGATTGTTTCCATCTGTCAGAGTTTGAAGTTTTATGATTGCATTTGATCCTCAATTAACTTTGTCATTATCATCAAATCAAGTCCAGAACTACAGATTGTCTCTCATTCCTCGACAACATGAAGATTCGTCATAACTGCAGCTCTTCTGCCGTAGGAGACAAGCTTGATTCTCCCATTGTTTCAGAGTTTGCACAAGTTTGTAGGAAACTGTTCCCATTCTCAGTGAATGATTCGGAGATACATTTCGCTCGGAGGCACTTCCCGCTAACAGAGTGCATCAGATCAATTCTTCACGTCTTGAGAAATTGTCCGATCCTCTGTCTCAACTTCAAGATTCCTTCAACAATGAAGTTCAAATATGTAAATAATCCAAGGCAGATATCTGTCTTAACAGAAAGAAAATAATAGATGACAGTAACTTTATCTGACATAAGCGGATTAACTGTGACACCATCATTCATGAGATTATGACGTCATCACTTTTATCTGATATAAGCGGATATTTTCTGCCAAGCTTTTCGATGACGTGTAAGCCTATAGAAATGTGTCACCCATGCATGTAGCCTATGATCGCCAATGATATCATTTTTTTATTTTTATAATGAAAATATACCATTTTTAGTGAAATATACGCAGACCTACACCGTAATTAGATCTAGTCATACGAACTTTTCGATTTACACTGCTACCATGTTACTTTTACTTCTCTTAGCAATGAAATTGAAATGAGATTGCTCGATTAGATGTATCGATTTATTCCAAATAATGGAAGACCACAGACATTAGTGTAATCATACAAAGCTTCTAATATATAAAAAGTTAGGTAGGGCCTATGGCCTATACATTACACATCGCAGGTTTTCATTCAAGCTTTATACACTCGAATTGCAAATATGCCTACAATATGCAGTTGGTTAGGCCAGCAGTATGTAAAGTACGAAAAAAGGATAAAAATATTTAGATTACAGTCAAGCCTTCAAAACATCAAGACAGTTATTAATGAGTTGTTAGACAATTTGTGTGATAGACAGACTGACAGACAATAGCCTGTTGCTGTTCTCTAAATGAATCAACCAGTGGGGAAGGACATGTGTAGAACAAACGAAAGAGACTAAATTTTCTGCAATACAAAATGCGAAGAATTTATGATTAAAAAATATAATGAAACAAAAATTTTTGATAATATCATTTTATATCATTTTTCAAAAATAAAATGATATCGTTTTTCCTCAGAATAAAATAGTATCATTTAATTTTATAATATCATTGCCAGTCTTTGCATGTAGACTGAGTGGCCATGCATCCTTATCCATAATTAATGATTCATCATAATTCTGCTGTACTCTGCTTTATTTTTTATAACAACACATCAATATAATGAAAATGATGGGGCGACCTCCGTGCCTGTTCCATAACTTGCAGGGGAGTTGGTACTAGAAACGCTTTTTCCATATCTCTATCAGCTATTCGCATGAAAACAAACTTTCTTCACCATGCCAAAATGGAGATGGTGTGGCTGTTCTAATAACAAGCATGAACCTAACAAAGATGGCCCAACATTAATAGCTGAACAAGAGCATGGTCGTGCACGATTTCAAAACATTCTTCCTTTATCTTGCGAGTTTGAATAAGCTTGACTATTCCCTCCATTGATGTGATTGAATTGTCGCTCTGAGAGTTGATTAATTAATGGTCTTTGAATAAACATATATGCCTAAACTCAATGTAGGCCTAATTTTAGCAAAATAGGCCCATAGTTTTAAATATTCCTTGACAATTTTCCGTCTATTGACACTTTATAGCAGTTGAAGATAATTGCTTTTCGTTTCAACACATATGACTGGACCGCTAGCTTCTTATGACATAGGATCCTTTATAAGCTATGCATGTACTCTAAATGCATGTAGGTTAGTTGTATTAATAGCTGACCGTGCTAAGCGTCCTTTATGAAGTTTAAGGCTTGAAAATATCCATATAAAAATAGAAATAAATATATTTCCCGATATAGATATACAAATATAAAGTCCGAGAAGGGCTCTCAGGAAACATCGGGTACGCCGTGGGAGCGGGATTTCCCTTTGGAATCCTGTTGGAAAGGGAAAAATCTCGTCCCACGGCAAACCTGTGAAGCATTCAGGTGCATGTAGTATATTACAATATAACCAAATATCATTTCGTAGAGAATATGCTGATGTTTTCCTTTAAATTCATTTGCTGACTTGAAACATCCTTTACTTTCATAGATAGAAAGTCTGAAATGTGATCATGATCATGACTCAGTCGCACATTTTGAATCATTTGCCTCCAGACATGTCTACCTCTGGTCGATTTCTATTGCCTGTACGTAAAACTGCCCGCAAAAGTAATAGTCTTATTTCAAAGGTGTGCAACAATTTTCAAAGGAAATGATTTTGTGAATTTGGTTTTTGATGTTAGATTACTTTGTCTTTGTAGATTCACTTGTAACGTGTCGAATTTCATTCATTTCGAAATAAAAAGGCTTTATATATCAACATCATAATATCGGCGGTAATCATGTTGAATGATCTTCAGGTGAAATCTTCAAGGCACTGTTTCGTAAGGGTGGGGATTCAGAATAGGTAAATAAACCAAGAAATTTGATATTTACGAAATTGCTAACAATATTGAAGAGGAAATAAACTGGTGCCATTAATGACATAAGTCCAATGAAAGAGTCAATATGGAGTTGTGGTCATGCTCTCTTAAATTTATGGAAAATTCGAGGATATAGTCTCTGGACACCTATCACATTGCTGGTTGGACGTTTCAAAAATGTGTAAGAAAGCTCATTAGCGCTGAGTAAATGAGATGCAGTCCTAATTCATCTGGAAATAAGTACTATATAAAAAAGCAACTATTCTTTAATTGAATAATCTTACCAATGTTCGCTGAAAATCGTGTAAATATCTGCTAATACGAGATTTGTTGGCGGGAGTAGATACCATGGGAATACAGGTCCATATAATTCAATAAATTATAACATCACAATAAGCATTACAATTGACTTCATTATGAATTTAACAATTTCTATTAAAATCGAGACTATGAGACATTAAAACTATTGTTACCCTATTAGTTAAGGTCTTAATTGCCCTATCAGTTAACCCTTATCAGGACATGTGAATTTTTATCTTCAAAGGGACATGTGACTCCATTTTGTGGTCATTGGAAATTAATTATAATAAGATGCATTTAGCTTTATGTATGATAGGCAAATTCTGCCTAGAGATTAGAACATGTTGATTTTCAATTATCTGTAGGACTATGGCTATCTTTTAGTTTCACATCAAAGCAGCGGCACGTAATAGCGAAAACATATTTTTACTAAAAAATATCTCAAAATTTAATCATAAGCTCTGAACAGCTTATAACACGCAATTAGCATAACATGTAATTTTTTATACTTGTCTGTTTTCAGCGCAGCAACTTTCTCCACATTCATCACAGCGAGACCGGGAATTCTTCCCACACTGATTGCATCGAGCTGAATAATTTGAGGACCGCCGTACTGAATCAGTAAGCACAGGAAATGCGCATATACCAATCACAACAGCGCAAACCTTTGAATCATTCGGTGTTCTTTGCGCAAAGAATCTTGCATTCACGTTCGGACTTGCCAATTGAATGCAAAGCTCACGCATTGAGTTGAATGTGAGGTTCACAACACTAAGATAGATAGCTATAATATTGATTCGTCAAAAACTTTAAATTTTGTCTGCTGCCTTTCACATCAATCTTGATGACGTATACAAAAGGTTGATTATCAGTGCTTTGTTTGATGAGTCATACAATTGTGTTATGCTATAGCAGAACCGCCAATTTTACAGAGATGTCTGTGATTTCATCTGCAAAGGTATAGGTATCAGAGATTCCATAGATAGCTTGCTGCTTGATGCTAAATCAATTTGTCATTTTAAGTTTTTACCAATAACCACAATTTGGAGTCACATGTCCCGAATCACAAATTTAATCTTTTATAGCTCAAAGCTTTCAGATGATTGATAGATATGAAAATACACGATGATTATCATCTTTTGAATATTTTGTTCCGTCGCAGAAATGCTTGACGGACAACTATTTTCTTATTAAAGTTGCAAAATAACATGAAAATGCTTCGCTGACCACAGCAAGAATGCAGAGTGTACCTGTTTTAAAAGTCTAAGGCTTGACCCGACCAAGGTTTGAACCAAGGTCTCCCGGACGCAGAGCGAACACTCTACCACAAGGCGCCGGTCTGATATTTAAAAAGCATGGCAATGTTTCAATTAATTCAAACCTCAAGACTTTTAGACGTTAACAAAATATTAGCAAAGCTACAAATCTGTAATGTAGATCATATGAGTGCAATTGGTGCCAGGATTAGCTTCATAATGTGCATATAAATCAAAAATAGATATTTCTCTCAATATATTCACATGCTCTCAATGCGGAGATATGATGTACACATGTACTATACGAGCATGCTTAGTGCAATTGTACCAAAATGCTTTCCAGCGATGTTTGGGAAATCCCAGAGGAGTCCCATAGAGGTTAACTGAGGTATTGGAATGAAAAATCGCTTCACATGGTAACTCTTGTCTCATCTTATGAGCACCCGCGCATGTTACAAATTCCTATTTAGAGCAATTATCAAACATTCAAAGAGTGAATGGGAAAACTGTCATTTTTCCTCATCAAGTTAATTCTTTTGAAAAGTCCCTCTGCAACAAAAGAAAATCGCGCGATTGTTTCCGTTGCACGATTAATCGAGTGGAATCGTATAAGCCCGCCTCTGTCACACTGTACGCAAACGTCGTGGTTCATGGAACAAGACATTCTCAGCACTGTTCGGACTTGTTGTTCTGCTGTGTCAACAAATATTAACCTTAAATTATTCATCCCTTGAGCTGCCTTCTGATGCATGCTCACGAGAATCTCTTCCAGTGTGTGCTCAAAGCTTCATTTAATTATCTTTGAAGTTCTCTCTCAATTCTCCCGTTCTTTGAATCTCCTCTCTCTCTATTCTTCCACGCCGGTTGTTTGTACGTTAGAAAATCAGCTTTTGGATCGTCTGATATCCCTGCTTTTATGTAAATTACGCTTGTCGCGTTTAATAACCTTCGTTTGAGATGATCAGGCAAATTCTTGTTAATGAAACTGCGAAATATGATCCTTCAAGGGTGCGGTACGATTGAAACGGATGAGTTCGAAGCCTGGATGATTCAACGCTGCACTGATTATACAATCAGATTCGATGATTGAAAAAGTACAACTGCGATGCGTGTAACGAGAAAAGAGAAAGTGCGAAGGGAGGTCGTTTGAACTTTAAGAGGAGGTGAGATCACGAGGAAGATGCACCTGTAGCGATGTATTGCGTTTTGTCTCTAGCACAGAAAGGACATTTTAGGACATAGATGGTTTTCGAGGCACAGTTGTCAAGTGCTTGGCTTTGTGATCTTTAGGTTCAGAGGTTATCTATTTATTGATTTTTCTTTACTGTGTAATTTGATCTACTTTCTTTAATTTATATTGATTCTAATGGCGATCTCTAGCACATCGACACGATCGATCCCCCTTTACTTAAAGCAAACTGTACCAAATGTGCTCCATCCATCAATTGCCAGTGCAACACATTGTGTTGTACAATATTAAACGTAACCTGGCAATTGACAAATTTATCAAATCTCAACAGATATAGCCACCACGAGACATGTTTCGACCTGTTGCGCCTCATCAGTCGTGGGTAGGTTTGAACCAGCGATGTTGGAGCTAGAGGACGTGCAAGCATACCCTCTAACCACAAGGCCACCGGACCATCTGTTGAGAGCGTGAATTAGCCAGGAAGGCACTGCTTTAACGCAGGCACGTGGAGGGTGGACTGCATTCTGCAATCACTTAATACCGCATCCGAGATTGAGTAATATTAATATAAACGTTGTTTGATGTTTTAACTTTCTAATGGCGCTGTCAGAGTTGTAATTGTAATTGCATTTACGTAGTTGAAATTACAATTGCTGTAATTAGTAATTGTAACCAGTTACATTTTCTAATGAGGAATTAATAATTTTAGAAATGAAAATAGCCACGAAATTCATTAAGATCTATTAGCACGAGGCCTTTCGTCCAATCTCAACAGGTACTAACTTTGAACAGCAACAAATCTTAGATGCAAACTAGGTATACATGAAATTTGAATATCCTAACACATGTGCATGAACAGATAAAAATCAAAGCATAGCAATACTGTAAGACCGAAGCTATACACCATAATTCTCATACAAAGCAAGAAAATGAAAACAAGAAAGAAGTCTATCACGGAAGAAACATAATGGCGAGAAAATCCTTTTGAGCACAAAGATCTGGATTTCATCGTATGATGGCCTCTACAATTCAGAGGATGTTATATTGCACGTACTTGTAAATCATGGAAAATTTTCTTTTGGCATCGGTCGAGGAAGCATCATAAAATTTTGAAATGTCGACCAACACTGTTGGATGGAATATTTATCGATCTTGGGGGACACTTTTATATGGGTCATCAAGCCATCTTGGGATGTTTCCGACACTTTGTCATATAATGCGTTACAATAACTGCTCATAATACGATATTGTGATGTCATTCTTAATTGTGCATCAGGGGCACAACCACCGGTAGGTTTTTAAAAAGAAATTTGAGACGAAGATGGTTGTGAAAATCTAAATGAAGAACCAGCAGTTATCTTCAGTAATTGCAAAGTAGTTGAAATGTATTTGAAGAAAAACGGAGATAATTTCGTTTGTAAACAATTGTATTTCATAAGTAATTGGCAGAAGTCTGGGTACTATTCATTTGCTCTAACACTATAACAATTTAAAAGTTAAAATCATCACCTTTGACAGAGTTTTTGAATTTTATCAAATTTTGACCATGAATCTCGTCAATAATTGCTATTTATGATACAAAGATGATTGAATGTACTATGAAGTTGCTTGTGAGTACAAAAAATGGCAGGATTTATTTAGGCCTTGATATACATGTATACGACTCAAACATGCGTATGTGAAATATGGAGGATTTTCTTCCAAAAGTAGCCATTGCAATGCGTCAGTGAACTGACATGCTACGTTCTGAGCAACTTCAAATGCAATAATGCACAAGAATGAGAACTTCCAAAGAATTCAAAAGACTGATAAATTTCCTAAAACTGACGATTTAAATGAACCATTGCATTTTGGGGCATCCAATAATTAGTATTTACATAACATTTGGAATTGCCTATTCGTTATTGATAAGCCTCCTTGAGTGATCGTCAAGTGAAATAATGATCTTTCGTACTACAATTCAATTACTCGGTCAGGAGAGCGCGTTCTTAAAATCAAAAGTGTTTTTTCTCTTATAGATAGCTGATTTGCGCCTCACACTATTAATGCAAGGCGGCAGTCTTTGATGTTAAATCCATAAGATTTCTCCTCTCATTTCTGAATTGCTTGAATTGCTAATTTGAGATCTGTTGTCGATTTTTGGCGCCAAAAACAGCATTCTCACGGACAGATTTCAAAGGTCGTTTGCGGTACTAGAAAGTGAATTGTGCAAGATTGTATCGCAGTAATCCAATAAACCGCAGAGGACAGAAAAAGAACGGTGAATCGTAAATTAGCAAAATTCCTCTTTGATGATGGAAACTAGAACATGCAAATTGGATATCCTGTTCACTTCTCAATACATGTATTCTATTCATTGAAATATTGTAATGGCAAAGTGTATAGATGCAATATGTTACTTAAATTGTAATTTTAATGCAAATGCAATTCTAATGTAGTACATAACATTGTAATTTAATAGGCATTACCTCTCTCAGGTTGTCATATGAAGGAATAATTGTGAAATACTATTACTACAGGGTGTAACAAAAGTTTCTGACCCGCCTAACACCTGCATTATCACGGATTTTTTACATGGGAATTTAACATACTATATGCTTCGTCTGCCCATCTGTGCGTCTATACGACAGTTGAATAGTATTTCGTGGAATCCTGAAGTCTTTGCCAATTTTACGAATTGAAACACCCGCTTCAAAGATTGCTTGGATTTTTGTACGATTGTGTTCTCTTTTAGTCATTGTCGATGTTTTTACGTATTGAAGTCTTTCCAAAATTGAATTGAAAAAATACTGAATTAAACCAGCAGTACGATTGAAACGAGAGTTGAATTTTGCCTTGAAATTGTCTTATCGTCTCTTGTAGCAAAAGTTTCTGACCCGGGTCTACTAACGACAAAATTGTGGGAACCAACAAGTATCAATTGAATCCCTGACAGGCTGCCTTTCACCTCGCAGTGGCATTGAATATCCTTAACTCAAATTCTTGGAATTCGTGATTTTCCGGGAAATTTCATAACTCATGTACAATACGTATATATTTTTGTTTATTATGAAAATTATGTGAACAAGAAATGATTTGTAGTTTTGTGATTAATAATACAAGTAAGCTAATGGGCAAATACAATAACTTTGCATGCCTAGAAGTTTGCTTAGGTAGATACTGAACTCGTAGGCTTTCGTATGACGGTGTGATAAATAATCAAAGTTTGATTTGCATAATTAAAGATGGGTCAGAAACTTTTGTTACACTCTGTACTTCTGTATTCCTAGAATGATCAGTCATATCCGTGTAGATTTCTCCAAAAACTGTAGCAATTTGCAACTCAACTCGAGTTCATTTAATAAAATCGAAACTGCATAAACATGTACTCTATGAGGCGGACCTCTGACGCATGAAGTTTTCGGCTGTGTCTCACCTAACGCATGTCTGTCCTAATGCATCACCCACAGAATTAAATAATTTGTTGATCTGCTTCGGTTTGCTAGAAGTGTGATTAATACAATCGCCGGCACATCGAGGAACCTATTAAGTGGTCAAAAAGGAATTCCTAATACCTTACAGAGATAGAAAAAAGTCGTGCGTCGCTTGCGGATTAATGTGAGTTCCAGTAAAGTGCTTCGATTGCCAAAATTCCTTCAGATTCGAAGAATTCAGATCATTGCGCACAAGTTTTCTCCATAATGTTGGCCCTCCCGATCATTATTAAAGAAAGTAGCAGGCGTACGAATATTAGTTCACTTGATGTTTTTACCATCGTCTATTCAGCATTCTTTACTGTATAGTGCATAAACTGAATCGAATGTTAGCCAAGAATGTTAGCCAAGATGTGTGTTTTGGTGTGTGCGAAGTGATATCACAGCACGCACGCATCTCTCACTGGCTCTGGTGTCCCCTGCTGACACCTTATTGTTTGCCATTTCCAATAGCAAGCGATACACGAATTATCCATTCGAGAAGGAGCAAGTTGTCTAATTCTGTGGTGTGCCATTTCGATATTAAGGCTACATATAACCCTTCCCTTCTAGGAAACCGAAGCGGGCGCAGATGAATCTAATTCTGTGTCATCACCACATTGACTGCAGATATTCACTGTTCAATGAATAGAATTTTGCGGTCTGAAGAAAATGTTGAAAGTGAAAGAAGTTAGGAAACGAGTTATAGGACGTATTTGAATAAAATTTTCATATTCTTTCTCCTCACAACGCAAGAGCGCTGAAGAAAACAAACATAAGAAAACAGCTAGCCCCGATTCGCTAGGTGTCGCTTTAGTCCGAGAGTTGCTGACATTTTCTTCCTAAATTCGCGCACGAGCTTCTTATCATTTTAATTTGTAGATTGTCACTCAACATCAGTAAAACGACAATTCTTTAGTTGTACTTCCAGTCGTCTTGCAAGTTACAGAGTCTCAAACATCGCGAAATCCATTTGTTTATGTAGATCCATGTACTTTCGAGTTTCATACATTCAATAACTTAGTGATCCAGCATACATTTGAAAACTCAAAATGAGACTTCTGACAAAACTCTATACAATTGCACTTTTAATGCATAATTTTCCATCATCAGGCAGAAATACGACATCCCTCAATACCGGTAGCTTGCCCGAATTGTTGTTAAAAATGATGAAAACGTCATGACAAGCGATGTTATTGTTGCAGATAGACAAGCAGACTGTCCAGATTAGAAAATGAATTTCGCAGAATTTCTTTTAGGTGCAACACGCTTTCATTCCTCATAAGATCTAGCAATATTTACATGGATCGGAGTCCGACCAAGCAGTTGAAATTGCCATCAACAAACCGTTATTGTCTATTGCACTCCCACTAACTTGTGCAAAGCGTTAAGTCGGATTTCCATGGATAAGTTCTGTCGGTTGAACTAAATACTGAAAAATGGAACTCTTGTTGAATAGATATTGAATCGATTCATAGCAGATCACAATTACCGCTGATACGACGAGCAGGTATGGTCTGCTAGAAACTAAAACAATTATCAAGAATGACCGAATCACAAACGCAGGTGATGGAATACAATAGAAGCAGAAAATCTAACAGAAGTTAAAATGCGCATTGTGCGATGTTTGAACCCCTCTGTAACCTGCAAGACGATTGGAGGTGCAACTTAAGAATTGTCGCTTTACTGATGTTGGGTGACAATTGTAGGTAACAAAACGAGTGATTGATCGAGGCCGCAGGCAATTGTTGTACTTTGTTTTGCGCTAACATTGGCATAGAATTAGATTGTTTAAAAGTATCACTTTACTAAAAGTGCAAACTGATTCAAAACGATGGCACATGCAGGAACTTACTAAGTGGGCAAAAAGAAATTTTTAATACCTTACAGAGATAGGTAAAATAGTAGTGCATCGCTTGTGTATTGCTCTGAATTCCTTCAAAATGCTTCGATCACCACGATTCCTTCAGATTCGAAGAATTCAGATCATTGCGCAAAAGTTTTCTCGATAATGTTGCGCCTTCCGATCATTATTGAAACAGTTAGCAGGCGAACAAGCTTCTTGGTAGAACTTTATATCGTCTGTGTCTTTTTGCTGTGTGATCCGGTTGATAATTATGAGTCACTGAAACTTCGCACAATTTGGAGTGTTTAATGCTGAACTAGCTGCTTATTGTTCGGTTTCACAATTTCATGAAACTTTCACAATTTTGAATTCAAAACTTCAAAATATAAATCGAATCTACAAGGGAATTATAATTTTCTGTTCAAATTGGCACGAAATACTTTCTTTTATAAATTCGAATAGTTTTGATATTACCTATAAGGTCACCTGAAAACATTCAAAGCCAAAACAGTGCAAAAATTCGACAAATGTGTCGTACATTCAAATTTTTAAAATCTCATTGTGACGAAACTATTGAGGCGATGTTATTCAAAATACTTGTAAAGCAGTGAAATACATAAAAAACAACCTATCTAAAATTTGGAGTTCGTTTCTTCTTTCGCTCAGGATCTAGATAAAATTTTCGTTAAGGTCAGCGCCCCCCATGGGGTCAAGGTTAAGCCGTGGATTGTTTGTGACTAAAGAATTGTAGAATATTGTATTGACATCGGCATTGTAATTCTTGATTATCATGAGGAGCAGGATGTAAAAGAGCATTCCATTCCCTCTTCGAGTCATTTTTGTGTAATTGAGTTAGCCAGTGCCAGATTGAAGTTGGCGCCGATACGCCGACGATTTGATCGTAGAAAATCAGTGTTGTCGGTTTGTTAAATGAGTAAGCAGTTTCGCGTTGAATTATTCATAATTTATGGCGTGGGTCTTTACAGCAAGAAACATCAGCTGGAAGAAAAATTATCAGTTACCAATCACAGTTGAGAAAACAATCAATGTTCACTACGGGCTAGTTGCGGGCCAACCAAGCTGACCTATGTAGTCGCCAACTCCTGCGAACTACAATGTGGCCAGTTTATTTCAAATTGACCACTATGTCACAATCACAGAATTAGATTGTTTAACCATATCACTTTGCCTGAAGTGCAAACTGATTCAAAACGATGGCATATGCAGGAATTTACTAAGTGGGCAAAAAGAAATTTTAAATGCCTTGCAGAGATGGGCAAAATAGTCGTGCGTCCCCTGCGGATTGCTGTGAATTCCTTCAAAATACTCCGATCGCCACGATTCCTTCAGATTCGAAGAATTCAGATCATTTCGATACACATTCTCAATAATGTTGATCTTTCTGATCATATTAAAAAGTTAGCAGGCGCATAAAAAAACGTTCACAAACTTCTCTGTTGATCTTAACATCGACTGTTTCTCTTTGCTGTGTGATCCGGTTGATAACAGTCACTAAGACTTCGCACAGTTCGACGTGTTTAATGGTGAACTGGCTGCTCATTGTTCAATTTCTATGGTATTATGTCAGCATATTGTGGCATTTTATTAACGCTACATGTTCCAATGTTCCTTTCTAGTCAAACAGAAGAAGAGACGACCTGTCTATTTCTGTGGTTATAATTTTACTTTTTTCTAAAATAGCCTACAAGCGATTCTTTGAAATCATTTTCAACCGATTCAAAGTCGGGATGTCAATCGTCCTCAAAACTGCTAAACAATACAAGTGACGCATAAACATTCCAAAGCATCAGTTTTCACCAGCTCGAGAATTATGTTATTATGTATAGCAATTCAAAGTTTTAATTTGCCATCAGAAGGAAATTGATGGCAGGTGACTTTGATAGATGATGAGTTTTGCTCAGTTGTCACACCGAAGCGGCTCAAGACAATGTTGGGAGCATGCTTGATTGCATTCGGATAGCTTAGCAGCGCTGAATACAGTTCGAACGGACATTTATGAAAACACGTGTAAATTCTGTTTTCTTTGTTTGTATAGCGTCTTTGTCAAACAGAAACTGCGTTGATACTTATATTACTTACTGTATCAGTGCTTGCAGTGTCAGGCATCACAATCTGCTCACGTTGTGACTTGGGATCCACTATTCACAATGGAAAATAGACAGTATTACTTACAAAACTATTATGAGTAGTTCTTGAAGTATCTTTCTATTTTTCCTATGATTGCATTGATGCATTCGTGGATCAATGAACTTGTTAATTGTAGCTTCATTTGTACTCTGTCAATGATCTGTGACTGATTTGAATAGATTCAGTGAATTTTTTGATATTGCAAGAAATGAACAAAATTTCTTGATTTTCTAAAGGTACTATTTTGAAGGTCATATGAGCCAAATTTAATAAAGTCTAGGTTGCTAATCAGGAATACACAGAAATGCGCAGAAAGTCGTAGCTGCAATAACTTAGAGCAGGATCAGAATTCGTCTAGACATCCCTCGAGAATGCTTTATGAAAACTGTAAAGAAAGATCTCCAACAATCCGATCTGTTATCGATCACAGTTTTGCCCTTTGTAACTTATTTCAAGCATCTGTAAAGATTGTGAAAAGCTTCGAAGGATTGCCAATGATGGAAGGTCCTCTCTGCGCTATAAATGAAGGTTGTTTTCCTTCTTTCTCTGTCATGTTTGCTGAAATCACACCGGAGAGAGATCTGAGTAGCATCCGTAGAAGGTCAGTCGTTATAGAGACAGAATCCATGATCCGATTCCCTAGAGAATGCAAGTTCCTACTCAATTCTCTTTGTCTCGCTTCTCACTATCTGACGATTTGACCTCTGAATTTGAGGAAATCAGGGGAAGATTTCTCCAGCGTAATTCCAACAATTGTGATTTAATTCAAGTGCCAGATTTGCCAAAATTGATGTTTCCCAACCACCCTCAGCAGGTAAACAACTGTGGATCAATTAGCCTGCGTGCAAGGTTTCAGAATAATAGGAGATTCATGCTTGACCTGAAATGCCGCAATCACTGCTGAACCCATAGATATCCGACTTTTCCCTTTGTTTGAGTTATTACAGTGACATGATTGATGTTTAGCGCAGGTAGGCAGCTGCGGATCAAATAGACTGCGTGCGAATAGAGACTGTCCAGAAACGCAGAAATGATTGCTTTGCCCATAGATATCCGACTCATCACTTTGCGTAAGTAAGAATGAAATTAGCAGTTTGTTAATGGTCATTTAAGGTCACAGACATCATAGAAATAAACTGTTTATCTGAAGTTGGCTAGAACGGAAATTGACTCAAGGTCACTGCACATCCGGGGGAACTAAGTTGGGGCATGAACCACCAATTAAAAGCTTCGATTTACACATGTGACTGATTCTAACCCAGTCATGCAGACGTTGGCAGGTGCATCTAAGTGAAAAAGCGTGCGATTTATGTGCCGTTATAGTGCATTGCATGAAGCTTAATTTCCATTCTAGCGGTTTTATTGTTGTCAATTTCTATGACAGACATAGATAACAATAACATCATTAGAGCAGAAATGCAGCAGCACTGCACAAGAGTGGCACAAAGCTCAATTTTCACGTAGAAACACTTGTCATTCACTCCTTGATTTGGTTAGAATCAGTCATGTGTATCATTCTAAACTTTTCATTGGTCATTCATGCCCCAACTTATTTCCCTCAGTTGTGCCTTGACCTTGAGTCAATTTCCTATCTAGTCAACTTCAGATAAAAAATTCATTTTTATGTTTCAGGTGCTCACTGGCTCCTATCCATATTGATCTTGTTGGACCTCTAGAACTCTGTCCATATTCGGGGCAGAAGGACGATTCGGTTGCGGTTATCTTAAAACTAATCCGACCGACCAATTTTATAAGCCAACATTTTTAAAACCATCGCCAAATTTATGTTTCAAAATTCACAAAATGTGTGTTCCATTTCTTGAAACTGAATAGTTCTGTGGACCCACTTGCATCTTTTAATAATAGCTATGATCATTGTCTTTGATTATGATATTTTGCTCTTTAAGTGACATGTAGTTTGTGATATGGTCACACTTAAGAAAATGGTATTATTATTTATAAGGCTGAGCATTAGAGTGACCCATGGCGCTGCTAATTAAACAAACATGACCTCTCCACGGTTTTCATGACATGGCGGATTTGTAAAATGCTATTATTCCTTTTGTATTGCTGTCATGGTCAGTCAAATCCGTGGTAATTTCTTCAAGACTGAGAAAATTTGCTTGCCTCACATTTGTAACTGTGTCTCAACTGGAGTCCATCCAATAAAATAGAAACTGCACACACATGGGGATTTTATTAATACTGGCCTTGAGGTTAGACCTTGGATAAGTGACACAAAACTTGGGTCTTCTCCTAGTGCTGTATATATGCAAATCAAGTTACAAAAGTTGATATTTTGATTTGAATCTCAGCAGAACTACATAATATGAACATAAAGTTCTGATTTTTTATCAAAATTTCACTCAATTCGCAGAATATTTCAAAACTGAAATGCTTGTGATTATTAGCTAAACTTATTTCATTTTGGGCTTGAGAATGCCGCGCATTGAATGCTCGTACATGTTGTGTTTGCTGCAAGCTTGCACGTATTTTGTTCCATTCGTGCATATTGAACATCTTCGCGCCCCTAAAGTGTATGCGATACACGTCATTCATTCCAATCTTGTGTTCTAATATGTTTAACCCTGCACACACGAAGCAGCTATAATATTTATTGAGTCTGTTTTTATATTTTTGAATGATAAAATGAAAACAAGCTTTGTTATGAGAAATGTGTAATTCAATCATAATAAAATCAAAGATCTTCAATTAGTCAGCATATCATTGTAGATTGAATCAAAGGAAAGCTTTATAACGTAATACATGTACTAAGGATACTAGTTACAGCCATCGCAGTCAGCAATTGCTTCCCACTAAAACCACAATTCCCAGTGTGACCAACAGAATTTTTGTTTTGACCCAAGTTTTGGCCCACAACTTGCACTGAGTTGCTAATCTACCTAATATACTTACCAAAAAAGTGCAGGAAAAACTCCTCAAAGGTTACGGTCGTCGATGTATTGAAATTAAATTAGTACACGACAGATCTTTGGCGTCCAGCGCCTTCGGTGGTCGATCTTACAATAAAACACGCTGCGAGGCAAGCAGGCCGTTGAAACCATAGAAATAAACTGTTCATCTGAAGTTCGCTAGAATGGAAATTGACTCAAGGTCACTGCACATCCGGGGGAACTAAGTTGGGGCATGAAGAACCAATTAAAAGCTTCGATTTACTCATGTGACTGATTCTAACCCAATGATACAGACGTTGGCAGGTGCATCTAAGTGAAAATGCGTGCGATTTATGTGCCGTTATTGTGCATTGCATGAAGCTTAATTTCCATTCTAGAGGTTTTATTGTTGTCAATTTCTATGATGACACCTACAATAAACAGGAAATATGAACTTCCACACTACAATCTGACGTCACAATTAGATATGCATTCATACAGCCAGCACATATCTTAATATCACTCATTCTTCATATATCTTCACACGGCTTGCTTGCCTCGTAACGTGTTTTATTGTAAGATCTGTCGTGTACTAATTTAATTTCAATACATCGACGACCGTATTCTTTGGGGAGTTTTTCCTGCACTTTTTTGTTGAAACTCATAATGATATCCCGTCGTCTGGTCAATTTCGCTAATACAGGCCTACTTGCTCTTTGGTTTCTGTCATTTACCTATATAAGAGCGATCAATCCCCTAATCCTTTGTTGACTAGAGATAGCCAATTGATGAGCCTCAGAGTTCCGTTCTTTTTGTTTACAGTATAACCAATGCTTTGTGCTATTAATTGTTGTAATTCTCTGCCTACATTTCAATATTCTCGAATACTCTCTCCTCACAGTTCGAACTCAACTATTCTTCGACGTAATAAATTGACTGTCCGGCCTCTCCTACAATTATTCCGTTGATGAGGTAGCTCCTAAGTTCTACTCTTCAAAAATCAACGTTTTCTTTGGGAGATGTTGATTTCGTCAAGCACTGAAACCGATGAACAAAGTGGTTTCATAATCAAATTTCTCAACCACTCCTCTCTTCCGCATCTCAAATTCTAAATGATTTACCGACTTGGCTGCTTTGATAAACTCGTTAACTCCAATTTCGAGGGAAATGGCTTTCTCATGCCTCTGGAAGAGAAATTATTCACATTTTGCGCAATATCTCGTAGACGGCAAATAAAGGTGACTAACCAAACACGAGACAAGATTGAAATGACGATGAATGAGAAGCGAAAAAGTGACAGAATGAATCGATTCAACATATTTCTACTTTCAAATAGTTCATCACAGTTTCGGCAGATGATAAATGCACATGATAATGAGATGTCTCCGTGGCACATTGGTAAAGTGCTTGGCCTTGAGATCTTTCGGTCCAGTGGTCGAGCCCCGAAAGTGTCATTCGAAGAAGGGTATCCTGAATAAAGGATAACAACTCTCCAGACAAATCTGAGTATGGCAGCACCGCCCAAGCTCTCAGTATGGGGAGTATTGACGTTAAGCCATCTTTCATCATTTCAATCGTGGCAGCATATTGACTGATATATTATCAACTTTGTGTTCTTGCGCTCACGAAAATTTCTCATGATTTTTCATGAGATTTTTTCTCATGTATATCTCATTTAATTTCATGCGGATTTGGAACGCTTTCGCACAAAATATCTCATCAAATTTCATGAGTTTTTCACAAAGATGTCATAAATAAATTAACAGTTTCTCTTTTATACTTCTGAATTTATTTTTCTGGCATTCAGTTACTGAGGCTTTCTTAATATCGCCACGTTGCCTCAGAGCATTCCCACGCCATGTCCACAGAACTATTTCGGTATTGATAATAATGAACCATTATTGTGATTATGATATGAACTTGGACGGTGATTGTATTATACTCGTATCTCTATTTTCAACGTCTTGCATTCAACATCTAATTGTAAAATCAAATTATACAGTATATGCATCATATGTATAAGGCTGTTGCAGATCGCTATGATGCATTCTATATTGTTGCTTTTTGTCCTTTACAGACGAAACTTGGAGATTCTTTTCGACTGAATAAGCTTTCTTATGACTCTTTGCTTTTGAGGCTAGCATGCATACCGCACTACTTATAAACTTATTTTCACAAAAACCTCATGAATACTCATAATTTTCCCAGAAACGCATCATGAGGTATTACCCTCATGAATATTTTCATTACCACTCATTATATTCTCATCTATTATCGATGGGTTGCTATCATAGATTATTTTAATATTAATTCTTTTCAGCGCGATCACATCACAATTAAACTTCCTGCCATTGAAAGAACAAATATCATAATCAAAGACAGAGATCATGATTAACTTTAAAAGATTAAATGGGTCGACATAACTATTCAGATTCAAGAAATGAAACAAAAATTTAATGAATCACAAAATTATGCCGATAAAAATTGAATTAAAAACTCGAATCTCTATTAAATAAGATTATTAAAGATAATGCAATAGGAAAGCCAATCGCCTTCGTAGTGTATGAACACGAAGAATAGTGCTGTCGTGCATTTTGTTATTCTCTTTTTGTACGTCGGTTTCGTATTCAAAATCAGCCAGCTAGGCGATATTCGGACTGGCAGTTAAATGAATTTTTATTAACCAGTTTTCAGCCAATTAGAATTCCATTACTCATCATACATCCACGGCAATCTCTCTTTTCTACTCGCTTCCATCGAACAACTGAAAACTCAAAGCTTGGCTTTGCTTGATGCATGCCAAATAAAACATAATGGCCAAATAATGGTAGATGCGAGGCAACGAATGAACATGTTTTGGGTGCCACCACTGGAAAGAAGCTGCAGACCAAGTTGGACGGTATTTTGACAAAGAATCCAGCCTTCAAAATTATGTCCAATGTGGCAAACATCCTGTGTGGAGGCTGCACTGACGTTCATGACTGCATGGCCCCTAATGACATTTCAATTTTGCGCTTCTGTCCGGTTGTGCCAGTCGATATAGAGATGTCCTTCACTAACAACAAAATGATGCTAGCCGACCAGAGATAAAGTTTCGAAGAGGAGAATATCACCGCATTTTCATAACAAACTGTTACTAAACTAATTGCTGACTGTCTTCTTGCTGATACCTTTTTGTCGTTAATTGAAATAATTTTACAACATCTTATACAGGATAGTATAAGCAAATATGGTTTAAAATGCTTACCGATCCATCGCAGAATTGCTTAAAATACTTTTCCTGCTTGATAATAAACTATTTTATCGAGCTCTAGTAATAATACCATTGACGTACAGGTCATGCAGCTGAATTGCTTTGCTCGCTGTTTCTCTGCATTATAGAACGTACTATCGCTCGCCATTACTGCTGCCTTGTTCAAATCGGCTAATTTTCTTTGAAATTGGATTAATCATCAATGATAGTGCAACGGGATCAGGTGGATGCGTCTGTATTTGAGAACTCTACTCTCATTACTCCAAGAAACTATCAATTTACCCAGCTGTTCATTTCTAACTGATACTAGAGGATGAAAGTTTGAAATCTGATATTTCAGTTGATGAAATTTGATCTTATTGAGTCTGAAAATGTTATCTTTCATGCAGATGCTAAATGCTACATAATAAAAATAAGACGTTTATTTCAAACACCCCAAATGAAAATCGTGGGGGTCAAGTCATGCACAAAGACAAATACAGTTACAAAGCAATACAAGAACTTAAGAAAAAATCATGGTTTAATCACAAAGCAAAAAGTAAGCAGGAGGTCGTCGGAAATGGTGCAATATGAAATATATAAGATAGTCATCACATAGTAAATATACATGAATACATTTCCTTAGATCTCTAATCACCAGCCTATAAACTGCCTATGTGGAAAGGTTTAAGAGAATAAAGCACTCTATCTGATTTAAAGCATCTTCCCCATTTGAAAGCAGTGCTCTCCATTCACTGATAATTATAGCATTGGTGAGGAAAATAAAGTTCAGCTGTCCTCAATCGCAAATCACAAATCAGTCTGTCATCGCCAATCAAGGCCAGACCACAACGAATGACTCATGGTTCTCTATCTTGAGCTAATCTTGTCCGGTAATGTCCTAGATATCTTGTAGATGGTCGACCCGACGAGCGCTTCATTTCCAACGGAATCCACTCGGTTACTGCTCGCGTACTTCAATTTTCTGTCCTTCGGTTGAAATGTCCGGCCCATCTCTTCTTCGACTTGTCGACCAAGTCGATCGCATCCGCTACCCTGGTCTTCGGGTTTCGAGGCAGCCATTGAAAAGTTTGGGTGAGATGGGGTCGCCTTGTTTGACTCCTCGGCCGATTTTAATGTCAATTGATCGGTTGAACAGGGTAATTTCTGTATGCAGTCTTTGTTCAATCCTTCTAGCAGTGCTATGTATTCGTTATCGATTCACTGATGTTCCAGAGAAAACAGGACGACATTGCTTTCTATGCTATGGAAGGCTTTTTCTCAGTCCACAGAGGCCATCGCCAGAGGGATATTGTACTCGCGGCTCTTATCCAGTGGTTGATTGAACACGGAGATGTGGTCCATGGTGCTATACCCCGATCTAAAGCCAGCTTGCTCTGGTGATTGTTCGTCAAGTTTCTTGGTGATTCTGTTGAGCAACACTTTGTTGTGGATTTTGTAGCTGGCTGACAGAAGTGCGATAGGTCGGTAGTTGTTCAGTTTTTCTCGGTCTCCCTTTTTGAATAATCGTACAGTTTTTGATGTCTTCCATTGGTCGGGAATCTTCCGCTGTTTCATGTAGACACTAAAGCGTTTGCCAATGATGGAAGGTCCTCTGAGCCCAATTTTGCTTGTTTTCCTTCTTTCCCTTCGCTCAAAGGATATTCAAAAAAATCGCCAAGGTGGCCAGGGTTAAAGGCTGAGGCGAAAGGGTCAAACCACAGAATTAGATTGTTTAAGTGTATCACTTTGCTAGAAGTGCAAACTGATTCAAAACGATGGTAAATGCAGGAACCTATTAGGTGGGCAAAAAATTGAATACCTTCCTGATATAGGAAAAATAGTCGTCCGCCGCTTGCGGATTGCTGTGAATTCCTTCAAAATGCTCCGATTCCTTTAGATTCGAAGAATTCAGATCATTGCGCAAAAGTTTTCTCGATGATATTTGGCCCTCCGATCATTATTCAAAAAGTTAGCAGGCGCACGAAAAATGTTCACAAACTTCTCTGTAGAACTTGACATCGTCTGTGTCTCTTTGCTTTGTGATCCGGTTCATAACTTGTCACCTAGAAATCTACTTATCAACTATTCAATCAGTTATCATCTATACATCACCTCTATTCTGTTATATTAGTGATTCAATTCCTCAAAACTCAATAAACTGCAGAGAAGAGCCCATAGGATTATATGTCATCCTTGTTGTAAATGTTCTATCATACCTGACATCGCTGTGCTAGAGAGCGGCTCGCCACTGACTATCTCAGAAAATGTAATCTTCCCGACCATCCACTCCCAAGCCGTGTTCCATTCGATGCCGCTATATTCCACATCCTGACGCTTAAACTCTTCTTTCCATACACTTGCTTCCTGTCAAACAGCAAAATTTCTTTTTCGAATTAACTCGTTGATCTAAGCAGGACCCATCCCACTGCTCTCATATCGAGATGTGATTTTTGTATTTCTTTTAATATGAATTTGAATTTGTATACCATGACTTCTGTACTTTGTGATTTTCATTTTCACTTGAATAAACGCCTTATTATTATTACAACAGTCACTGAAATCTCGCACAATTTGGTGTCTAATTGTGTGTTTAATGTTGAACTGGGTGCTCATTGTTCGATTGCTATGGTAGTATGTCAGCAGATTTCGTTAGAGTTACATGTTCCAATTCTTCCTTTCTAGTCAAAAAGAAGAAGAGACGACGAGAAGACAGACGAAGAGACCGTTCTAATTCTGTGGGTCAAACTGTTGCTTACTTTTCATTATTTGTCAATATTTCCCGTCCGTCAACAAAAGTGCAATGAGGATCCACTTGGCTTGACGTCAGAGAGTTGAAATCTTTCTCTCCTTTGAACGTGACATTTTGACAGTATTAATATTTTATCTTTATGAACGGCAGATCATTCATCTTCAATAAAACCACTTCCTCCGACAAGGAATTGAACGTGACAGTCGTACTTCCTCAATGTGTGCGTGCTCTCATTAATAATCTCTGAAGAAAGTGAAGTCATCTGTCTCCCACAACAATTTCGATTCATTTTCATCACATTTAAATGGAAAATATGAGAATAATCTGAAAGACACGTTGGAGAAGTTAACATTTAAACTTCGTCCATATGCGGTCGCCTGTCGCTAATCTGCGGTGTTCTAAGCCACATACCTTAATACACGTATTCTGCAGGACAATTCATTCTTTCCAAATTTCCGGGAGAAAGAAAAATTATTTTTGACCATCGCTCCACTTGGAGGGGAGCATTTATCGCCTTATGGCAGATTTTTTGAATGTGCTTTAAACCAAGTAAGCTGTGGCCACCAGATTTCTAATAGCTCAGTTTCTACATATTATGCAACTTTTGACATGAGAACTATTTTAAAATTTGAATGTTGGAATATTTTGGCTGATTTCGGAATATTCATTTCTAATGTATGCGGTATCAATTCTTGATGAAATAAATTCAGATTGCATAATGTATTCTTCCTACTGATATAGAGATATTTACAAATGAAAAATCTTTGAAATTGAAGTTATTAGTCCGGGAGCTAGCGTGAAGTTGTGCAGGGAACGAGGTAGTACATAAAACTTTCACATAGCATAGTACACCTCTAACCTACTGCAAAACTTCGCGTCTGCCGGATCAGATCATTTTCTTTTCAGAAATAGAGAGGATAACACAATCCTATGTATTTCTAGTGGTAAAATTGTGACATTTAAGGTGTTGACTCCATTTTTTGAGTTTTTGCTCATAAAAATATACAAATTGGTATTTTGTTGAAGTGGTTATTATAGAAATCATCTACAGATCATGGTCTTTCAAATGAGTTATCATTCAGTGACAGAGGATGAGCAGACACATTTCGTTAAAGTATATCAACAATTTTCCTGAAATTTCTATGTTAAAATTTGCAGTTACACCAACGAAAAGTGTCTGTTTGTACACTTTACTTCATCCTCTGTCACTGAATGATAACTCATTTGAAAGATCATGATCTGTAGATGATTTCTATAATAACCAGTTCAACAAAATACCAATTTGTGTAACTTTTATGAGCAAAAATTCGAAAAAATGGACTCAACACCTTAAATGTCACAATTTTACCACTGGAAATACATAGGATTGTGTTATCCTCTCTATTTCTGAAAAGAAAATGATCTGATCCGGCAGACGCGAAGTTTTGCAGTAGGTTAGAGGTGTACTATGCTATGTGAAAGTTTTATGTACTACCTCGTTCCCTGCACAACTTCATGCTAGCTCCCGGACTATATCTGCTTATTATGTATGTTTGTTTGAAATTGAAATTCAAGTCTCAAATGTGATTTTTTATGATTTTTGTATTATTAAGGTCTGCATTTAATCAGCAAGTATTGAATTACTTTTCAGAATCATCTTGCTTTTAGCCTCAGTGTCTCGATAAAAGTCACCAAATTGGGCTGTTTCTTCACCTGCAGAAACTAAATACTAAAATGTACGATTTTAGTTCAATTTGAGGTGAACTAAAAGTTTGAATTATTTGACTTTTGACCAATTTAAAGATTTAGGCTAGGTCATGAAATTCAATCCACCAATTTTCATGAAAAATTCTATCAAAGTATACGTGACGAAAGCCACTGGACTCCTTTGTCAAAATGCGCTACGACCTTGAGTTGGATAGCAGTAGTGCTGCACAGCAATTCATTAGTGCTGTAACAGAAGCAGTTTTATCACCAAGCAAGTCTCTTTGTCCAAGAATGTTGGTTGAAAATGACCAAAGCAGGGCCTTTCAAAATTAATCCAATTATTTTGAGCTTGCAAATTAGTTAAATAATTTTTGATGTTGTATTTTCAGCTTTCTCGCATTGAGTTACACACACACAGCTTTGCAATCCGAATAATAAATTCCGACATGTGCATACATGTAGATAGAAGTTAACCCTTACAATCCATGCCCAGCGCAACCCACGGTTGGTCCAGTCCTCCTTCTCCACCGTGTTCGGTCGTTCACCATCGAGGCAGTCACTCCCTCCACTCCACGTCGGCGTGTTCACTGATGCTGGCCTTTGTCGGACGGCCTCGGCTCTGTTCCCTCCACTCTCAGACAATATGCCTATCTAAAGGGATGACTCTCCACATGATACTGTTCATGTCCTTCTCGATCATGTCCTCTAATCATGCGATGCGCAGAGTGAAATGAAATTACAGTGAAATGCGTGCACAGTAAGGTTCAATGAATGAAACTCAAGACACAGAGGGACGGAAAGATAGCACAAAAGAGTATTGACAATAAAGACTATCAAGGCAACAATAAGCTATAATACAAACTCTTTATGAACACAAGGAAGTGGTTCACTATTCAAAATATGC
Source organism: Prostheceraeus crozeri (assembly GCA_907163375.1). Classification (NCBI taxonomy): domain Eukaryota; kingdom Metazoa; phylum Platyhelminthes; order Polycladida; family Euryleptidae; genus Prostheceraeus; species Prostheceraeus crozeri. The sequence goes on along the minus strand of CAJQUW010000720.1, from coordinate 127,755 downwards.
AGGGCTTCTAAAGTACGCAAGAAAGTGACATTCAAGGAGCTGTGTAAAGTAGAAAAATACGACGGAAAAGAAAGACCTTTAAAATCATCACAATTGACTGCATGCAGGTGACGGTGGCTCACGGCTGAACCATCTTTAGCTTATTGATGCTTTATCTTGGTTTATTGTCAATACTCTTTTGTGCTATCTTTCCTTGTGTCTCTTCCTTCCGTCTTTAGTTTTATTCATTTCATCGAACTGTGTGAGCCTATGCGCATTGTACTTGATGTCAACTTGTCTTAGTAAAGTTACAATGGCGACTCTATTTGCGCTTGAATGAAATGAAAATGAAATAATGAAATAATACCTTTATTTGAGGTCAACAATACACAAGTTTATTCAGTTGACGTATTTACAAAACACAGTTTGCACAAACTCATGACATACGCGAGAAAAAAGAAAGTTCACAACTTGGAGTACAGAGAACGGGAGCGAGAGACTACACGTTTCTCCGTGTGTCGGACAAAGAAGACAAGGAGGTCGGCAGCAGATGACACTGAAAGCGGACAAAGACTAGGAGATCCGACGTAATGCCCAAGCGATGAGTCAATTAAGCCGACGTAGCGCCACACTGTTTACGGATGTACGCATGTACACTGTATGTCAATGCAATTAGATAAGCAGGGACCGTAATCACGTGGGGACTGACTTTGAGTGATGTCAATGATTTCATTTCATTTCAACGTATCAGACGTATTGCCAGGTAGAGGATAGCAAACAAAAAAACTCGCTAAGATCTAATGAACAGCACATCAATAGCATAATGAAGAAAAAGTCAGTGAAAAGCCATTCTCAGATGAATGACCTCTGATAGATTGAAAGATCAAAACTGGAAAACAATTACATACAAACTAAGGCATACAAAAATTGACCAATAATCAAGTCCAAATCATGAAAAATGCTGATTAAATAATCAAATACTGAATACTGATGAAAAATGCTGGAATTGTAATACTAAAAGCAAAATATCACGATCACAAAGAGGAAGAAAAATTAATGAAGGTATTGCAAAATAAATCCAAGAAAGAATTTACCTACACTGTAAACTGTAGGGCACCGACTTAGGCACGAAGCCGAAATTTTGTACCAGTTAGTGCCTAGTTAGCGCTTTCTAGTGCTTCGAGGCGCCACTAGGCACCAAATAGTCACCAAACCAAATATTTATCCAATGAAATCGAAGGAGATATCAATGGGTGCGAACTCGGCACCATGATCTTCGTACCTACTCGTGCCTTGTGTTGGTTAGAATTGATGCCTACATTTCGTGCCCTACAGTTTACAGTGTAATGCTGAATAAGGAGTTGTTTATAAGAACTGCTTTACTGTATTTTCACATTTTCTCACATCTCATCGTCGGTCTTCAATCCACCATTTGCAGCGTGCATTCACTACGTATCCGCATCTCAGTACCGTGGAGTCAGTTGTTGATTACATTTTAGTTATTTTGAAACCTTCATTCCATCAACACTTGCCTTTGCTGATTGCTTATCTGTTTTGATCTGCGCGCATCGTTACACAACGAGACAGCAGGTTGTCTCAATACCTGTCAAAGAAATCTTTGAAGGAGACAAACTGTTTGGTATTTCATCATCAACATCAGATAAATATCACAAATATTTTTCTTCTAGACGGATTCATACGATAAGACATTTCCAGACATAATATTTGAAGTTATATCAAGTCTGTGACTGTTTTAGTCGTTCAGGAAAAGGAATTTGACTCATTTATCAGTGACCATTGCATTCTTCCGAATATTCCCACATCCAACAAGGTCAAATTATTGAGTATTATACGCTGTAAATCGCTGGATACGGAAATTACATACAAACATATACCAAACTTACATACAACTTGAAACTGACATTTGATACGAGATTCTCGTATGTTTACAGATATCTGGTATGTTTTTCATACCACATCTCACTTACTTTCGTATGTGATTGGTATGTAGCGATACGAAGTATTCTATCTGTGATTGGCTGTTTTTTGATGAAATACGAGTTGTTGGTATGTTTTATATACGAGACCCGATGGAAATTGATCCTCATTCGTATGTGTTTCGTATGAAGAGCTTTAAGTCACATAGCAAAAAATATATATAATACCTACTACTGTCAAATAACTTTATCAGTAATACCAATCGTTAATATTTCTTTTTGATAGTGTGGTGTTTAACTAGATTAGATTAATTGTGAACTTTATGCTGTATGTCGTCGTTGCTAATTGCTCCTGTTGTTTGGTTGGCTCTATATACTGAACAAAGTTGATTAACATCAATTCATTCAAACGATATCTTTTGTGCAACCATGTTGACTTATATATATCAAGCATAACTATATTTGCTTTCATGAATTATAATGTGCTTTTATTTCGGATTGATAATATGCTTAGTTCCAAAATTGCATGATGCATAATTGTTGATGGTTGAATACTTATTGATTATTTATGAAATACCATAGACTTACATCTATTAAAATTGAATTCAATATTGTAAGTTTGACTCTTAAATGTCATTATCTCACTGTTACTCTCCACTATTTTCAAACATGCGTAGAAATCAACATGGTACGCTTCATCGAAATGAGTCAAAGAGAATGTCATGGTTTGATTCATGGATCAGGTTGTTGTTGTTCGTCATTTGTGTCGCTTGTTGCAAACTCATCAAGGATTAAAGTACCACGTGATCTTTAATGTACATTATTCCATTCAACTAAAATACAATCAATCATTTGCTGCAATTGAATGATCACAATTGATTAGTTAATTTGTTGCTTGATTGCCTCATTTGCAATGCCATCATCACCATCAGGTGCATAAGGATATCAAGTACAATCTATGATTATCTCTCATTTTTTGTAAAGAAAAAAAAATCAAAAACTTGCATATCTATTCGACCGGAGGCTCAATCAGAACATATCAATTGCTTTCATCAAAGCCACACCAATTGCAGTCAGACTCCATGTCCAAAAAAAACATCATCTCCGGACTCACCTGATGGTTGGTGTACCAGAATACTTGCAGGCTACATTTCGGGCATATTCTAGGCCTTTGGATTGCTCTTCAAATATTCGGTCATCGGCCTTTATTGTAGACCGGGCGGCGTTTATGTAGACCCGGTGTTAGTAGATGTATTAGAAGATATACGGTGTCATACGACTTGTAACACAACACACACAGTACGCACATGTATGTACACTAATAGTTGAATTAAAATATTCACATAGAAAATCCAAATCTTACGTTTTAGTTTATCTAAATGGTGGTGACGAATTATTGCAATAAATAGATTGCCTCCTGCTGCAGCAAGAGTTAGTTGATTGCTTAGAGCCATTAAAGTGTAATAAATTTCTCAAAGCTCATGGAAACGGCTTACATCCTTTATGTTCTGAAGTGTTTGCTTATGCCTTAGTAACGGTTTCATCCTGTGTTAATGCAAATTTACACTACAACATGCAAACTGTAAATTTTGCGTATCTTGACTCACTTGACGATTATAACATCATTTCGAGAGGGGTTGGTTTTAAATCTTTTAACCCTCAAAGAATTGATCAGCTCCCATTTTTGCAAAAATTCAGTCCACAACCCAACCGTGTGAGATTACGCACGCTTATTGTCAGATGCTTTGTATTTTATGTATTTCGTATTTGCCCCATGCATGCATGCTGTAAAGCGATGGATTGAGAACTTTGAACTTTGAGAAGAATTGATACAGTTTTTGGGAGAATCGGACAGCGAGATGTCTGCCATGTTTACTAATCAAGACATCCTCCACCTTCAGCTGGTGCTCCTCGTAGACATTTTCAGTCACCTCAACGACCTCTGCGTAAAACTGCATCGCCACGAAGCAAATATTCTTTTCGCGAGGGACAATAGTAGCGGTTTCAAGCAGGGATGCGGAGTCGGAGTCGGAGTATAACTAGACCCGAAATATAATACAAACAAATTATTTATCCTCGTGCATGGCTGTCATTGTGTTGATGTCAATTTCCTCCGTCAAACAAAAGTACAGAAACAGCAGTGCAGGCAAAGCTTGTAATAGTTGAGGGAATGAACTGTGAAAATGAAAAAAGGATTGTCCTTTCACTCGATGATTTAGTAGAGAAGACAAGCCTTCCTAGCCTCGATCACACCTACGCGCCAATGGTCACATCGGAGACAAAAATGAAATAGTAGTTTGTTTGAGAACATTACCTCTACCCTCACGTTAATCGTGTGTGACGTCTCCTTCAAAGCGCATATTAAAATCGAAAGTGTACTCATATTTTTTGGAGAAGGATGGGGATTTCCTAACTGGTAGAGACTGGAGAAAAACGGTGTGAAGCACACATCAGCAAGATGGGAGGAGCCGAGTCGTATGCATCGAACTTAAAGCGACAACAGATAAACAGTCATCGAAAATTATTGATAATTGATACATCAATGATTACTAAAAATAGGTTCAGGTAAGCCTATAATGATCTATGATGAAGGTTGCTAGCTTATTTTCAAAAAACTAGGCTTTACATACTTGCGACCCGGGGTCGGAGACCTATCAGAAGCCGGAGTCCTATCAACCTCCGGAGTCGGAGTCGGAGTACTAAGAAAATGACAGAACTCAACATCCCTGGTTTCAAGGCAGAGCTATCACCGTGCAGTCGGAACAGTGAGAGAGGAAATTATACTTGGTTTTCAACGACTTGGTGAGGCAGTGGAAAGTACTGCTGGGGGCAACAATCCACCACTTCTTCAGAAAACCATAGAACATTTGAAAGAGCTGCAAGACTGATACCGATTTGATTGCTATTTTGTCGATGGGTGGATCAGGGATCCGCTTTGATTCGATATTCGCGAGATACATGACGAGATTCCTGAGAAAGAACATCTACTTCTGTTGCGCGAAAGCAGTATAATGAATTTCCCCCAGGAGACTGCAGCTACAATTGAATAATTCTGGGCCAAACATCCTCAGCTTGCAGAGCCAGTGTTGGAGCAGCTCGTTCCATTTGTGACAACTTACTAGCATGAGTGTGAGGCTGGATTCTGTACAAGCTCACGATGAAGTCGCAGAAAAGAACCGCCTCAATGTAGCATCTGACATGCGAGCACACTTGAGTTGTACATTGATGATCTTCGCAAGAATATGCAACAACAGAAGTCACAATGAGTGTAACTGCCATAACTGAGTACATCTCCTTTGGTTTATGTGTATCTTTTATACGTGCAACATCGTTTTAACTAGGGTACATACATACAAATATAAATCGGTCTTTATTTGGAGAGGGTCTAATTGGAAAAGAACAACAGGAGAATCCTGATTGGTCGCTGTGTTATACACCAGGCTTTCCTCACAAAGAAAACGTAGCTGCGTTACTTGTGTGCACAATGTGATCGCATGAAATTCAAGTATTCGGTGCTTGATGATCATATAGTAGCTTTATAAAGCCTTTTTCATCTTGACAACTCGAAAACCGCAAATTGAATTCAGCCGGCATTTTCATATCATAAAACAAAACTTTACGTCAAGCTCCTTTCATTTTCATAGGTTTATCGCTTAAACTCACTCACTTTTCATGCATAGTGAATTGTAATCCCACAGTGACTTTCCCTGTGGGAACGCATCTTGCTAATATCAACAGATTATCTGGCGAGGTAGCGATTTTGTGAATAATTTTTCTAAAGGTTCATTTTCGTGTAAAAAATCCGCATGTGAAAATGGTCATCATTTATCCAAAAACAAAATTAAAAAAAAGTAAAATTAAAAAACACAGGTGGCGAAAAAGTTGCTATAATTAGTTGGTAGATATTTGTTTACTAATGCGAGCTGATTTTTCGCCAACCGGCGAAATCGTGGATATTGTAGCAACTAATTAGTGGTAAGTAGTAATTTTCGTATATTAACTTCACATGAAAATATATTGTATACTCAGTCTGATCTGATAAAAAGGATCTTTTTAATTCACGAAGGCTTAAACTAAAAAAGTATTTATCTTCCATAAATGTCGCAGTAAATACTATGATATTATTCAAATATTTGTAGTTGTTGTAAATTATTGAATGTCAAGAGATGTTATGAAAATTGATATATACGGATTCTCTATATTATTATCATTATCAAAGAATGATAGTCTGCACTTATTTCTTAGATGGATTAGCCATATGTGGGGGATAGTGAGGAGTTGAGGGAGAAAATAGAGCTTCGGCTGTAGAGGCGGATTACTAAGGAAAATAAGAGAGAGAGTCAAAAGTAAAAGGTGACATGTAGAGCGCGAATTGTCGCCGGCGAACTTCGCCAGCGAATATCCCGCAAATATGACTGAACTGTAGCATGATATTCTGCAGCTGACATCCGCCAGTCTTTCGCAAGATTCGTTCCCACAGTGATGATCACACTATATATTACAATATATGTTTCATATCCATTCTGGTATTCATATCCTACAGACTTGATGAGGTATCTGAAATGCCACATTTACAAAACTAGTCTAGCAACCATCTCCCTATTTTTCCTAGAACTCTGAGTTAACTGGCATCCTTAAAACCTAGCAATAAAATGGCTATTAGATGTTGTTTGTAATCCTTTGAAGCAAATATCTGAAGTCATAAATGGTCATCGAAATATGGTTATTGAAGTGATAAGCAATGCAGCTGTTGCTCTACTGGTCTTATTGCAGTTATACACAGTTTTAATCATGTACTGGTGCTTATTCGTTCAAAGTATCTGCCATTGCTACACTTCCAGCCGTGTCCTAGTTCTTTTATTGTGTACTAGTTCCTATGTGCACTCATATCTGCCTACTAAACAGAAATGTCTCGTATTTGTGCATCCAAATGAGTTCTTTGAAGTCGTTTAAACTACAAAAGGCGAACTTTGAGGTTCCTCAAGAACTAGCGAAGAAAAGATGATTGAAATCATTGTAAATATTTCCTTTGGGATAAAAACTTTCCATCGTATTGCTAGAGTTCGGAATGTGAGAGGTAATGAGACGCCGAAGTCTTACTTCCGTGTAGTAGAAATTAATGGCGCGAGTCTGTCATAAATTCTCGAACAAGGAAGTCTAAAGAACAATAGAGACAAAAGTAGAGAGAGAAAGATGTTCCCATTTATTAAATTTCCGTCACATTGCCTGCATTCTTGCGATTATTTGCACGAGTTAGTAGTGAGCCCTAGAAGAATGTATTTCTTGTAACTCCTCCACGCTGTAAATTCACACACAATTGCAAATTTCTTAAAATTTACATAATTAGTCGGCATTTTGACTCCGATGTTCAGTTGACATTCAGTTGGAATTTTTCGTGACTAAATATATAGAATACCTGCAGTGTTGTCAATGCAAGAATCGAAACATAATAGATTGCATGGCTATCAGATGTTCACTTCTTATTCAATTCTTTGGCGTATTGTAAGACCAGTGTCATGCACAAAATACTCATAGTTTTTGTTGCTTTCTCTTAATCAATGATGTTAGGAGTGGCGTTAATCCACGTGTCTCTTTTCTTCATTTCTAATTGGAAATTAGAAACCGAATTCGCCAGAAAACTGGCCGACGCTGAATCTTGCGGATTTAGAGTCCTAACACTTTCTATGTTTCATAGACATCTCTGATGTGGATAAAAGAAAATTTCATGACCAGAGTTGGAAGTTGGTCAACGAAACTTGACCCTTGATCCACCTGACCCACCACATCTTTGATCCACTTGACCCACCTAACCCACATGCTGCAAAGGGTGACTGATGTGATTGCAATTTCCTTTTCTAGTATCATCTTTAATTTCATTTTCATTCAAGGCTCTAGGTCTATGTAGAGGCCTCGTAGTATCAAAATTGTTGTTAAGATTTGTTATGAAGATTCAAGTGTGTCAGATCACTTGTCACATGATAAAGAGACATGTAACCAAGATAAATAGACAAATAGCAATAAGATTGCAGTAGGCTTAAATAATTTATTCATCCATTTATTATGTAAGATACTACATGTGTGAAAATTATCTCAGAAAAATCGTCAAACTAATATTTTGTTGCTCCTGATGGCAATCGATTCAAATTTCATCAACTTCTGCTAATTCTAGAATAGTCATGAATGGTGAAAGGAGTGAGTGTCCTTTCTGGATGAGTTATTCCAAACCATGCTTGAACATATGAATGTTTTTTTTTGCTGATCAATATTTTGATAATCTTGACCAACCTCTATCTTCGCATTCACGAATAAGACGCTAGAAAAGCGAAGCAATATATTAAATGAACTTTTTCTTTGGACTAGCGTTATTGACAGGTAAAATCCAAACGCCTGAAACATCTCTCTATTGGTTAAGAGATGATTCTGTGATATGCTGAAACCATGTAAAACTTGGAAGTCATGTGATATTGAATCATGAGAAATTCTTCAGATGGAACTTTTGGGCATCAGAATCAGTAAATGATGGAAACTTCTGGTTTGTTGCAACAATTTGATGAATTTATCAAAAAATCAATAAATTCGATTAAATTAGACCAAATTTCAAACATCAACATTTTTGCCTAAGATATTTATGTAGGAAGGCCCATAGTGATTAGTGTTTACCATTTTCCAACAAGGGATTTTCAACAGAAAAATTAATTCGCAAATATAATCTCAATGTTCGTCTCAAATACTACTAGTCCTACATTGTCCCGTTCTCTAAAAATTCGCAATAAATATACATGACAACTGCAACCTTTGTGATCGTTTACCGAAAAAATAAATTGTATTAGCTATAATGTTTATGAGCTTAAATGTCGCATTTGTAATACTGGTTACATAGGTAAAACTTCAAGATCTTTCAAAATTAGGTATCAAGAACATAAGCGGAGTGCTATGAATAGGGACAGTAAGAGTGCATTGAGTGTGCGCGTGATTGTGTTGCTGTTGACCTTGATAATTTCGATGTGAATATCCTTCAGAGAGCGCGGAGTACGGTTGACACTGCTTTGAGAAGCTCGCATGATTCAGGACAGATGTCCATCTATGAATCGTCGTCATAAGCTCGCTGGTTTGTAGGAGAACACACGTCGCGCCATGTAGATTTTTATTCAGCTTTTACGTACATCGAAGTAGCATGTCATATGCGCCTGTTTTATACTCTGTGAAGAAGAGTCTGGACCTGAAACGTCGAGTAAAAACTCGTCTTCTCTTTATTAAAGGTTTCGCAGAAAATTCAAGGGAGTGCGTTTCTCGATTGCGAGTGCAGCCTATATACAATAAAGGAATCAGAAAAATGAAAGCAGAACCGACAAACTTAGCAATAAAAATGTGCAATAACGTGTACGTCATTTGTTATCGTAAAACCAGGGGCAGTGAAAGAGTCAACCACATTCTTGCATACATCGCCGGTCAGAAGCATGATAATAACACACAACGTATAGGAAATCACTTGAAGATATTCCCTGTCAAAAAATATGGCATAACTAACATATAAAGTTTAATTTTGACCAAAGAACTCGACAGACACACAAATTCGGAATTCGCATGCATAGAGTGCCCGTCATTCCGTGAAAGTCATATTCGCCTCCTACCCTGCAGAAACTCGTCCTGGAGCTGCCAAGATGGAGGACGACAACGCCACTACAACTGCCTCCTTTCATTCAATGGCTACAGAAGTAGGAAAGTATGTCGTGGAAATTCAGCGTCAATCATCGTAATAAAAGTTAACATTTAAGGCCACACGAACATACAAAGGGAAATTCCATGAAGTACACAGTTACATAATCAGCTGCCGTTTTCATAGTCAAACGAAGTGGCGAAGTTCAAACAGTCAGCACAAAACTTCCATAAAATTCTGCTGTGCAATGTTCCATGTCCTACTACACGCAAACAAGAGTATCAAGAAAACACATAAAACACGAATGCTTTAGAAGCTGGAATTTTTCACTTTTTGTGATTGCAGCCGACTTAACTGACAGCTTTGGCGCACTTTCAAGGCTTTCACAGATTGTTGGATTTGGATTCCTGGGAAGCATGTAGTCCGGTTTGGTATCATAAGGTGCAATCAGCAAAGAGACATATAGAAGAGGACCGAATCGCTAACAGTAAAACGGATGAGATTCAGAACTCACTGTGGATAGAGTTCTTTTAAAAATTGCGGTCCGTCGTACAAAACAATATAATTGCAAAATTTTAAATGTTAAAGTTAAATTGCTGTGGAATATAGGGCTTATTACGTCAATAAGTATAAAATGAATGATATGTACAGTATAACACAAACTACAAAACAATGAGCTTTTGCAAATGCAAGCGTAACTTTTCCTCTACGAGTCCTCTACGACTGTGAGCATAGTTAAGAATTTACCCTAACGAATATGTTTCATGGGAACTCATGAAATTTAATGCGGATTCATGAAATTTTCATGAGAGCTCCTGAGATTATGATGAGTTGCATGACATTCTCGTAAGAAAATATTTATCTCATGATGTTCTCATGATGGTTTGATGAATATAATGAGTGGAAATGAGAACATTCATGAGGAAAATATATCTCATGATGCGTTCATGGAATATCATGAGCATTCATGAAGTTTTTGTGAAAATATGTTTATAAGTAGTAAGGTATGCATGTCAGCCGCGAAAAGAAAGAGCCACAAGAAAGCTTATTCAAACGATAAGAATCTCAAACTTTAGTCTATAAATGATAAAAAGCAACAATATAGTATATATCACAGCGATCTGCAACAGCCTTCTCGAGATGATGCATAGATAATTTGACTTTACAATTAGATGTTGAATGCAAGATGTTGGAAATAGAGATATATACAATCACAGTTCAATATCTTGTCTAATCAAAAATTATGGTTCATTTATGCGAAAGCTGGAATAGTATTGTGGAGATGACGCGGAAATGCTCAGAGGCAGCGTAGTGATGCTAAGAAAGCGTCAACAACTAAATGCCAGAAAAGTGAATTCAGAAGTATGAAAGAGCAACTGGTAATTTATTAATGAGATGTTTTATGAGAAAACGTTACAAATCTCCATGAGATTTCATGAGACATATATGAGAAATCTCATGAAAGATCATGAGGAATTTTCGTGAGAGTAACACCAAGGAGCAACACGTATTAGCAAACATTTGAAAGGAAAACCACCATCACAGGCATCATTTCATAAGCACTTACCAACAGAGCAAAACAACAAAATGCTACTGCAAATATGACTACGTACATTGCAGAAGCAGTTTCTCTCAAATCACACTCTGGTAGAGCGATCATGTACTACATGATAAGCAATGACTTGAGGACATTCCATAAGATGGCTGTAGTCTTATTGCTTCTCACTTAATCAGAGAAAACATAGACAAGCATGTTTTTGCCGTAAACCTCTATAATATGGTGCACATCATTCTGTAGATGTCCCACATACGGCCTCGCTCCCTCAGAAGCCTCGTTTTGACGGCCAGTTGAACTCTATTTGCCTCAGTTCAGGCTTTGTCATGTTGCAAAGTATTAGGAGGCTGGAGGATTGTGCCCATAGGATCTTCTCAACCATTAACTTATGTGGCATGGCGTAATAAGGTATAGCTATTTTCGGAATCTTCTATCCGATGGTGGTATCAGTTTTTCATTCCAAGGTGATAGTGTTACTATAAATAGCATTTTAAAACTTCGTAATTGTATCTAAAATAGTCCGCAGAATTTCATGGAAATTACAGCAGAACCTATTTGATGCATGCTCTGTCTGGTAATGTTGTCGATTTTTGCATTTTAAGCGGTTCTTGTCACTATAAATGCACTTTAATATTCAAACGATCATTATTTTAAAATTTCGTATTTATAAGTAGTATGTATATAACATACCTAACATTAGTCATCATAGAGAGGTAAAAGGTATCTGAGCATCAATTAACATATTTACTAGACCATATTTTCTGAACGGGCGAACTACGGAAGTTGAAAGTCAACTTAAAAATCAAAATTCTTATAAAAAGAAGTGAAAATCCAAAATGTCGAAAAAATGTGTCGCAATTTTTTTATGTGGATCCTTTGGCTGAAATATTGGGTCTACAAAAATAGCTACCACTCAGAGAAACCCAACACAAAGTTAGAAAAAGTCACCGAAGGAGACTTTTAAACACTTATTCGTTCCGGCTTTGAGATAAAAAAACCGAGGGGTCTGAGGCCAATGGAGCTAACCTCATTTACAGCAGAACAAAACTAATGAGCGATTGTGTGAAGACAGAACCACTGCTTTTCTTGTAAATATTTTCATTCCACCTGGTTGCATTATTATTTGAACACATGCTATTTATGTATTTCATCTAACAAAATACACATCTCCAACACTGCCGAGCTTTACACCTTGGCTATCTGGCTGAATTCCTGAAAACATCAAATTTTACTCATCATCAGTTATTCTGACACTTATTTCATCGTGTGATTGCTACGGACATCTCATGTTTACATGATGGTTCATTTTCGAGATAAATTCTTCATGACTGACAATTTACTTCACAAATTTTATCATAGAGAGCGCTGATGCATCAAATGAAGTTATCTCTTCACAAGAAGCATCAAAGAATACTTCACCGAAAGTATCATCCCTTTGCTGCCCAAATCCTGTTGATGAAAAATACGATGTTATTTTTTGCTAGAATCTTTTTTGCATAATATAGTTTAATGATACAATTTATTTATATAATCATTGTTTTCTATCAGATTTTTATAGCGATGATTTTGTAGCACGTTTTTTGCCTTCATCCAATTCGAACATTTCCCCAATTTGTAAATTTCAACCCCATCCAGATCTTCTAAAGTAGGCAGCGGATATTGTTGAGAATATATATTAGGATCATTGTGCGAGTCTCATATTAGCTGATCCTTCGATATTCAAGATCAATGCGCGTGGTCTGGTAGTGTAGTGGCTATCACGTCTGTCTCACACACAGAAGGTCCCCGGTTCGAACCCGGGTCAGACCATTCATTTTGATAACATCAAGTGTTCATAATCAGTGAATACGTTTTTTAATGGTAATGTTGAATGATGTTTATTTTCATTATTGTTGAACACTAGCATTGCATATGCAGACACGCCGTAAATTTTTTGCCTACAGATTCTATCTGCATATCGCTTGCAAATGCTGCCATTCACATGTCAGATCGACTGTGGTGATCAACTCATTGAATAGAAATCTTGGTGAAACTAAATAAAAGGCAATCTTTTCAAACGCTTCGTTACATGTTTGTTGTGCACATGGTCACTGACGTTATGAGTTCGCGGTTTATTATTTTGTGAACGCAAGAAATCGACGATGCCGTTAGTTCTAGTCCGGCAGCCAGAGCGAGTTTCTGCAGGTAACGAGGCCGAAAGGTAGACTTTCACAAAATGATGTACACCCTATGCCTACTACGAATCTGCACGTCTGCCGAGTTCTAGTGAGTTCCTCTTCTTGTCAGACAGGATCAAAGAGAAATACATGTGAATCCAATAGGATGCCGATAGCAGTTTTTGGGTTTAATGTAATATTTTATGTTTTCTCTGATTAAACGAAACGTACTAAGCCTAGAGTCATAATTTTTGGCATGGAATGTCTTCAGGTCATTTCCTTTCATGTTCATGAACCCTTGTTTATAAAGCTGGACACATTTTCATTTCGCGATCCTCTTAATGTCGGCAAACACGAGCATGTTGTCCCACTTCATCGACATTGAACCACATTCTCACATACATTGCCGATTAGATGCATGATAATAACACATGCATATCAAAGGAAATGACCTGAAGACATTCCATGCCAAAAATTTTGACTCTAGGCTTAGTACTTTTCGTTTAATCAGAGAAAACATAAAATATTACATTACACCCAAAAACTGCTATCTGCGTCCCATTGGATTCACATGGGTTTTTCTTTGATCCTGTCTGACAAGAAGAGGAACTCGCCAGAACTCGGCAGACGTGCAGATTCGAAGTAGGCATAGGGTGTACATCATTCTGTAAAAGTCTCACTTTCGGCCTTGTTCCCTGCAGAAACTCGTTTTGGCTGCCGGACTATTCCACGGTCTCCAGAAATACCGTTTATAACAACAATTGGTGTGTCAAGTTGTACCAGAATTGGGCCGAATGGCGAAATGTCCAGTCAAATAAGAGGGTACCTACATATGAAGGGTACAGGGTACCTACATACAGCTCATGTCGTTGCCAACGCCCTGAAACATTTCATTTTTGAAATAAGAAGAAAGGATTGGTCAAATACACTATATAACATAGTCTGTGGATTGGCACGTTGTCTGAAGCAGCAGAACCGGGAAATGCGAATCATGGACAAGGACAACGTCAACTATGCTGACTTCTGGCGTGCTTGGATGGAAGGATGAAGGACCTAACGGCTAGAGGGCTCGGTGCCAGCCGTAAGACTGCTGAACCAGTGTCCGTGGATACAGAGTCGAAGCTGTGGCAGGAAGGAGCGTTCTTACTACATGATAGCAAGGGATTGCTAACAGCAGTATACTTCTACAACTCGAAGGTTTTTGGCTTGCGAGGTTGCGACGAACACATAAATGTGTTGATGGATAAATTTGTTTTTGGCGAGGATGCACAAGGGAAATTCGTACAATTTCAAGGGCGAAATGACTAGGTGTTTGGTGGTGGAATTCGCGATCGAAAGGTACAACCCAAGATTGTCAAACAATATGACTCAAGTGACAATCCTCGTTCCGTCTACAAGATAATTGAGACCTACATCACACGGTGGTGCTTAGAGGCAAAAAAGGTCGAAAAAATTGGGGGTCAAATCTGTTTGTCTAATGATGTAAGGAAAGAGGAAAAAGAAAAATACAAAAAAATCAAAAAATATTTCAATCGAGCCATTTTCGAGAAAAAGCGACTTCATTGAAAATAAATCGATACTAAATATAAATCAATGTCGAATATACTGCCAGATTTAAAAAAATTTGGGGCGGATACTTTTCAATCTACGGATGTAAGGATATTCATAATAACATATCATACCAAGAACCAAATTACGCAAAATTTTTCATCGAGTCGTATCGAGATAATCAACTTCATTGATTTTTATCATTCGATATTATACTTCAACGATCGATATCGATATACTGCAAATTTACAAAAATTGGGGGCGGATCTTTTTTTAATCTAGGATGTTAATGATATTCATACTAACAATTCAAGACCAAATTACGCCAATTTTTTCATCGAGTCTTTTAATTCGATATCAACCTTCATTGATTTTTCATAAAGTATCGCAGATTACAAACGATCCGATGATCGATTATACTGCAGATTTACAAAAATTGGGGGCGATATTTTAATCTAGATGCTAAGAATATTCATGCTAAAAATTTTGAGACCAACTATACGAATTTACATCGACTTTTTTGAAAAAACGATTTTTGATTTATCTTTTTTGATAAAATAGAACATAAAATGTACCGAGATGGCCCAGAAGTGACTACGTTTATAAATGATTGTTATATTATAATCATAGAAATCACTCAAATATCATTCATGTCAATGCACATCATATGGATCTACTGTAGCCCTTAATGTTCAATGCACAAAGACGGTCTTTGTAATGTGCAATTGTGGATCTTTCGGAGAAGTTCTTTATCAGCATCAATTCTCAAAGCCATTGTCTGACAGTCCTTTGATGTCATTTCTGTTTATCATGCCTCACGTTTGAAATTTTCCTTTTGATCATGCCCCTAGGGCATTGTCAGAATGAAGTCAGGTCAGGCTTCTTGGCTGGCCCATTGGACTAAAACCGTAATTACCCACCTCATCTCTTCATGGAAAGTACTATTCAGAATTCTCTTGTTGATCGGAAGTGATTTAAGGCGAATATCTTGCTGGAAGTGGAGATATCCACGAATGTCTCGTCTTCGCAAGATCTAGCATGAACTCACCCACTCCATCAATGAGATATTGATTAGATTCATATACTACCTCAATCAATAAATAAGGATCATATAAAATACTCTTGAGACATCGCTGCCACGACCCAGACGGGGGGATGTTGATCCTCATGTTCCCAAAGTGAGACTTTCATTAGACCAACTGACCACATCTTAGTCTTTTGATGCAGCATACACTGCACATTCATCCGAAAAAACAATTTCTTTTCTCTCCTGGAGATTGATACTCTTCAAAAATAGCCGTAAAGCATTCAGCACGAATCTGATGATCTTCTTCATTTAGATATAAACAAATGTGGGTTTTCAAGGTTCTCAGAAGAAGGTCACACCGTCACATCAAGATTGTCTAGATTGTATAATCCAAGGTATGGTTTGAATGATTGAATATTTAATTTCCGTGTATATATTCCACACTTTATACGTGTAGCGACCGGAGTTATACGTGCATATCCACGATGGTCGTCGATCATCACTGGAGACTGAATACATCCATTACAAATTGTCGAATTAATCGCACAAGTTCCGCCGAAAACGATTAGCTTTCCGTTGGTTCGGAACGACCTCCACCATGGCTCTATAATGGTTCTTGCGACATTTATCATGGCTTCGTGCTTTGGACATAAAGCCTGAATGTAATTAAACCGGCGCGGTGAAAGTGAATGATCACCGCTAAGTTTTTGTCACACAATGCCGAACCGGGCTACCCGCATACCGCTATGCAAGCCGGAACGGCTGAACAATTCTCCGGAAGAGTGAGACTTCAATGCCACTAATCTTCTGTCCAAAAGTTAAAATACCGAACATAACAATATGACTATTTGAACCATATAATAATACGTAGTGAATCTTAGTATATAATAACGTAAACATCTTACTTGAAATATATGCCCCTGTGGACTTGCCTACATATCAGTAACTCAAGTTACGAAACAAAATAAGCTGTCCCGTACGAATCATACAGTAGACAGTGAAGTTAAGCCCGATAGACTAACTTATTGTGAAAATTTAATTGAAACATGTTAATCACATCGATCAATTTTCTATATTAATTAATGTTTGGTCAATTTTGCTCTTATCATATCATATATTGATATGATAAAGTTAGATATGATTATTGACCGTTATCCCTTATGAAACTCATCGATGTCCAAGCTTGCCGTAATGGTGCTAAAGCTGCAATACAGTATATGGCTACATTTGTGTTTAAGTATACATAAACGGCCATTAAAATCAAAAAGATAAATAAAAATCGTTTTAAATTCGTATAGCTCGATGTAAATTCGTATAGTTTGGACCAAATTATAGCATGAAATATTCTTAGCATCCTAGATTAAAAAATAACCGCCCCCCAATTTTTGTATCGATATCGAAAATCGATATCGATCGTTGAAGTATATATCGAATTGAAAAAATCAATGACGTTGATTATCTCGAAAACGACTCGTTGAAAATTTGCGTAATTGGTCTTGAAATGTATTATGAATATCCTAAACATCCTATATTGAAAAGTATCCGCCGCCAAATTTTTTTTAATCGATGCAGTAAAATCGATATTGATTAATTATAGTATCGATATTTTGAAATCAATGAAGTCGCTTTACTCGAAAAGGCCGATGAAATATTTTTTGATTTTTTTAGTTCAACTTCTATTCCTCTTCCTTACATCATTAGACAAACAGATTTGACCCCCAATTTTTTCGACCTTTTTCGCCTCTCAGCACCACCGTGCACCAGCTTGAGGAAAAGCAACGTTCACAACGTAGCTTTTTATAGAAGACCTTTGCAGAACATAACGGACACTCAAGCCAGGTTTTCCAGAGCCCCAGTTGGTGTCAACAGCATCCGCAAGCTTTTGCCAGAAGCAGCTCAAATGGTTGGCCTAACTGGTTACATAACGGCACATTCAGGGAAAGTTACGTGTGTGACTCAGTTATTTGGCAACGTGGACGAGCAACTGATTATGTCTCGCACTGGACATGGAAGCACGGCGGTTCGATCATACAAGCGCAAGAGCAATGAGCATGAAAGGCATCTAAGTGGTTTGCCAGAATCTCCTGCTCCCGACCTCAAGAAGAGTTTTCGACTTAGCAGCGATGAAATGACTGGCTTAAATTTTGATTATGAAATTATTGATTTGTAAAATATATCAATTCTTGCTGAATATATTGTTTTTCTCATTGAACAGATGTAAAATACCGGTACGCAATTATAGTAATTTCATACTATAAATATTCTAAAACTTCATACTATGAATATAAGTATTCCTCCAAAGCCATGGAATAGAGACATGGCGGGGGATAGCGCATTGTATTTAATGTAAGTCTACTCATTTTCCAGAATAGTTTTGAATGTACACATGTACTGTAATGTACATTTAATTTAAAAATTATTCAGAAAAAACTTGCAATGAATTACACACGTTTGCATATCAGTTGCAAATTGTTCCACAAATGACAGCGTTCAACAATTGTGTTACAGAACTCTCGATCAGTCACTCGTTCTGTGACCTACAATTATTGATTCCGTTAATTATTACCGGCAATCTTCAACAACAGCACACGTACTTCGTTAGTATTCTACAATTGATGTGACGTCACTAAGAGCTTATTTACTTCATCGAGAGGTGCGTACATTAATTGTGTAGGTTTACGTGTTAGCTCTGATCTTTACGAGGCGTATTTTGTTTCAACTAACGGCGGACAAGTATTCAATCTATTTACATATTATATCGGAAGTCAGTTTGTTGATATTTGTCAGAGATTAATTGAATGAAGTACGAGTCGTATGCGAGCGTATGAGCGGATCTTTCTCTGATTGCCAAGTGCACAAACACTTTCAATATTCAAAGTGAGCTCATGCGTGGTCTGGTAGTGTAGTGGTTATCACGTCTGTCTCACACACAGAAGGTCCCCGGTTCGAACCCGGGCCAGACCATCCATTTTGCTAACATCTAGCTGTAAAATTTTCATGATAATAAGTTGCTTGCTTGAATTGAAACCCTCATCAGTCATCAAGTTTATTCTTGACGGAAAATATCAGTCACTGTAGAAATGTTGCAGGCTTATTTTCATATTAGCGATGACAATTTACGAGTTATTACGGAATCGGTCAAATATTCGCGGATCAGTGATCACAGTACTTCATCTATGTTCGCGATTATTAGGATGGACATGTAATCATTTTACCTCCTCTTCACCATGTTTATTGTAGAGCGCAGTGATGCAGTTATCTGATCAATTCACCAGAAATATCAAAGAAAACTTCACCAACCCATTTGGATTGCTGTGTAAATACTTGACATGAAAAGCTTGTACGTACGTGTTATCTTGGGTGAAACATTATCCATCGGAATTTCTGGTCAGTCGTGAACAGCAAATTATCTGATAAGCAAAGTACAGACAAGGATTGAAAATTCTCTTTTTTGTCGTCATGCGCCGTCCACACCAATGATGACGACGTATCTAAAGAGGATGCAGTTTCTGAATGTTGATAATTCACTGACTTGGATAGGGATAGAGGTTATGAAAGTGGGAGCGCGAAAGGTCAACAGGAAAATGTCACCATTCACTGGAATTAGGCCAAAATCTTAATATCAAAGGTCACATTTTACAAAAGTTACTGCAAAAGATAGACCTTCTTTCATTTCAATTTAATTCAGTAATTGCTATGATTTGGACATCGATCGGCAGAACAGATTGGATAAAAGTTAGCAAATCAACTTTTCTCGACCGAAAGTGTATTAAAATAAAATAATATCATATATTATATAATTAAATATATTATAATATCAAATAATACTATTATAATACCTTCCTTCATTCAATTTAATTCTATTTGAAATTGAGTTTTCCACAGTCGCAACCATAGAACAAGAATGTTGGCTGGAGTGTGAATTTAGCATAAATTATATCCCCAATATGTCTGTGGTATCGATTTTATTAAATGAACAAGAGTTGAGATCAAGTATCACATGCGAGACCCAAATTTTCGCAATTTTCGAGAAATTTGAATGATCATAATAGCAATACAGAAGGAATAATAGTATTTTACAAATCCTCCTTGTCATGTCAACCTTGAGAGGTAAGACAGTTTAGCTACAATAGCAATTTGATGGGTGACTATTACTTAAATGCTCACCCTTATGAATAAGAGTACTCTTTTTCGCATGATCATAAGACAAATTACCTGTTACAGAAAGGATTTCGCGGCTATTTTGAGTTATAGAAGCCTAGGGTAAGGATTCCACCTATGACTTTGATGTTCCCAATATTTAATCATTCCCAAAACCGCTGTACAATTCAATATTTGAAGTCCCACTAATTATCAGAATAGATATTTTTTGAGTATTCAAAGTTTGAGTTTCGGAAAGTCAAGATTAAGTCTCAAAACAAGGTTAAATGTTTGATATTCTTTTTAGCCAAATTTTAATATTTCAATATATGAAAATGTGCAGAGGGCTTCAGAATTCCGGGTGAAATAGGCATAATGGCAGTAGTGTATTTTGGACGTAAAAGCATTAAACCGATTCAAGCTGTTCCAACCATATACATACAAGAATTAGAAAATTGGGGAACAGGCGTGTTTATATTGATAGAAAATATAAAAAATATAAAAGATGTATGAATTAGACAAATTATAGTAATCTCCGATAAGTATTTCATTGAACACCGGTCAATATCATCAGGGAGTATAAAATGACATATATAGTCAACATAGCATCTATATAATATAGTCTACATGCTATCTAAATACAAAATGAAATGGCAAGACAATGCTACATTATAAATCATGACTTGATGCGAAACGAAGCTCATTTCTATCAAAACACACTGATGCTTCTTTCAAAATTTAGAATAAGAACAATCATCAACAAATTTTCCATAAAATATTTTATCGATTCATTTTTTCCATAAAAAAATTTATGTATAATTATTACATATTTTTATAAAATAATTTTCCATAATTTTATCAAATTTCTGCTTGGCATAGAACACCGATATCTTATAAAATTGACTTAAAATAATAACTGACTTCTCTGAAAAAGCAGAAAACCACATCAAAACTCCCGTTCTGCAGTGCCCCATTTTGTGAAGTGGAGCAATCACAAGTTTCCAGCAACTGTTTTCATCTTGAAAGCGGCATATCTTACAAAATTGAGGAAAGATGACTAAACAAACGACTACAGATGGATGAAAACGGGAATAAACTTGACCTTGATTGCATATTGTTTGACTTCGTGTTCACCAAGCGTGAAAGCGATAGAGTATCAGGGAAAACGATATTGACCATATTGTTTGTGATTGTTAATTCCATGTGTTGAAATGACTTTTGGTTGTAGGAATTTCATTGATGTGAAACCGACATGTTTTGAATAAAAAATTTCATGATAATTATCATTCAGCTTCTATCGCAAAAGAATTATGGTTGAAAGTGAACAGTTTTTTAGAATTATTGGCAAAGAGTGAAATCAAACTTTAAGGCCTTCGTCGTTGCTTTGATTTATTAGTAAAACGTTTCGTGTGCCGAAGTCATTTACCATCAATCTGCAAAGATACTCCCTCTATCGTCCCCTCTCTCTCTCTCTCACTCACTCACTCACTCACTCACTCACTCACTCACTCACTCACTCACTCTCTCTCTCTCTCTCTCTCTCTCCTTCTCTCTCTCTCTCTCCTTCTCTCTCCCTCTCTCTCCTTCTCTCTCCTTCTCTCTCTCTCTCCCTCTCTCTCCTTCTCTCTCTCTCTCACTCACTCACTCTCCTTCTCTCTCTCTCTCTCTCACACACTTAGGAGGCTTTTGTCGTTGATTTAAAGTGTAGAGAAAAACGCATCCTGTGTAAAAATGATCAATCTAACATCAGTTTTCAACATATGCTTCAGACATCAACTTTTTTGGAGGACAGTTCACATGTTGAATTGCTATTTATAGGAACAAGATGATCGACTTTTTTTATAAGCAGTGATATCACTGAAACGAACATGCGCCGCTTGTGTTATTCGGTTATTTTAGGACAAATTTCATGGGAGCATCAAAAACAGAGCTCAAAATTGCACTGGCCAAGCACAGTGAAGAGTGCGGTCACCCATGCGTTTTAAACAATCTGTCGTTGCAGCCACAGAATTAGACAGGTCGTCTCCTCTTCTGTTTGACTAGAATGGAAGCTTTGGAAAAAGCAAACGTTAATGAAATGGCACAATCTGTTGACATAATACCATAGAAATCGAACAATAAGCAGCCAGTTCAGCATTTAACACGCCAAAGATGTGCGAAGTTTCAGTGACTGTTATCGACCGGGTCACACAGCAAAGAGACACAATACCAAATTTTTTTAATAAGAATCAGATGGACAAAGATAATCGCGAAAACTTTTGCGCAATGATCTGAATTCTTCGAATCTGAAGGAATCGTGGCGATCGGAGCAGTTTAGAGGAATTCAGAGTAATCCGCAAGCGATTTTTCCAATCTCTGCAAGGTATTACGATTTTCTTTTTGCCAACTTAGTAAGTTCCTGTATGTGTCATCGCTTTGAATCAGTTTGCAATTCTAGCAAAGTGATGCGGTGAAACAATCCAATTCTGTGGTTGCAGCACTCTGAGCCCTATCGTAGTTCTTCACTTCTGGCTTCCATTTCTTCGAATGATGACACAGTCAGATTCGACACAGAATCTTTAAAAATGTAAGCCCATAACGGCGCGACGAAGAATGCGACTTGAGTTGATCATTCTGAAAGTCAACATATTCAGTGCTGTTGAATCTTGAATCTATAACATCTACCGTGTATGATTTTAGTCCCCGAAAAACTCAAATCTGTAATAGTTTCTACATAATGGCAGTGCGGTTTCCTACACGGCGGTGCATTGTAAAAAGGAAAATATGGGAATATTATTCATGTATAAATTTTGGTGTAATAGACAGCTGATGTGCAATCATTCAAGCAATTTGTTGTAGCATCATTCCCAGCCGTGCCCAATTGAGTCTTCCTTTGTCCTCATAATATACTCACATTTTATGCTTTTTTCAGTGAATATTCAACGTTCACCTCCATGCATTCCGAAATTCCATGTTTTTTCCATGTTATATGAAAGAGCATTGGGCCAAGCTATAAATAACAATCATTCGATTTCAAATTCTCGTTTTATTTCTGCACAATTCTATTTTGAGTAGGTTTGATTAGGAGCAATATTATTGTAAATTATTTATTTATCAAAACGTTCACCAAATACTGAATAATTGCAAAATTCCGGACCATTTCCACTGCTGCAGTATTTGCTGAGTCAATTCTGAATTAGACGCGTCAATTTTTCTCAGACGTTTTATTCTCGGTAGAGAAACAATGACTGAAATTTCATTTTCATTTTTGTTTGCAGGAACTGTTCACTACAATTTATATCGGATTTCTCGGGCTTATATTCTCTTCATTTCTGATTTACCTTGTGGAGAAGGAACGGAACGAGAAGATTCAAACGTATGCAGATGCCCTGTGGTGGGGAGTTGTAAGTATACAAGTATTTTTATATTTCTAATTCGGGAGAGTATTTTCTACTCAATTGAAAAGAAAATTGAGGAAAACTTCAGTTTAGGAAGCCGGCAATTTATCAGCGTACTTTGTACCGATTCAATGTTATTATGGGCTCTTTTTAAATATTAACGAAAATTGATAAAACTTTCGGTACTTCTATTCTTTCCCCCACCACATTTTTGTTGTTGACACCGTCGAGTGTTGCATTGTCAGCGATCTTCTCTTGCTCCTAAGTGCAGTCTCACTACCGTCGCAAAAGCGGTGAGTGTGTAAAATTCATCTGGTTTGTGGAAAATTCCTAACACTTGCTTTGCCGTTCACTGTAGCTGCATTGTAGACAACAATCCCACGAAGTTCATGATCACAGCACAGCAGCAACTTTGAATATTTACAAAGCACACTGTTAAGACACCGGTACCTTCTCATTGACATTTTCTTGAAGCCGCCATCCCCTTAAAAACATGGCCTATGAAGTTCCTAGAATTTCGCATATGACAGATTCTAGTCCAGTCATGCATCTGTCGACCAGTGTATCTAATTCTAGTGCCATCACCGTGACTTGTATGAAGCTGCAATTCCATTCTGGAGATTTTTTATGAATTCCTGTCAATGATTAGTACATGTAGATACAATCAACGACAGAGAAACGTATGGCATTGAATAATCTCCATCAAAAGGTTGCTTGTAGTCACAGATGAATTGCCTTGTCTGCGTGTTTGGGTCTAGAGATGACCCTCCTCAGTAGTGATGGTCACGGCAGGAACTAGTCTCACAGAATTAGACAGGTCGTCTCTTCCTCTGTTTGACTAGAATGGAAGCATTGTAGCACGCAGTGGTAATGAAATGGCACAATCTGCTGACATAATACCATATCAATCGAACAATGAGCAGCCAGTTCAACATAAAACACTCCAAATTGTGCGAAGTTTCAGTGACTGTTATCAGCCGGATCACACACCAAAGAGACACAGTCGATGTGAAGTTTTACAGAGAAGTTTGTGAACGTTTTTTCGTGCGCCTGCTAGCTTTTTAATAATGATCGGAGGCCACAACATTATCCAGAAAACATTTGCGCAATGATCTGAATTCCTCGAAGCTGAAGGAATCGGGGGACTTTGAAATCTGGGGATTGGAGCATTTTGAAAGAATTCAACAATCCGCAAGCGGCGCACGATCTCCTATCTCTGCAAGGAATTACAAATTTGGTTTTGCCCACTTAGTAAGTTATAGCATGTGTCATCGCTTTGAATCAAATTGTAATTGTAACAAAGTGACACTTCTAAGCAATCTAATTCTGGGACTAGCGTCGAAGAGCAAGAAGATAAAATTTTCATTGAGCGTAGTGCAAATTCAGGCCTCAATTCTGACGAAGCAGAAGATTGACACCACATAAAATGACCATAATCAGTAAATTTTAGATCGTGAAGAGTCAAGTGGTGTGAATAATATTTCTATTTGGCGAATTTATAATGAGGGCACGCAGTCTGTAAATTTAAACATCGATGACTCTCGCTGCACATTAGTTATGAGACAAAAAAATATAAATGTTCCTTGTTTATACTCGGAAGCACATTCGGTGAAACACCGCTCTTCCATGTGGCCGAGTTACGTTCAATTGAAAATTGATCTTCTTGCCCCTCCAGACTAGTTCTGACTGTGATCATCAGTATTGAGGAAAGTTATCTCTAGACAAAAACACGCCGACAAGATAATTTATCTGTGACTTCATCATGGCACTCAAGCTCACTAGATTTAAATTACCTATTCACCCCACGGTGTGGGGCATTTAACATATATTACTCGTAGAATGCTATAAAGAAGACAAGATAATTTATCTCTGACTAGACTACGCCGTTGTGCGACAATAACCAATTCTATTTCAATGCTAGACTACGCCGTTGTGCAACAATAGCCAATTCTATTTCAATGCTACACTACGCCGTTGTGCAACAATAACCAATTCTATTTCAATGCTAGACTACACCGTCATGCAACAATAGCCAATTCTATTTCAATGCTAGACTGCATCGTTGTGCAACAATAACCAATTCTATTTCAATGCTACACTACGCCGTTGTGCAACAATAACCAATTCTATTTCAATGCTAGACTACGCCGTTGTGCAACAATAACCAATTCTATTTCAATGCTACACTACGCCGTTGTGCAACAATAACCAATTCTATTTCAATGCTAGACTACACCGCTATGCAACAATAGCCAATAGTGAGAAAAGTCATGTTTACACCCAACCACGCAGACAAGGCAATTTATCTCTGTGGGCACATCACTCTCGACTAAACTCGTGCTTCACTCTTGTGGTATGATCTATCATCAACTATGGAATATAATGAAACAAAACATTTGTAAAATATATCCTTAAATGATGAACATATGCAATCAAATGACAATGAGAAATGAAAACAGACAATGTCTCATCAAAGCGCAATTTAGGAAAATGATTTGACATGAGGTAGACGATGCAAAAGAGCGCACAGAACTTCCCTCTGCAACATACAGCAGCTAATTGCAAAATAATTGAACATTAGTAACCTTGAGTGACTTTCGCAAATTACCTTTAAAACAAGGCTGATTTCCCGTGTGAATTAAACTCGTCTCATTGAACGCTTGACAGACACAAGCAGATAGGAAAAACACCTAAAAGAGAAATAATAGCTGAATATCGGTACATCACATTGAAAATACTGTTCAGGCAATTTTCACACACTTTTCTCGAACGGAATACATGAAACATCAATGATGTGATGGCAAAAACAGAATCCTCGTGTTCCTTTACAAGTCATGTCTGTACTTTTGTAGCGCATCTGATGAGAATCGAGCGAGAAGTTTGAAGTGTATGAATCGAGGACTTACTTGTACCTTAACCCTAGTTGCCTCAGGCTTTTTCATGCCGGTAAAGTATCAGGCAAGTTAGAAATGACGAACTTCTGAACACTGAATCCTGTTCCTTGATATTTATATTAGAGCAGGCATCGTTTGGCGGTACTTCTGGGTTATCCCCCACGTTTTCAAATTTGTCTAAAATCCGTTGAAATAAATCAATCGTCACAAAACCTTAAGCACAAGTAAATGAGGTTATTCTCTACCCACATACCAAATTAAGGCGAATCAGACAAGTACTTTTTGAATTAGGAGCGATAACTTGAAGTGCAGCGATGCCGGCAGCTTGATCTGACTTCTTCTGACCTCACCGTCGGAGCAGAAAGCACTTGAGGTCAACAAAGTCATTTCTCGACAATTTGATGACCACGCTACATCCCTTATATTAATGTGCTTTATTATATCCCTTATATTAAATGAAAATGCCAAACATCAACATTTTTGATCAAAAAGTGAGAAAGTGACATTTCAATCAAAAGTCATGATTTTGTGATAATATCACTGACTTTTCCTGGTTCACTGATTTTGATGACAAGTGTATCAAAAGAGAGCTCAGAAAATGCTCCTTCTCGCTGCCTAAATAATTGTCATACTCACATGTTTTCTTATTGAAAAACTGCAATTTGCAAATTTGAATGATTTTCATATTTTGAGCGCTGCTCAGCAAATACAATAACGGATGCAAGTCTTTCATAACTCATTTAAAAGCTGAGAATGTAAGCTCTCAAATGATCTATGGGACGTTGATGTGCGACTCGGTTGGAAGACATGAGAATAGATTGACTATTTTTATGATTAGCTCTGTAGTTTAATATTTTTTCTACCTAACGAACACAATGGAAAAGTAGAAAAAAAAATAGAAATCAACACTTGATCTGACAGGTTATATTTGATCAACCAACAATTACACTCCAGTCAATTCGTCCTATTGAATTTACGTATGTCCTGACATGTTACAAAGCGATGGTCTAGTGTTTTATTTGATCGGGAAAACCTATAACTACTCGTGAATGATGTTTGTTGTGCATGGTTGAGTGTCATGGTTGGAGGCATGAGAGTCGGTTGAAACTTTGTATTACAGAACCGTAATATAGGTCTGAGCGTTGGAAATAAAAATAAAAGAAAATGTGTCTTAAACTTCGACGAAATAAAGCAACACGTCAAACAACCACTAATTATAAACCATTTCCAGGTGAAGGCACAGAGAAACTGATAAGTGACTACACTGTCACATTAGCTGTGAATGATAAATAGTACGCATAACCGGGCAGTCTGATACCGTGATATAAATAGCAACACAGCAAGCAGAGCGAGATCAGACTGATCAATGCCGTTCAATGCGACTGTCGTTATCTCATTTCATATTGCGTGAAACAGGAGTGATTGCAGCGGTCCCATGGTGTAACGGTTAGCACTCTGGACTTTGAATCCAGCGATCCGAGTTCAAATCTCGGTGGGACCTCCACTTTTGGATTATGCTGAAAAATACCGGCTAGATGAATAGCGTTGTCATCTCTCAAGTGTTCAAGTAGAACCTACAAGAATGCAAAATATGACCACTTTTATCTTCGGTACTTATGGGATATTTCGTCCGCACGTTTTTTTGAATTTGTCTAAAATCCGTAGAAATGAGTGAATCGTCACAAAACTTGAATTACACGAAATTGAGGATATGTTCTACTCACATACCAAAATTTGTGCAAATTGGACAATCACTTTTTGAATTAGAAGCAATAATTTGAAGTGTAGTGATGTCTACAGCTGAATCGGACTTCGCCTGACCTCATCGTCTGAGCAGAAAGCGCTGAAGGTCAACAAAAGTCATTCCCCGACAACTCGTGAAGTGATGATGACCAGGCCACATACCACATACTAATATTTTTGACTTAATAAAGGTGTGTGGCGAGGTAGTGGTCGTGGGAAGATTTCAAATAGCAGTGGATGAGACGAAGAGGGAGAGAGAACAAAGCACACACGAGTAGCAATAATGCGTCGAACAGACGAAGTCAGATCAAGCATCAGGCGTCGCTACACTTCACGTGATCGTCTTTCATGCAAAAACTATTTGTCTGATCTGCATAAACTTTTGTGTGTTGGTAGAAAATATGCTTAAGTACGTTTACTTGAAGTTTGGTGACGAATCCAAAATTTTGAAAAATGTGGTCGTTTTTTTCATGTGGCTCCTGTGGCTCAAATATTGGGTCTGCAGAAAAGAGCTGCCACTCAGAGAAAGCTAACATTAAGTTTGGAAAAGTCCCAACGAGACCTTCAAACAATTCGTTCCGCCGTGAGATAAAAAAGCAGGGGGGCCACAATGGCCCGCCTGAGGCAAATAATGTTAAAATAACCACTATCTTTGGATTTTTTGAGAACAATTTACAATCGTGGCCATCAGAGAGTGACCACCTTAAAGAATTTCTCTTTTATGAACTTATTGGCGAAGTCGATCTAATTCCAAGGTTGAGGTGATTGCTTTGTTCTCTGAATGACTTGCTGTTTCTATGCATGTTGATTGCAATGCATTAGCGTGCTCCCAGTGTGAATAACATAGATATTTCAAAATTTAAAATGAAAAATGTTTTTGAAGTCTTATGAAATATAATTGGTCTCTTCTCATCATTTATTTCTTCACAAATCCGCAAATAGTCTACTACATTTTTTGCATATTTATTGCATATTGCGATTGGAGGAAAGAGGCATTCTGTAAAAATTATCCAAATTTGTTAAGTTTGTTGTCAGACAGTAAAAACACTACCAGATGAAAATAAATAAAGCATTTGGTAGCAAGCATTTCATCAGTTTGGTAGCTTACGATTTACATGTTAGATCGGTGCCTAATTGAACGGCTGAAATAACCATCAACAAACCGCTATTGCCATTCTTGTCTAACTAACTTAAACAATAAAGAATAGTTGGATTTCTTCGTTTGGAATAGTCTGTGGAACATTCGCACATTTGTTATTCGCGTTTCGTACCTCACTTCTCAGTAGGATGACCTTTCCTCCTATCTTGTTTACAAACACAATTGAAACACAGTAAACCGCAGCTCTCACATCCTCTGACTTTTATTTCCAGATAACGCTCTGTACGGTGGGATACGGAGACAAGACGCCGAGCTCATGGCTGGGCAAGTTAATCGCAGGTTGCTCCTGTCTCGGAATAATTTCCTTCTACGCTCTACCACCGGTAAGCGAGTGATGGGAACGTGAGTCCTCGAACTCATCAATGATTCTCACTAGGTATTACACTGTCAATCAATCAGCGAATAATTGACATCTCAGACTCTTAGGGATTCAAGTTCGGAGTGGAGTTGGGGAATGTGGCGCCGCTCTGCGGGAGGGAAGCAAATCTGAATGCAGGTGGGATATCAGCGGCTGACCCGACATGACCAGCAAGATTGTCGAAGACTTAACCATTCACATTCTTCGATTGATTAAAGTGACTAGCAACTGATTGCTCAGCCTGATGATCGCAAATAATTGATGACTGAGAATGATGATTGCAAATAATTGATTGTTAAGCCTAATGATTGCTTGTAATTGATTGACGAGCTTGGTAATTTCAGTCTTCTGATTGCTGAGACTGAACAGCTGCTATTGATTTATTGCTGAACCTGATGATTGCAATTAATTGATTGCTGAGCCTTAACAACTGCACTTAATTAATTTTTGAACGTGATGATTGCAATGAATTGATTGCTCAGCTTGATATTGCCATTAATTGATTGCTGAGCATGATGATTGCAATGAATTGATTGCTCAGCCTGACATTGCAAATAATTGATTTCTCAGAATGATGATTGCCATTAGTGAGTTACTGAGCCTGAAAAACTGCAAGTAATTTATTGCTGAGGGTGATGATTGCATGCAATTGATTGCTGATTCTGATAACTGCAACTGATTGATTTTTAAGCCTGATGATTGCAAATAATTGATTGCTGAGTCTGATAACTGCAATTGATTGATTGTTAAGCCTGATGATTGCAAGTAATTGATTGCTGAGCCTTAACAACTGCACTTAATTAATTTTTGAACGTGATGATTGCAATGAATTGATTACTCAGCTTGATATTGCAAATAATTGATTATTGGGCATGATGATTGCTATTAGTGAATTACTGAGACTGAGAAACTGCAAGCAATTGATTGCTGAACCTGAACAACTGCTATTCATTTATTGCTGAACCTGATGACTGCAATTAGTTGATTATCGTCCGTATCAATACCGGGGTGATTCGACCACCGTTACACTTTCAACTAAAACGATCGAATTACCGTGAACTACCGTGCAAAATGATCAAGTTTGTAGACGATGTGAATAAATGTCTTCCTCTGTTTAAAAATGAAGACAATGGTCATGTTTTAGTGGAGCATAAAAACATTATATCTTAGGGAGAAATATCTAAGCTCCTTGTTAGCAAGTCGATATCAAAGTATTCCTGATATTCAGCTTGTCAGTAGGCATAAAATTCTTGGTGTTATTTGGTCAAATGATTCATCATGCATTTTTAATGGATCGTTGCAAGTGAGCGAAATGAAAGTGATGAATTTTCAGGATCCGACCGGGCTCATGTTGGTTGCAAAATATCAGGGCCAAGCCCGGCACAGGCCTGGCCCACTTACAAGTCAGTGTCTCAACTTACAATCTTCAGTGTCTCGAGTGAGGTTGATCCGAAGTTATGTCCTCTGCCGCTCTGTCATCGGAACGGCTGCAAATAATCTCATTATTGTTCTGCATGCGCTCGTCTTCTTTTCAAAATCCTTTCCTGTCAATCAATGAAGAACTAATTGATGGAGCATGACATTCCAGATGAACGAATTGTAACAGTTTTCATTTTGGGAAAGTAACCCAAGCTCGAGGAATGTGCCCTCGTTCTTCGGCAGTAAATCAGTACATTCTCGGGTCTGTCAGCGTCTTTGATAAATGACTTAGCAGCAAAAATGTAACCTAATGCGGTTAAGCAAGTAAATTATTATCTTCAATGCACAATAACGTTCCGGTAATGTTCATAGTCTAGATTGTTAGATATCTGTGTTGATCAGCAGCTGCAGTAAGAATTGATGTGTCGTTGATTGTAATCGATCCGTTGCTGAAAATGAGCTAACAATTAGCAAGAACGCGCGTGTGGTCTGGTAGTGTAGTGGTTATCACGTCTGTCTCACACACAGAAGGTCCCCGGTTCGAACCCGGGCCAGACCATTCATTTTGCTCATGTTTAATTACAAGTTTTTGATGAAAAGCGTGTGTTGTATGCTTGCAGCATTCGTCAAGTGTTCATCATCAGTGAACACGTTTATTGTAGTGGAAATGTTGAATGATGCTTCTTTTATTATTATCGATTTCGTTAACGGCAATCCTCAACAGCAACACATGTACTTCGTTAGTGTTCTACAATTGATGTGACATTACAAAAAGCTTATTTACTTCATCGAGAGGCGCGTACATTGATTGTGTAGGTGTACGTGTTATCTCTGATTTTTATGAGGCGTCATTGTTTCAACTAACGGCGGGCAATTATTCATTCTATTTTTACATTTGTATATTACATCGGAAGTCAGTTTTTTGATATTTGTCAGAGATTAATTTGAATGAAGTACGGGTCGTATACGAGCGCATGAGCGGATCGTTCTTTGATTACCAAGTGCACAAACACTTTCGATATTCAAAGTGAGCTCATGCGTTGTCTGGTAGTGTAGTGGTTATCACGTCTGTCTCACACACAGAAGGTCCCCGGTTCGAACCCGGGCCAGACCATCCATTTTGCTAACATCTAGCTGTAAACTTTTTATGATAATAAGTTGCTTGCTTGAAGCCTTTATGAGTCATCAAGTGTATCTTGACTGAAAACTTCAATTACAGCGGAATGTTGCAGGTTTCTTTCATATTGGTGATGTAGATTTAGGAGTTATTTCTGAATCTGTAGATAGTTGCTAATAATGATTTCCCTTATTAATTACTTCAAAAATGTTCATGATAATGATATAGCACTTGTTTATACACGGCTTGTTCAGCCTATTTTCACGGGGCCAATGTAGCCCCCTTAAAAATTATATGTGCTTGTCTATTGCTTAACTTATTGTATTGCTCGCTTCAACTGGAAGAGTATATATAGCTACTTTGCTGAAAAGCAACCAGTCCAAATTGTGTGCAGTTTTCGTATAAGTAACTATCTATGCGTTTAAAATATACGCTGTAACTTAGAAAATATACTCAATCTACAATCTTAATCATAGCTTTAACCCATTCGTACGGGGAGTTTTTTTGTTACTTAATTTTTTCATAGTAAACAGTAATATCAGTAGCATATTTCACCCAGACTTGTAAGTGGGCCTCGCTTGGACCTGATATTTTGCATATTTTGAGATTTGACACATATCTGACCACTAAGCTTACTGACGGTCATAGCCAGAACCAGTCACGAGGGAAAAGCATTTTCCATTAAGTCGTGTAAATGCAAGTTCGACTTCTGACGAATTAGGACATTGACATCACTTCAAGCGTGAAAGCAAATTGAATAGTAAATTGAGAAATCGAAAATTCTTGGTTAAATTGAACTCATGAGACCAGTGTAAAAGATATTTCAATTTGACGAATGGTTTTGATGCTACGTAATAAAGTAGACAGTTAAAGTTCACCTGTGTTCTCTAAA
Source organism: Prostheceraeus crozeri (assembly GCA_907163375.1). Lineage (NCBI taxonomy): Eukaryota > Metazoa > Platyhelminthes > Polycladida > Euryleptidae > Prostheceraeus > Prostheceraeus crozeri. The sequence goes on along the minus strand of CAJQUW010000720.1, from coordinate 94,797 downwards.
TCTACTGAATAACGATTCCTTGGCCTTGACCAGTCGCGTGAGACAGAGGGAGACGAATATCTCCTTGTCAATCTCAGGTTGTTGATGTTCGACATTTCTGAAAACCATGCGAATGAACAATCCAACTCTAAATTGCGCATGACGTTTGTAAACATATGACAGAACATCCATCGACAAGGTACTTTCAAATACAAATTGAATCCAAGAAGGGGCTGCAATTTTGTGCAATTCATTTTATGTATGCACATTTGAGATATTAACCAAGAATGCACATGTGAGATATTACTTGCTACAGCACATGTACGATATTACTTGCTACAACACATGTGAGATATTACTTGCTACAGCACACCTGAGATATTACTTGCTACAGCACATGTGAGATATTACTTGCTACATCACATGTGAGATATTACTTGCTACAGCACATGTGAGATATTACTTGCTACAGCACATGTGAGATATTACTTGCTACAGCACATGTGAGATATTACTTGCTACAGTACATGTGAGATATTACTTGCTACAACACATGTGAGATATTACTTGCTACAGCACATGTGAGATATTAAACAAGAATGCACATGTGAGATACTACCTGCTACAGCACATGTGAGATATTACTTGCTACATCACATGTGAGATATTAACCAAGAATGCACATGTGATATGTTACTTACTGCAACACGTGAGATATTACTTGCTACAGCACATGTGAGATATTACCTGCTACATCACATGTGAGATATTACTTGCTACATCACATGTACGATATGTTACTTGCTACAGCACATGTGAGATATTACTTGCTACAGCACATGTGAGATATTACTTGCTACAGCACATGTGAGATATTACTTGCTACAGCACATGTGAGATGTTACTTGCTACAGCACATGTGATATGTTACTTGCTACAGCACATGTGAGATATTACTTGCTACAGCACATGTGAGATATTACTTGCTACAGCACATGTGATATGTTACTTGCTACAGCACATGTGAGATATTACTTGCTACAGCACATGTGAGATATTACTTGCTACAGCACATGTGAGATATTACTTGCTACAGCACATGTGAGATATTACTTGCTACATCACATGTACGATATTACTTGCTACAGCACATGTGAGATATTACTTGCTACAGCACATGTGAGATATTACTTGCTACAGCACATGTGAGATATTACTTGCTACAGCACATGTGAGATATTACTTGCTACAGCACATGTGAGATATTACTTGCTACATCACATGTGAGATATTATTGCTTCAGCACATGTGAGATATTACTTACTGCAACACGTGAGATATTACTTGCTACAGCACATGTGAGATATTACTTGCTACAGCACATGTGAGATATTACTTGCTGCATCACATGTGAGATATTATTGCTACAGCACATGTGAGATATTACTTGCTGCATCACATGTGAGATGTTACTTGCTACAGCACATGTGAGATATTACTTGCTACAGCACATGTGAGATATTACTTGCTACAGCACATGTGAGATGTTACTTGCTACAGCACATGTACGATATTACTTGCTACAGCACATGTGAGATATTACTTGCTACAGCACATGTGAGATATTACTTGCTACAGCACATGTGAGATATTACTTGCTACATCACATGTGAGATATTACTTGCTACAGCACATGTGAGATATTACTTGCTACAGCACATGTGAGATGTTACTTGCTGCATCACATGTGAGATATTACTTGCTACAGCACATGTGAGATATTACTTGCTACATCACATGTGAGATATTACTTGCTACAGCACATGTGGGATATTACTTTTTACAGCACATGTGAGATATTACTTGCTACAGCACATGTGAGATATTACTTGCTACAGTACATGTGAGATATTACTTGCTACAGCACATGTGAGATATTACTTGCTACATCACATGTGAGATATTACTTGCTACAACACATGTGGGATATTACTTTTTACAGCACATGTGAGATATTACTTGCTACAGCACATGTGAGATATTACTTGCTACAGTACATGTGAGATATTACTTGCTACAGTACATGTGAGATATTAACCAAGAATGCACATGTGAGATATTACTTGCTACAGCACATGTGAGATATTACTTGCTACAGCACATGTGAGATATTACTTGCTACAGCACATGTGAGATATTACTTGCTACAGCACATGTGAGATATTACTTGCTACAGCACATGTGAGATATTACTTGCTACAGCACGTGAGATATTACTTGCTACAGGACATTCCAGGTCCAAACTTCTAAGTGAATTTTCCTTACATTTGGGTTGCAATAGTCGCATATATTTTGACACAGGATCCGGGTAAGGAATAATATAACTTCTATCGAAAAAACGGAAATTGCTAGAAATGCACATATGCGATATTGCGGCGATATTGAATCTGCGGACGCACTCTGTTAGCAACAATATTTGAGTAGTTTTTTCATAACGTGCATATATGCAGTGTTATTTCCAGAATATTGCCAAAGTTCAATGATTGCAAGCAAATATGTCTGGCTTCTCCTTCAAAAAATCTCGGGAACCATTCGAATCTTCTGAATGAAAACAGCTGACACTTGTAGCACTTGCTTATCATGCTCTAATTATCATTTGGAGACTTTTTCAATTTTTCAGGATGGGGAAGTACATCACTGACTTCACTACTATTATGAAAAAGGTCTAGTACCTCAAAACCACCCTTACGAATAGATTGAAACAAAAGTTATGAGCAATTTATGCAAATACAAATTAGCCTCTTAATTTCAGATCGGGTATGCATTTTACGCTTGAAGAGGGATGCACGTCAGGCCTACTATTTACATGAAAATTGCACACTTTTTGACATGGTTGCTTTTCAGCGAAGAAACTACTCGAGCAATTTCTTTCAAAATTGAATTGAAGCATTTGAATGCACTTAGAAAATGTTCGCAAAAGTCTGCTTCTTGGAATAACCTACTATTATCATGGAGAGGCGAAAATGCAAAAGAGTAGTACAAAGAAGTAGTCTTTTGTATACTCGTCAGTAATTCTTTTGCATTATTCTCCAAACTTAGTCAAAGGATTTTGGGAGAATTTTACAGGGTTAGAGGACCATCGGAATCAGCAGTTAGAGGTTCAAGTTGACTTTATGACTTAACATTTTTATGATAAACATTTTGCATCTACTTTGCAATGCTATCTGGGCATGTAGGCCTATGATTTTTTACTCACTTGTTCAATAGATGATTGTCGCTACGATTGCCATGCATGAACTTGAGCTTGTGATCAAGTTAATCTATTTTCACGTCCAATTTAGAATATTGCCATGTACTCAATAGGTCTGCTCAGTGATCAGAGTAAACTGCTAACTGATAGCAAGTTTTTAACGACTTGAAATGCATGAAAAATTGATCTATTCGATCAAATGGTGAAGATAAAATATTGCAATTTTAGTTAATCGGCATCAAAGAATATTTAATTAATTGATTGCCAGCCCAGGGTAAATTGTGCTGCCTTTTCACTATTTCAACACTAAAGATTTTTTGAAAAAATGATTTTTTCAAATGCAATTTACAAGCGGTCTAGGCTTTGTATGAGGTTGAGAGTGGTGAAGACCTGGAACCGGTCCGGTCTGGTTCGACACCCGTATTTTCCGGTCCGGTAGAGATTTTCGTCGATCCAGTCTCTAAATTTATTTTCCTTCTTAAGACAGAGCGAAGAAATTTAAAAATGCTTGTTATCCTGCGAGACATTATTTATGTAGTAAGCCTATATATTCCTCAACAAAAGGGTGTGGTTTAAAGTAAACCTAGTAAAGTGAGTGAATAATTTTTTTCAAATGTAAATAAAGACTTTAGTCCTATTAAGCTCACCTAAATCAAATTTCGAACGATTTATAAGCTTAAATGAGCGCTATTCCAATTATTTCATAAATCAATAAGCTCTTAATCGATTTACAAAGTACACTAAACACTAGCTAACAAGCAAGCTACGATGACCATTTATTTGAAACAATGCACTGATTACTCATTAGAAGCACAAAATAAGTAAAATTAAATTTCCGATCTGAACCGGTCCGGTCATTTTTCCGACCGGTTCCAGGTCTGCAGTGTTGCCATTAGAATTGCATTGATTCCTTTTTCTTTTGGTTCTTTTTTGCCGTTATGAGATCAATATCCGAAAAGATTCAGGCCGGAGTGATAGCCAATGTACACAATATCAAAGGGTTGATTGATTGGAATCAAAGAACATTTAGCTAATTGATTGCCCAGCCAAGTTAAATTGCAATCAATTTTTGAAAACCCTGTAATGACTTTTTTCCTCATACATTTCATAATTCATTTCTTCCTCACATTTATAAAAGAATAAAAATGAATTAACGGATCCACTTAAACCCTGTAGCATAGAGTAGATATATTAGATAGAGTGGTAACTCCGCATTTATTAAATCCCCAATGTGTATACACTTTCGAATTTATTAAATGAACACAAGAGAGATAAAGGTGGTATTGTCACCAAATGTGAGATATGTACATTTTAGCAGTTTTGCAGAAATTACAACGGAATGGAGTGATCATGATAGCAAAGCAGATGAAAATGATATTATTTTACAGATTATCATGACAGCCCTGGAGATTTAATGTTTGCTAAACTAGCAATTCGATGGGTTCCTATTACTTTCATGCTCAACCTCAAGAGTATTTTCTTAAGTGTGATCATATCACAGGCAACCTGCCACTGGCACAGCAAAATCACATAATCAAAGACAATGATTTCAATTTACTTTGGAAGATGTAAATGGGTCCACATCACTATTCAGATTCAAGAAATGAAACAGGAATTTATTGAATCATAAAATCATGCCGGTGAAAATTGAATTAAAAACTTGAAATTTCAGCCAAGAACGCACGAATAAGGTCTCGTTTTTTTCATGAAGACTTCCATTATAATGCGGGTCATGAAATTCCCTTGATAATCAGCTTGACTTCTACTTAGTTAGGATGCTTATTATCAAATATTCATTCCTTTTGATATCCAACTTGTTTCATACTACTTATATAGGAGAGTCACCTCGGGAGTATATAAATTGGGAAAATTTTGACTTTTTTCAAAGGTGCTCAAATAATTTTTTGGACCACGGGAAGGCAATCTCCGCAAAAAACTGAATCTTTTGATATAAAAATTTTCACTGTAGACAGATACTTTTTTAAGTCGACACTCTACCTATCCTTACTGTACACACTGGATTGCACTCAGAACAACGTGAATTAGAACTTCATACCGATGCAGGTAAATGCAGAGGCAGACAATCTCGAAATATTCATTTCCAAATAATTTCATCGTCTTATTCCTCGTCTTTCCACTTCGCCGTCTACCTGAGCATCAAATTTCATGTCGGTAAGCGGCGAACAGCGATGGTTTCCTGTACCTCACTGCCAGTGCGGTGTTGAGAATTGACAAGCGATAATTGGCGCCTCAGAGGCGACACAGGAAAGTTAAAGGCGGAGAAAATCAGTAAAAAGGCTGACAGAGGACAAGTTCAACATTCTCAAACCTTTCATTTAATGAATAAAACAAGAAATATTCAATGCGAAGGCTGCACAGGACTGTGAGAAGCAATATAGTCTTAATTCCTTGGTATTCAAATGACGGAAGAGAAATAAGGCAGAAAATCAAACATGACAAAGGCCTCATGTCAATTTGTCAATCTCATGGCAAATAAAGAGATTGATGAGGAAATAGACATCTTATTCCTAATGAAAACGCGTGACAATCAACAAGAATCTTCGGCAACTAAAGTGATTAAATTAACGCAAAGTGCGAGAGCAGTCACTTACCACATAAACCCGTGGCCATCGAAAATGATCCTGATGGCTAAAGTTAGGAAGCATCGTGGCGGTCAGTGACGATATTTAGAATAATTGTGACACAGCAATGGTGTAAGAAGTCACAGCCCATCGTCTTCTATTTCACTTGCACCCACAGTACAAATGTGACCTCTCTGCAAATGTGATGCAGCACATTGAACTGATTTCTATGTAACTGCAGAAACTGTACTTTAACAATTCAATAATTGGATCCAAAACGGAATGAGTTTCAAACATAGAGATCTTTTAACTTTGTTCCCTGATACACAGCGGTAAAATAAGCATTTCAAAGATTATCAGGTCCGTCTGAAATCTATGCTGAAAAGTTCTTGGACTGCGAAGTCCAGAGAGGAAACATTCAAAGGCGTGCTCTAGCTGATCATTTTATGCCATAGAAGTCCATTCTCTACATCAAAGCAATAGCAACTGAAAGATAATCATGAATTTCGCTACAAAAGGAATATGCAACACAACAGAGAGATAGAGAACACTCGGGTAAGTTTACGAAGAATGCCTCATGCTTAAATCATGGATTTCTGTCTAAAATATCTTGGGTAGAAATTGAGCGTTATGACAAGCCGACAAACCAGCTAGACAATGAAATTCTGCCTGTCGATAGTTTAGAAACGGTTTCAGACAGCGTAGGTCACGCGGTCCGATATCTATGATTCATACAATTCATGCATCGTCCCTCGACTAGACACAATCAACGAAAAACACTTGTAAATCCAGTGGAAAGCAGAGTGAAGTTTTTGGTTCAAGTGAATTTTCTATGTTCTATCCTATTAGGTAAAAATACTAACTCTAGAATCATTCTTTTTTGACATAGAATGTCTTCAAATGATATTCTATCATGTCTATGCACTTTTGTGCCTGAAACTGAACACCTTCAGATTTGGCAAGCCTCTTAATGTCGGCAAGCACCAACATGCTGACCAAATTTATCCACAAAGAACCACACTCTCACATGCTTCCCTGATCATACATTCCTCCCGACATTCCATGTCAAAAATTATGACTCTGGGCTTACACTTCTGACTCAATAAGAGAAAATATAGAGAGCTACATTTCAATCTAGAATTTCAACTTGTCTGCCATTAGATTGACATTTGTGTTTTCTTGATAAGATAGAACATAGAAAATTCACTTGAACCAAAAACTTCACTCGGCTTTCCACTGGATTTACACGTGTTTTTCTTTGATTGTGTCTGACAAGAAGAGGAACTAGCTAGAACTCGGCAGACGCACAGATTCGTAGAAGGCAAAGAGTGTGCATCATTCTGTGAAAGTCTTATTGTCGTATTGCTTCGTTCCCACAAGAAGCTCGGTCTGGCTGTTGGGCTGGGCTGATATGGTAGTTGGGTTCTGCTGAGACTCAGCACCGCACGCTCTTTTATAGTTGCTGAACAGCTACGATATCTCCATGAAGGAATGAAGAACTCAGTTAGAAGCCGCGTAATTCACCTTTGACGTATGCCAATGCCACTACTATCAAACATTTTCGCTGTGGACATTTTGAAACTGTAAGCACGCCGACCCACGTTTTTGTGACTTTTACAAGGTGCGTGCCAAGAACTTCGTGAAGTCCGTTTATTTTGAAGCGAATGGATGCTTAAGCATTATTTCCTGTAGTTTGATATTTGCTATTCAAGAGAAAAACATCCTGCTTTCTTTTATGCAAATATTGGGTGTCAGCAAAGTCAACTGGTGTAAGACCAAGATCCAGAAATACTCCTACCAGCTCTGTCACTAGTCACATTATATCGGCAGAACGTTTGAAAAAAATCGTCGTCAGTCATCGGTAGTATTAGCAATTATCGCTATCTACAAATTCTAGAGTCGCTCATTATTAAAGCTATGATGCCGGAAACGTTTCAACTTCACCTTGAGTGGTAGCAGATTGATATTAACGTTTATTAGCTCACTCTCACAACCTGTCTCTATGTCCTGCATTGCACCTTGTAACTCCATAATCCGGTGTGTTCCACTGACGTGAGTCGGCGAAGGGCATCTGAACATGTCCTCCTAATCCTTGTAGCTTTTCTACTTTATTTCTTTATTTTATTTGTTTTGAAACAATGCAAGTAGATGATGAGTGCTTTTGTTTAGGGATTTGTGTACAAATCAATATCACTACGAAGTACCTTCACATTGCTAATGTACTTCCCCGATTTTCGTCCTTTTCCAAGTTATACGGGATCAGACTATTATCCATATTTCTAAGACAATTGTATACTAAAAGTTTTATGCACAGAAAGAAAATTTCCGTAAGGAGCTTCAGAGGCGTGGATAGTGCTGAAGATAACAGATATCTGATCATCTCATTTGATTGATTTTCTCAATACGCAATAAACAGTCGTATCTAGAGCATTTTCCGTAAGAACAAGAAATAATTGACATAGGCTAGTGATAATTTGACAAATTTTCTAATAACTTCAAACAATAACCATTATCAAAAATTATCTCAAAGCAATTAAGTTAACATGACAGGTGGAAATTGCTAAAATGTCCTCGTCTACCTTACCTGCGCGTGTGAAGTGTGATGACGAATTCACAGACAGAGAGTTCGTCAAATGTCTTTCAGTAACATTCATGTATTCATGAAGCAGTAATGACAAGGAAGCCAAGAAGAAGGGAGAAAATTCAGAGGTTTTACAAGAAAGCAAATAGGAACAAAAGTGTAGATGAGAAGTGTAGAATGAAGAAAAGAGGAAGATGAATCTGAGGGAGAAACAGAGAGAAATGAGAAGGAAATACAGAAAAAATGAAAGAAGTCGGAGAAAATACAAAGATGAGAAAAATGAAGAAAAGAAAGACATGAAGAGGAGGAAGAAGATAATACAAACGGAACAAGCCGAAAAACAGGAGAGAATAATAGAAGATGGAGAAAACAAAAAGAAGACAAAAAAAGAGAATTTCTTTAATGAAAAATAAAAGAAAAATCTAAGAAATAGGTAGAAACGAAGGAAATTCAAAAAAGTAATGAAGGAGGGTGGGAATGTCATTCAGCATTTGTGTTCTCTGAATATACGCTTCCTCTTGTTCTTCTTCCACTTGTTTCCATTTTGTTCCATTTTCTACATATGCGCTTCTTCTTCTTGCTTTTGCATATATATTTTTTCTGGCTGTATTTATACAGCGCTGTACCCAAAAGAGAGCTCAAAGCGCACAAAGTATACTAAATGCAAGTCACAAGAAAAATACAATTAAAAATTAAGAGAAAACTTTGTTTATCAGAATCTTCCTCCAGTAACGCTTGAAAGTCAAGAACCTGTAGCATTTCGAATATCTTGAGGGATGAGATTCTATACTGTAGGGCCATTGATGCTGACCGCTCGACCACCTCGAGATATTGACTTGATGGAGGGCACTTCAAATATGCACTTATCCACAGATGAACTTGAAATAATCTGTAGAGAAAAAATCCCTTATCAACATATCAAAAATCTAGGAAGATCTAGTTAGTTGAACACCTTGAACTTTCCAATTGAAGTCAAGAGTATTTTCGAAATATAAAATTATGCTTGCTCCAATGAAATTGCAGATAAAGATAGCAATAGCCAATCAAAATGAAACGATGCAACTTTATCTCATTGACTGCATTAACCTTCCACATGGCTCTCACCAATATCAGCTATGTTTTCTGAATTATGTCCTTTTCAAACGGCTAGATTTCTCAGTCATTGGTTCAAGAATAATTCTATCTATCTGCAACTGCAAACTGATGCAGATTTGTGCAAGTTAAGCTACAAGTCTGCGAGGTTTACCATCAATAAACGATGATCTTCTGCAACTACCGTTTTGTGGAAACGCATAGCTGTTCCAGCCGCTAGGTCAAAAAACGCGTTTGCGCGCCCTTGCTCCGCAGAGAATTTTCTTAGGTACAGGGTGCAAAATTGTATAAGTTAGGACACAAATATCCCTTTTTCCATCAATAAGCGAAGCATTTTTGCAACTACTCTCATGTGAATATGCGTAGAAATTCAAGCATCTCTATCAAAAACACGTTTGCGCACGTTTATCATCTAATACAGATTCCAAGCACCTGTAGATGTAAATTGATCCAAATTTGTCAATGGCAAGGGAAAATCTGCGTGTATTTCTATCACCAAAACATCCATATAATAATTGCTTGCATCAAGTATATTAGTAGCAAACGCACTTGCATCAAGCGCTTTGAAGCTAATGCTATTTTGTGTTCATAGAAAGTGAAGAAAATGCTTAAGAAAACGCGTTTACTTGACTGTAATGTAGTATTTGTAGTATTTCCCGCGCCAGCAGTAATCTTGCAATTTCAGCAGTAATTTTGGGAGCTGAAATTACCATCAACAAAGAGCGGTTGTTCATTTAACTTGCGTAGACCGAAGAAACTTGGTGGACTATAACCCAATGAAGTCGGGGTTGAAGGTTCTCGAGTCGAGATGGCGCTCTTGGTCTCTGTGCATTCATACACATCTCTACTCACATTCGGCTGTAAGGAATGATGTGATTAACCTACAGAACGCTATCGATCATCACATGTTGACAGTTGAAACTTATAAAACATCATTGATTGACTGCCTCTGACATTCTGCTACATTCTCTCTTCAGGGAATTCTCGGCTCTGGCTTTGCTCTCAAAGTTCAGCAGCATCAGCGTCAGAAACATTTGATTCGTCGGCGGGTGCCGGCTGCAGAACTGATACAGTGTCTATGGCGGTGCTATGCAGCCGATCCCGCTTCATCGTCTCTAGCTACCTGGAAACCGCATCTACGGGCCATCAGAAGCCCCACTGAGTGAGTAGTTTCCTCCGATAATGGCAGCCGGATATTTCTTCATTAGGAAGGATTGATGCGATGCAAATTTTCAAGCTTCATTACATTTCACTGCATTTCTCATCTGCCCGCGAGCAATTGTTGCTTCATCTCAATCAGATGCCGCTCATTGGAAGGCTTTGTGAATTGTGGAAATGTTCGGTTTGATGAAAGGGTAAGAGGAGAAGAAGAAGGAACGTGACCTGCAGGCGAAGAGAAAAAGCGGAGGAGGAGGAGGAGGAGGAGGAGGAGGAGGAGGAGGATGGAGGAGGAGGAGGAGGAGGAGGAGGAGGAGGAGGAGGAGGAGGAGGAGATGAGGAGGCGGAGGAGGAGGAGGAGGAGGAGGAGGAGGAGGAGGAGGAAGAGGAGGAGGAGGAGGAGGAGGATGGAGAGGAGGAGGAGGAGGAGGAGGAGGAGGAGGGGCGGAGGAGGAGGAGGAGGAGGAGGGAGGAGGAGGAGGAGGAGAGGGAGGAGGATGGAGAGGAGGAGGAGGAGGAGGAGGGAGGAGGAGGAGGAGGAGGAGGAGGAGGAGGAGGAGGAGGAGAGAGGAGGAGAGCGAGCAAGGAGAGGGGCGGCTTTCCCCTTGCTGTGCCACTCGCACAAGTTGATGTGAATGTGTACCCGAAGTAAATTATGAAAAGAAACTCGTAGCTGGAGGACACCGTGTTTCAGTGTATTTTTCGTCAGCTCCAATACAAAATTCTGTAACTTGACAGCAAAACAAACTGTAGGTGAGAAAAAGCTTATATACTGAAATGATAAGAGACCAGACCATTCGGTTTTGAATTATATTCGTTGTCAGCTTGCAGAATCTATGCATTGGAAAATTGCCTGATTGATGTTTAAGTGGAATGGTACTGGTTTCTTTTCTAGACAAATTATCAGGGAATCAAAAGCCAATTCTAGTTTAGTAGTGATTTTAGATTTCTTTGTTTGGTATAGATGAAACCTTGTCTTAGTAAGATTTGAAACTTTGTATTGCGAACCATATTTCCGATTCGTTCAGCACATTACTGAACGGAATGATCAATTTGGTTGTATTGGAGTCAGCTATTGTAGAATTGTTCATGCCAGTGGTTGATAGCATTTTAATTTTCTTATCCAGTATGATTCCCTTTCAAGTCGGTTTAGTCTATTAATGCAATGTTCGATCACATGGAAAGAAAAATGTTCTAATTTGCAATCAATGGAATTAAATGCTTTGCTACAATAGGTCCTGCTTACGTCTTTGCTACGTATAGCCATAGGTGTTCCTTTATTCTATCTACAACAGAGCGTGAACTTTCACCGATGTATTGTTTTAGACATAATTTGCATTGAATAAGATAAATGATTCCTATGGTATCGCATGTAGTTCTATGAACAATAGGTAGGATATATTGTTATGAATATTATTAAAAGTGATTTTATTCTTGGAACATGAACAAAAGCAATTGTTGTTTTGACATGGGAAAAAACAGTCTCCCAACATTGCCTTTGCTCAGTTGTATTAAATATTTTCTGTCTCGGTGTTGCGCACGAGTGTTCTGGTTACACCTAAATTATACCAAACGTTTGTCATTTTAGACTTGGCTTCGCGATAATTGGCTTTAGATGAACTATGAGTTACTGCTCTATATAATTGGCTATAAATTATGCCTTTATGCACATGTTTAGGATGATAGGACTTTTCGGGTAAGAATAAAATGTGAAATGAGAAGGTTTTTAAACCAGAGCTTATATTCTAAAAATTGCTATTCTCAATGTAAATTTCTAAATCTAGGAATTTGACGTTATGATTTATTTTGGTTTCTAGCTTAATGTTGGGATGATGTCTATTCAGGTGAGACACAAACCTATCAAAATCATTTAAACTGTGAGTTTCCAAATCCCAAAAATATCATCTTGATATCTTAACCAAACTTTTGGCTTTAAAGGAAAAGACAATAAAGCTGTCTGTTCCCAACGGTTCATGAATATAATTGCAGAAAGAGCCAGCGAAGGCTTTTCCCCATGGCAACACCGGACGTTGGAGCCAGAAATTATTATCAACTTGAAAGTCCTTGTTGTTTAGTATCATATTCATCTGTGTCAGAAGAGTAAGGTCTGGTCTCTTTTCATCAGGATTTTCAAAGAAATAAATTAGAAATTGAGATTAATAGTTTCTTGAACAGGCACCATAGTGTACAAAGAATCGACATCAAGTGTGTAAATAAAAAAGCGTTATCAGGAAGCTCAATAGTTCTTAAGTATGGCTATCATATGTAAAGTATCATGTAAATAAACAAACTCTCGGATTTTTGAGCAATAGGCTTCAAGAAATAATCAATCATGTCAGAGTAATTTCTAGACTCGGAATTAACATCAGATATAATAGGTCTGCCCGGAGGCGTGTATCACTTTTGATCAGGTTGATTTATGAATTTTTATGGCAAAATGTTGAAAGATCGATGACTGTATAATCTTTTGAGGGGTACAGTATAGCTGTACTCTTTGTTACGTTATGAGACGAGTTGACTTCAGTTTATCAAGCGATTGAATAATTCGAAGGCCTATTATTTTTAGAGACCGAATCGTCAATCTGTGAGTAAGTGCCTTGTTGACTCAATTGTCTGTTAATCTCATTCCTATAGGAATTGGTAGACATTATCACCCATCTTTGCCCCTTGTCGGCAGGTCGAATAGTGATCTCTTCGTCTTGTAATCGCCTTATTTCCCGTCTTTGCTACGTATAGCGCATAGGTGTTCCTTTATTCTATCTACAACAGAGCGTGAACTTTCACCGATGTATTGTTTTAGACATAATTTGCATTGAATAAGATAAATGGGAGGAGGAGTAGGAGGAGGAGGAGGAGGAGGAGGAGGAGGAGGAGGAGGAGGAGGAGGAGGAGGAGGAGGAGGAGGAGGAGGAGGAGGAGGAGGAGGAGGAGGAGGAGGAGGGAGGAGGAGGAGGAGGAGGAGGAGGAGGAGGAGGAGGAGGAGGAGGAGGAGGAGGAGGAGGAGGAGGAGGAGGAGGAGGAGGAGGAGGAGGAGGAGGAGGAGGAGGAGGAGGAAGAGGAGGAGGAGGAGGAGGAGGAGGAGGAGGAGGAGGAGGAGGAGGAGGAGGAGGAGGAGGAGGAGGAGGAGGAGGAGGAGGAGGATGAGGAGGAGGAGGAGGAGGAGGAGGAGGGGGAGGAGGAGGTGGAGGGGGAGGAGGAGGAGGAGGAGGAGGAGGAGGAGGAGGGAGGAGGAGGAGGAGGAGGAGGAGGAGGAGGAGGAGGAGGAGGAGGAGGAGGAGGAGGAGGAGGAGGAGGAGGAGGAGGAGGAGGAGGAGACAGTTGCCTGACAGTTGTCGCGCGCACTATGGACGTAAGTCACGGAAAAATCAGAACACGTTCAGGTTGCGATGACCGGTTTCATATTTACAACTTTATCAAATCTCAAAGAGAAACACGGAGTGAACAGTACATCACATTAAATACGGTGAGAGTTTAACAGGTTGCGTAAGTTCTTGTGATTGGTGAAGCTACCAACAGTCTTAAACACAGGTATTGTTCGCTGACAAACACGAAGAACATCTTTTCTGCAATTGCTATGCGGTAGAACAAGATGAATAACATTATTGTACTCCGTAGTAACATTAAAACCATGTGGCACAATTGTCTGCAGTCGCTTCATCCACTTCGCCTCTCTTTGTTTTCGTTTAACAGTGTTGGTACAATACTCGAGGGCGGTGAAAGAAAAGTCTTCAATACAACAATGACTTCGGAAGTAATCAGAGACGGCTGTCGAATAACCTGAGACAATGTTATTCAGGTGTTCAGAAATACGGCGGCGGAGACACCGAGATGTTTCGCCCACATAACCTTTCGAACAGCCTTTACAAGAAATAAAATAGATAGCTCCACTACTAATATAGTTTTTACCACCCATGTATCCACATAGTCCAGTCACTTGTCAAATAAGTGTAGTCAATTGTCATATGCAAGAAAGGACACTTCTGATCGTTGTGAATTGCAGTCATGTATCAAAATAAAGCAATCAAGAGTCAACATGTGCAGTCAAGTATCAAATTATCAGTCTAACTGTGCTGACGAACGAGATGATGAGGCAGCAAATAAGAGATGATGATAAGCAGAGGCATTTTCAGGCTGCTGAAAGAGGAGAAGACTTTCTTCAACTTGCTTCTCAGTTAAATATCAAACCGAACACAGCCTATGCAATGATTAGGAGAGCTTACTTACGCGATGGACAGGTTGTTGTTCCTCGAGGTGGACATACTCATCACAAGGTGGATGATGAGATCGGAGCTATGCTGGTGTCCATCGTGGAGGAGAAACCTGGGTACATGTTGCACCAAATAAACGCTGAGCTTCGTCTACGACTGTCAAACAAGCCTCATCTTTCGGTCACTTCTCTTTGCCGTTGTTTGACTGCTCGATTAATAGTATTGAAGATATTCGAAGACAGTGTAACAGCTGGCAGAACAGGCTGTTAGTGTCATAACTGCATCTAAAGCGGCTCACTGGTTTGCTCACTCGCAGAGACATATTCCTGATTGTCTTCAAAAAGCTGACATTTTGATGTGAGTAGGCCTACAATGCTTTCTTGTGGCCTGATTTTTCAATATGTGTATCGGATCTGGATGACATGATGTTTTTTTCCTCAAATTTTACTATAGATGTTACTTGATGAGTTAAATAACATAGCTTGATGGATGAATATTCGGCGAATAACTCTGAAAATCTGAATGATTCAGTAATTTCTCCTAATCATATTTCACCTTTTTCATGGTAATTCATTAATTAAATATGCTTTGAATATCCTCATTAACCTATGGACATTGATATTGGTAGGAATAAACACTAAAAAGCATATATTGCATTTATTTGATACTTGACTGAACTTATTTACAGTTGGGTGGTGTAGTATGACACTTCGGTGCTCTATTCTGATAAATGGGTGAACTATTTGGACAGTCGACTGCCTTATTTTGATAGTTGATTGGCTTAAGTGGATACATGGGTGGTAAAAACTATACAATATAAACGATGCAAAATGGGAAAAGTATCTACAGAAAAGGTAAGTACAGAATATTTACACACTTTACAGCTGGTGGACGAAGCACATGGAAAAAAGCCAGGTTCCCAAGAGTTGGGAAAACGGTGAGTAAAATGTAGAACTTTATTTACGGTAGACCTGACTAAACTGCGGGAGTAACCCTGTCGATACCAGTGTTTCTGTACAAAATTTTTCGTCGACTGAACATCAAGGTAAGTCGAACTGAGTGTTAAAAACCTATACAACTGTCCATAAATAATACTGGAAAATACATGACTTGGATGATATGAGGTGGTTGAAAGGAGATTAAAAGAGTCAGTAGGTTTGAAGCCTACACGATGAAAAATACAATCACCTGATCTATACAATTCCAAGTCAAGGAAACGAATAGTGTACAAATCGTAAGACAAATTTACAGAAATATTTACATCAATATTATTTACATAATTACAAAAGGACGTTAACTCTGACATGCCATGGTTCCAAACACCGAAAATGTCGTCTATGTACCTGATCCATAAGCATGGGATTTTCTTTGCTTGTAAAATTTCTTTCTCCCAGTCACCAAGGTAAATGCTGGCATAAGAGCCACCATAGGCAGATACCATGGACCTGCAGAAAAGGTTCACCTTGAAACACAAAATCATTTGAAGTTAATAATAACCTTAACATGGAAAGAACAGTTAGATCAGGAAGTTTGGAGTCAGGATAGTCTTTGAATGCCCGGGCACATGCCTCAATGCCGCGATCAGTAGGAATATTCGTATATAAAGACGATACGTCCATAGTGAAGAAAATAGAGTCACTTTCAAGTTTGAAGTATTTCACAATTGAAATCGCATGTAAAGTGTCTCGAACATAGCTTGGAAGTTTCTTAGCAATGGGGGCCAAGAAAAATTCAACAAAAGATGCACATTTTCTAGAAACGCTAGAACAGTCACTTACAATGGGCCTACCGGGGGGCATAACAGGAGAAGGCCAAACATCTTTGTGTACTTTAGACAAAATATAAGATGAACGCTGTTTACATAAAATAGGTGGCTCCAAAGCACGAAGCTCACGTGAAGAAATAAACTTTTTAGTGCACAAGTAAGACAAAAAGTTCGAGAGTCTTTTACTCGTAAATTTACTTAAACTCTTATCAATCGGTACATAAAATTTATCTTGACATAGTTGACGAAAAGATTCATCTAAATATGCATCCTTCGAGGCTATAAGCCACTTACCACCTTTATCAACAGGTGTTACAACAATAGATTCGTAAGAAATAAGACGGCTTAGTTGACTGCGTTCAAGCAGAGTTAGATTGTCATCAGGAAAACAGTTGCGACATTTACGTAGAATGTTCAAGAAACACCTTTAACGCGTTTACATAAATCCAAAACATGTTTAGGAACCAGCGAATCAGGAGGATGCTTGCAACTCTTAAAAGGAAAACGACAAGAATTAGCTGGCGAGTTATGTAACATACATTTCCATTTGTATTTTTTCAAATAATCATCAACGTAGGAAATGATCTTGCGGTGACAGCAACCTTAAGGTGTCGGAATAAATTTATTAGAAAGATTTAGTAAATCAATAGTTGAGTCGCTAACAACAAAGTCGCTGGCAGTAATAATTACTTGGCTGTTGCTAAATTTAACATCATGGTTATTACTAGGAAAACATTTAGTTTAAATGATGTCTTAAAATGTCAAAAACTGCAGTGCCGGTAGAAATGTCCCATACATGCTGAATTGAACAAAACTCAGACTGTGGCTTTATTAAAATACAATTTGCCGGATTGCGTTGCAAAATCCAGTTGTTGAAATCACGGATGTTAGAAACTTCAGAGTCAGGAAAAGTGCGTGATTCACCACAAAGTAAGACATGCAAATCTGCCCTAGGAAAAATACGTCGGATGTTATACATGACAGTTCGGTACACGTTTACATTGGTAGTTTGCAGATTACCACGATCTAACAAAGAGAGGCAAAAGATAAGCTTCTCAACGTTGTCAAAAGTATTGTCTGAGTACTTCCTGAAAAATTGCTTGAAGAAACTCAGACGACCACACTGTTCAGATACCACAAAAGTCTCAGCATTGACAAAACCTTGGAGATTGGAATCACCAAAAATCACGAAGCTGGTTTTGAATGGCGAATCGACCACTTTCACTTGAGCGGCAGACGGAACAGCGGCTTGGGACGAATCGCGACCTGAAGAATCCTCGGGTGCGGGAACGGGATCCCTAGCGGGAACACTAACCTCGGCAATCGAATCCAATCTTTGTTCTTCTTCCTGAGAGTCATCACAAGCGGTTACAGCATCGGTGCAGAAAATCTATGAAGAAGTTGCAAAAAATAATCAGAGAAGGAAATTGATGAAGATGAGCTTTGAAGAAACGATCAAATTATGA
Source organism: Prostheceraeus crozeri (assembly GCA_907163375.1). NCBI lineage: Eukaryota > Metazoa > Platyhelminthes > Polycladida > Euryleptidae > Prostheceraeus > Prostheceraeus crozeri. The sequence goes on along the minus strand of CAJQUW010000720.1, from coordinate 76,716 downwards.
AGAAAATATAGAAGAATACAAAGCTGAATTAATGCATAAAATGAGAGAGATTAAGGGGAAAAGAGAAGATGAAGACATGAGAATTTTTGAGAAGAGAGCATGATGGAAGAACAATGTAGACGGAGGCTCGATAAGATGGAGAGAATGAGAAGAACAATGAAGACGGAAGGACGATAAGATGGAGAGAATGAGAAGAACAATGAAGACGGAAGGACGATAAGATGGAGAGAATGAGAAGAACAATGAAGACGGAAGGACGATAAGATAGAGAGAATGAGAAGATCAAAGTTAAGTAAGGAAGATGAAAATGAGAAGAGATGAAGAAGAATTTCCACATGTTTCCACAGTTGATTAATTGTTCGTATCAGAAGCCGGAGAGTGTGAGTAATTAGGTTATTGAATATTTGTCCATCATATTGGAAGAATTGATGTAGAATTTCAAGCTTCATTACATGTCATTGCATATCTCATCTCTCTGTGAGCAATTGTAGCATCATATCGACGAACGACCGTTAATTGGGTGATTTAGTGAATGGAAAACATGTTGAGTTATCGAAGATACTTTCCCCTTGTTGTATACTTCGTCTTTTCATCGTCAGAGGATGTTCAAACAGATTTCTGTGAATTACGGCAATACAATGATGATGCATAATCAAAGCGTAGAATTACAGATACTTACAGATATCTCTTTGGGTGAAACTCATCTATTAAATCAACAATCATCAGCACATAGAAATCAAAGTGCTAGAATTGTTTCCGACGTATTGCTCAAAAAATATATGTACATCGTTTCAAGCAGGACATCACATAGAGTAATTATATTAGGTATGGTGATAATTCCGCGTTTATTAAATCCCCAATGCGCATACACTTTCGATTTTATTTAATGAACTCGAGGTGAATACCGTTGAGTAATGCAGAAGGAATATTAGTATTTTACAGATCCTCAGTGTCATGACAACCTTAAAAAAGGTAATGTTTGTTGAATTAGCAATTCGATGGGCTGCTATTGCTTTCATGCTCAAACTGAAGAGAATAAATTTCTTTAAGCGTGATCATATCACAGGCAACCTACCACTGGTGGAGCAAAATAATATAATCATTAAGACAATGATCAAAATTAGCTTAAAAAGATGAAAATGGGTTCACATTGCTGCAGTTCAGATTGAAGAGATGACGCCTTGTGAATCATAAAATCATACAGATGTAAATTGAATTAAAAACATGACATCTCAAGCAAAAAGCGCAATAGGATCTCAGCTTTCATTGCAGTTTATGAAATTTCCTTGATCATCAGCATCATTTCCGCTTTGTTGCGATGCTTATTAGCAAATATTCATTCCTCTTGATATCCAACTTGTTTCATACTACTTATAAAGGGGCTTCATGTCGATAGTACATATATTTGCAAAAAAATGCTTTCTGAATGCTGCTCAAATAATTTATTGGATCGGAGGAACGTCGTTATCTTCGCAAAAACTGAATCTTTTCATATTAAAATTTTCACTGTATACAGATACTTTTTTATACTTACTCTAGGGGACATCCAGAAATATTATCCTAATGCAAAAACGTCTCAATTTGAAACAGTGTATTAAACGACGCTCCGAAAGTCTTGATCTTTAGAAAGATATGCATGTTTGAGGCGTTTCCGCATAAAGAAGATACAAAATACTTGTAATACGCAATAAAAGGCAATAGTCCGGCAGTCAGCACGAGTTTCTGCAGGGAACGAGGCCGAAAATGAGACTTTCACAGAATGATGTACACCCTATGCTGCTACGAATTTCAGCGTCTATGAAGTTCTGGTTAGTTCCTCTTCTTGTCAGACTGGATCAAAGAAAAACACATGTTAAATGGGACGCAGTATTTGGTTAAAGTGAAATTTTCTATGTTTTCTCTTATCAACTGAAAAGGTATTAAGCCTAGAGCCAAATTTTTGACATGGAATGTCTACAGTTCATTTCCTATCATGTTCATGTACCCTATTTGTGAAGCTAAACACAATCAGATTAGGCAGGCCCCTCACATTGAGATTTGGTAGATGACGAACTCACATACACATGATAGGAAATGACTTGAATATTTTCAATCTAAAAGTGGCTGTAGACATCGCATTTTTCAGTTGATCAGAGAAAACATAGTAAATTTTATTTTTGTCAAAATCTGCAATCTGCTCTCCATGGATTAACATTTACTTTTCTTCGATTCTGTCTGACAAGATGAGGAACTCATTAGAACTCGGCAGACGCGCAGATTCGTAGCAGGCATATGTTGTACATCATTCTGTGAAAGTCTCATTTTTAGGCTCAGATCTCTTATAGAACTCGCTCTGACTGCCGGACTAATTCGCAAGAGTAAATTACTTGAAGATCCTGAGGTGGGTAGTCCAGTGGACACCTATCACAAATTCTTAGCTGTCTTCCTGAAATTGATGTCGAAGTACAAGAAAATCAATGGCACATGCCTACCTGTATAGCTGAGCAGTCTCATTCAGCAGCGTTCCTTGCAAACGCAAATGCCATTACACTGCACCCAAATGTGAAAGGTTTTGGGAGCAAGATTATCTGCACCACGACGTTTTCAACTTATATGAAGCTTCAAAGCCATTGCAAAATACTCAATATTGTCCATACATTAGCGTCCATTGGAGGTGGACTCATAGCTTTCAGGACTCATAGCTATTACAAATTCTTACTCTCAGAACAAGCTGAGAAGAGCTCAAATTTATCAAAACAGTGAAATTCTGATGAACGAATGGTTAGGATTAAATCATGAATATAATGACAATTTTCAATTTCGATGACAAAGCTACTACTCGTTTTTTTACATTTCATTGTCAAAATCACCCGGCTTTCGTACTCTGCAGTTTGCGGTGAACTAATAATCTATTGTACAGTAATGTTGCATGCTACGCAGCTGATCATAGGAAGCGGACAAAGTAATATCGAATTTCAATTGATTCTCATAACGTCTAATCGAGTCGACCATCAACGTGCATCATTCGAAAGCTGACATTCTCAGCTTTCTATGGGGCTGTATTAAGCTTATATCCACTATTGTGCTTGCTGAACAGCGATGAATTTCTGAAAGTCTCTCAATTTACAAATTGTAGTCTTTCAATAAGAAAGAAGGTGAGCATGACAATGAATCATGCACAAGGCGAGAGAGCATTTCTGAGCTTTCGCTTGTTACTAGGAAGGAAAGAGGGATATCGTGCAGTTACTCGTACCATAAATACAGCTACACCATTCAAATCACGATTTTGTGTTGAATTTGTAATGTCATTGATGTTCCTCTCGTAGTCCACCGATTGATGAAGATATCATGGGTATCCTCACATGGTTTGTTATTGATCAATTACGATTTATATTTGTAAATTGAGTGATTTTCATATCTTTACCACTGTCCAGCAAGCCCAATAACGGATGCGAGTTTATCATGACTTATTTGAAACCTGAGTATGTAAGCTGTAAGATGATGCATCGCATATTGTTGTGCAACACGATCAGAGAGCGTGAGATTCGATTGAATTTTGACATAGTCTAGGTGGTCCGCTTTTAATGATCTGCTCTGTAGAAGATCAAATGACTTGTCTATCATGAGTATAACATAAAGGCTGGTCTCCAATTGGTCGCACGCTGTATGTCGTAACACCGTCTTCCGCAATAGCGCGCTCTAATTGGTCGATGCTTCACGCAGCTGTGATTCAACTCGCAAGACGGTTTCCAACCAATGCCTGCTACTTTTGCCAGCCTTGAGACGTCGTATGTAATGCAGAGTCGATTGTGACTTCAAATATTGCAGCTCCATGAACGTCGAGCGTCAACTATCAAGAAACGTATTTTCCTTACCTTTTCCATTTCTATTTTAGATCTTTCCAAACGAATTTCAGACATTTCCTGATGGATTTCAAATTTCTCCAATTGAATTTCAGATATCTATCAACAATCTTAACTTTGAAGATATCGGAAATTCGTTTGGAGAAATCTAGAATCCATCTGGAAATGTCTGAAATTCGTTTGGAAAGATCTAAAATTTATTTGGAAATGTCTGAACTAGAAATGGAAAAGGTGTAGTTGAAGACATTGATAGTACCGTGCGCTGCAGTCGCTCCCTCATTTATGAAAGGAAATTATCTCGCTGCTTCATTTTGACGCAGTGTTCTTGTCACCAGAAAAAGGGAAGATAATTGTGACGTCAACTTTCTCGCGACAGCGCTGCCAGTGAAGCGATCTACGACCCTTGGAAACCAGCCTTAAGTCTTGCGTATTGAACTGCTTTACCGCATTGACATCTACTTTGACTCGTGGCAGGGATCGTTCCGGCCGCTTTTCCAGATTCTCCACTCTCAAGAGGAAAGGATCAGAAAGGAGCGCGCTGGCGAATCCAATTCTACAGAACAGAAGAAATGCTATCAACGAATATGACCACTCCGGACATCATTCCAGCGACGGTTCAAACAGGTAACTGTTTCCTCATTTTCATTTTGACCATACGTTGTCACCACATATTTCACTGGTGGTAGAAATGCGACAACCATTTAGGCCCCAACAACAGCTCACGTTGGATGTATGAAGTGAAAATTGTGCTAGTGATAAAATTTAGCTGAATGATAATTTCCGATATATTTGAAAACAAACTTTTCAAACCTAGTTAAGATGAGCGAATCTCACCCCCGCTGCTGATCTCCCAAACTATTGCACCAATTTTGCCAAACCACACATTAATCGAATGGGCATTGAATGGGGATTCAGTGAACGCTCATTATTGCCATTTTAATGTCATCCGTGGGCTGAGGTGAAGGTCAGAGGTCCAAAAACGACAATTTTAACAAATCTCCACTAGATCATTATTTGAAAGGGAAAATGACAACAAAAATTAACAAAACAGGCACCAATCAACAGATCTGTTCAAGGTGGTTAATAAAATGATGATTATTACTCGCTATGAGATTACATCATTGTATCAGATAAAGAAACAACCCATTTTGGTGACTTTTATTGAGATGCCACGGATAAAAGCATCATGATTCTAAACATTTTCAATAATTGCTAATTAGATGCAGAGCTAAAATCTACAAAAATAACAAAAAAAATCATTTTTGAAATTTGAATACATAATAAGCAGATAATTTCAAATTCAAAAATTTTACATTTTTAATTGTAAAAAACATTTTTACAGTTTTGAAGAAATTTACAAGACATTGCATGATTATGATAGCAACACAGAAGGAATGATAGTAATTTGCAAATCCTTCGTGTCATGTCAACCTTGAAGTGATGTTTGTCAATTTATCAGTTCGATCGGTTGCTATTACTTTAATGCTCAGCTCTATTGATAAGAGTATTTTCTTAAGCGTGATCATATTACAAACTATCTGCCACTGAAGGAGCAAAATATCATAATCAAAGACAAATATAAAAATTAACTTTAAAAGATGTAAATAGGTCCATATTACTGTTCAGATTCAAGAAATGAAACAAGCAAAATCACGTCGATGAAAAATAAATTAAAAACTTGAAAATTCGGTCAAGAAAGCACAATAAGATCTTAACTTTTCCATGAAGACTTGGGTTACTATGTGATTCATGAAATTTCTTGATAATCACCTAAAATTCCGCTTAATTCAGATACCTGCTAGTAGATGTTGATTTATTTTGACACAGAATATGTTTCCTACTACTTATATAATGGTTTCACATCGCTAGTATATAAACATAGGAATAATTTGCAAAAATGAAGCTTCTACAAAATGGATCAAATATTTTTTTTGGACCGAAGGAACGTTATCTCTGCAAAAACTGAATCATTTGATGTAAAACTGTTTACTGTATGCAGATACTTTTTTGAGCCGACATTTTGCCTAGTACATGCATGTATACACTTACTCTATGTACTAGTGGTAAAATTTAGCCGCTAATTTCCGATATATCTGAAAAGAAAATGTTTAAACCTTTTCAAGACTGATGGATGTAAATATTGATCACAACTCAATTGAAGGAAAGCAGATGAATTTCATTGTAGTGTCTATCTACTTCCAAATCATGGCAGGGGGAATCAGTTGAAATGTAATGCGACCTTGACATTTCAAACGGAGCTTTCATCCATAGACATCCGACTCTTTGTTAAATATAGTGAGACGGCAGCGCTGTTTGCTGATGTACGCTTGAGGATTCACTTGAATACTGGGAATGATGATGTTGACATTGTCGTGTAGGAGGCGAGTTGCTTCAGATTCGCTGTTTCAGCAGTGTGTTTGAAGAATCGTCTCGAACTTCCGCTTGAATCGTTTTTACCATCACTAAGTGAAATGCATTTCATCTGTGTCGTCTGATTGTTGTATTGATAAAAGAGTTGGAACCGAAACGTCTGCTCTATGAGATTTGAACATGAAATAAAATATGAGCGATGATCAACTGTTCCGATAGTTCCTTGAACTTATTGTAAAATGATATTTGTTCGACAAGATATCTATAAAAAAGTGTTCATTTCATCGACAACTCATACGCAGAATTCTATGGTGCATTTTGTTAATATGTTCATTATTTTGTTCGAAAACATTGATCATCGGATATCAATGTATTACTTTTCTATGACATAGATCATTTATGGCTTATGTAGATCAAATCATGGAAATCCCAAATATTGAATTCTATCTATGCGCATAGAAAAATTTCCAATATGCATTATCTATATATAGCCAACTCTACTGACGTCATGTCATTGTTCTTTGAAGAGTTTCCAAACCATATAATCTACTACACCTTCACATGATTTCTATGATGTGTGATTTTGGAGTAGATTACATGTATATGGATAGGAAATTTACATAAGGGTCATATAATCTCCTGAAAAATAGAATATAGAAGATCTCTATTCTAATTCTAATTTGTTGATTACGTAGTGGTTTGGATGGATCACGGAAGTCTAGAAAACTATGCAGGTCCAGAAATCCTCAGATGGATCTAAGTTGTATCGTTGGCTATATAATGTTAAGCTGCTGATTTTCGGACTTCAATGGTATCAGAATTCACTCGTCCTTCGGACTCGTGGATTCTGACCATTGAATATCCTCAAATCAGTAGCTTATCATATACATATTTCACTATCTAGGTCAATCTATAGTACTCAGTACTGGTAAATGGGATATTTTCTCAGCGTTGGAAAGTACTCTGCTCACCATGGTAAAGTCAATGAAAATATATTTGTTCGAGTACTTTCTGTAGAAAGTACTAGTACTTTATTTCATCATTAAAGACGAATAGCAAAATGTAAGATTAAAAAGTAGTGAACAATCATTAGTTTGTAAAGTGTTACTCTATCAGTTATTTTGATGAACATGAATCTTAATGTTGATTTCACAATTTAAACAATTTGAAAAACTCATTGGTGGAGCCGATTCCATCCTTTGGGCTTCAACATTGACTTTGTTTTCATTCTTTTGGCAATATAATGCGCCTGACATTCGTCGTTCAAATTCACTTGCATCGATGTATGCAGCATCTGCATTTTCGCTTGTTCTTCCCGTCTTTTTTTGAATAATAGCAGCCGGTAATCCACTTAATAAATGACGATTCTGTGCCGTTCTCTTTAAACTCGTATTCGATACAAATCCAGGCAAATCAAAGCTCTCTGTAAGTCGAGCTGTTACCTTCTGAATTGAATGTATTCCCTATGGAATTCTATTATACCAAATGTTGGTTTGAGGTGATTTCATTGGACTCAAGTAAAATGCTTTGCATCCAGGTTCTCTATTAGATTCCGATCTATGTTCTAAATATTTTTTGTGTAAGTTTATTGGACAACGTGTAGAATCATCAGAAGAGCACAATCTTGTGGCTTTTGGTTCGTAACGTGCCATTTTCAGTCCGAATTTCATATTTTTTGATACTCTTTCCACATATTGCAAATATTCTTTTCCATCTTTATCTTTGTGCAATGTAATTTGAGAATTTTCACCGAAGCAGAAGTCCCGTTGTTCTTGAGCAGCCCGTAACGAAAAATGTAAACCAAAAAAATAAATCAAACTCTTCAACAATTGCTCTGAACCTGAACAACCAAATGATCCATTTTTCCAAAGCAAATCTTCATCATCTTTGCTGATCACAACGGCTATGGATTGGAACTGTTGCTCTGGATTGCATCATATCTGTCTGTGCGAGAACAAAGAATTAAATGCAATGGTAACTATTCATTGTGGTTTAGAGCCACAAGTGGAGTCCCTCAGGGAGGCGTGCTAGCTCCATTGTTGTTTGCCTCAGCAATGGATAGCTTGGAGCCAAAGGGTGGAAACTCCACCCTGGTAAAATTTGCAGATGACATATCAGTGCTGCACTGCATTCGCGAAGTCGAGGACGATAAGCTCAGTGAGGAGCTGAATCATATACTGACATGGTCTCATGAGCATGGCATGCATTTGAACTATATGAAAACCAAGGTAATGAATTTCAATACTAAGAAGGCCCTCAACCTTTCAGCTCTCTGTGACCCAGAATCATCAACCATTATCGAGGAAGTTAGCTCTGCCAAACTTCTGGGAATTGTTCTTGACAACAAGCTCAATTGGCAACAGCATCTCGACCACACACTTTCGAAAGCTAGACGCCGAATTTATCTACTACACTGCCTAAAGCAAATTTCGCCGAATAACCACCAATTGCTCCGAACCGTGTACGTGACCATGATAAGATCTATCTTGACATATGCTTATCCCGCGTGGTGCAACATCACTGCCTCGAGATTCAGACATATTGCTAGCCTTGAAAAGCGATTGTGCAAGTTGTTCGGTTTTAGCTGTTCAGAGGACATTACCAGCTTCTGTTTGCGAACGGCCGAGCAATTAGCATTAAAGGCAGAAGATGAGGAACACCCATTACATCTTATTCACGATAGCGAAGAAACTCGACATAGTGAAAGACTTGGTAGTCGGAACAGAAAACTCAGATCAAGAACAATGCGCTTCCAAAATTTTTTTATTCGCTTTGCCTGACTTCTATCTGATTCTACTTCTGATGTATTTTATAAATGATTTGTGTAACGCTACTTCTGAATAACCACCGGTTGTGAAGTACGAATAAAGCTACATTATTATTATTATTATTATTTCTTTTTCGGACGGACCAGGCCAATCTCAAGCGGTATTCTTCATTTGGCTGTTCAAAGTCTTGCGGCTTTCTATAAATTCGACATCATTAAATATGGAAATATTCCATTCTAACATGTTGTTGAAATGGTACTGAATAGCGCTGCAAATATCTTTCTGTGTTTGGGGAGGGTAAATTTCTCCAGTAGCTTTGCGCATATCACAGAAAAGATATCTGAGTCTAAATCTGCTTTGGTGAATTCATGTACTTCCTTTAATACTTTATCGATGCCATCGTTGTATCTCACTCTCCAATCGGCCAGCCAGCCATTGAAAAGTTTCATTGCCTACCTACTTTTCGACAATGCACTCTTGGGAATGCAATTATTTATATCACTTTTTCTTTTTTCATCTGATGTATGAGCAAATCTTTTAGAAGCCATTTTGATATCACTGAACTGTTCGGAAAGAAGTGCTTGACATTCGAAAAAATTCAAAATAGTTTGATCTGATTTCTACATAACCTAAGATCATGGACATCTATATACTAGCACCTGGACATGACACTCCTCTATATTATAAAGATATGTATAGTATGTATATAAGATCTATGGTAGGTCTATTTACATGTAGTTTGATTTAGTTTGTCTACTTTCATTAACCTAGATAGTGAAATATATTATAATTATTGACTAAATCTCGGATTTCCATGCTGTGCAGAAAGTACTCGGATGCTTCGCATCCTTGTACCTTCTACACATGGAAATCCTAGATTTAGTCATTTATTATACACAGATGCTCAAAACAAATTTGAATGGGATCTTTTAGATAACATAATTTGCGATATTTTTTAGTCTGTCTCCGTAATTTGATAAGACGGAGGGAGTTCCAAGAAACAAAAAACATCAAAAGATGAACCTCTGCTTATTTCTTTTTAATGAATATACCTACATTATTGACGGAAAGAGGAGCGACAAAATCCATTAGGAAATGTACTGGAGCTGATTCAAAGAAATGCAAAGCATTTGAGTATAACTAAAAGTGTGTCAAACAAATGAACGTGTCGAACAAAACGATCATTATGTCCATACTGTGTAGAATCTAAAATCCCCCTCATTCAGCGGTTTAGCTACTCACCCCTGCGGACTATCTATTTTTTGCGGATCCAGGGTCCTGGATTTATAGCAGTGCCTTTTCTGGATAATACCTATCTTAACAGATGATGCGGTGGCCTTGTGGCTAGTGGGCATGCTTGCATGTCGCTAAGCTCTAATGTCGCTGGTTCGGACCTACCAACGATTGATAAGACCAACAGTCCGAAGCATGTCTCCTTGTTGAGATTTCATATATGGGTGACTATTTCTAAAAATATAGATTTTGCCGCTGTTTAAGTTTCATCATGTTTCGAGCGCACCTCGAGCTTATGAGTAGTATTTTCTTGTATACGGTATTTTTTGCCTAATCAATAATCAGATTTTCGCCTTTGCTCTCTTCGTGTTCTGGCTTTGTTTCAGAAGTCGGTCCAGCATAACCGAGGATTACGCGTTTGACAAGAATCAGTCCATGACATCGTTGACAACGCGAGAGGAAGGTAAATCTACTTCCTTGTTTCAGAAACTTGATAGTCCATCAACCAATGATATTTCTCTAGACGTAAGAAATTAAAACTCAATTAATGATAGTGTAGTGGCTTTATATACTACTAATTTCCAATAACTAGCAGTAGACATTTTAAACATTATGTTTGATGGGCAGAATGAATATAAAAGTTTGGTACAATTTTGGCGGCTTCTTTGTCAGTAATAGAGTGTAGTCTCTCTCTCAAAATGTGTCTAACTTGCCATTGAATCTTGCAGATTTTGAGAATGAGTCAGAAATGGCTGCGTTGGAAACAAAGCATAAAAATGCCATCCGAGCTATCAGGAAGATCAGATTCTTCGTGGCGAGGAGGAAGTTCCGTGAAGCTCTACGGCCGTATGATGTCAAAGATGTGATTGAACAGTATTCAGCTGGACATCTGGATATGTTGGCAAGAATCAAAATTCTCCAAGCCAGGTGAATGTTCATTTGAAATCAATCCAGTACACTTTAAATCATAAAGTCCTATTTAAGTATGAATCCTAGTACTAAACAGAAGAGTACTAGAATTACCGAACTTAAATTCACACAAGTGCTAAAATGCTTGGTGAGTACTAATATGTCGAGTACTAGTAGGCAAAGTGTTTAAATATATCAAGTGTGGAAACTCCCCATTACTCTAATGTATTTTTAGTGGCGACAAATCCGCCATCTTTTTTCGCCAAAATAATTTTCATATATTCATATTCATCAATTTCAAGAAAACACGGTGGCTAGAATATTTGGTGACAACTTCATTATTCTAGTGATTCCTACATAAAATTTACTGCTTTATTCATTTATCACATCAATTTTGTTGTTGAACGTGTCATTTCTGAATAATATGGCTTTATAGATGAAACAGTGGAGAAATCGTGCCATTTGGCTCTCAGATATTGTTTATCTACATATTTCAAGATACATCTAATACAAACATTTCCTGGAATGAGAAGAAAGGAATATTTGCTCGCTATTTTAGCAACATTTTTGTGCTTTAGATGGTTCTTTAGCGTTTCATCTGCCAGTGAAGACCTGTGTTCATGCATTGAGTGCACCAGTTGCAGGAGATTCCACTATCTTCATGATAATTGAGCGAGATGTTCCCACACAAATCACTCTAAGTTTTCACTGTTGTGACGTCATGCTTAGTCGCTGTCTGATTGCTTTATTAACTAAGGAAGCAGACAGACAGTCAATACTGTGACTTCACAAGGCGCATGATGTTCTAAATTTTGCTGTTTAGTGAATCATTATGATCTGTGCGTGAAATGGCGTCTGGTAAGTTGATGTTAATAATAGTTAATTGAATCAACTCAAAGTTTTGCAACACGAGTATAGTCACTACATCTGATGCAGTTGATATCACCCATCCACAGTTATACATTTCATTTTATTAAAAGTAAATATAATTTTTGAGTGGCAACTCAGTGATGGTTAACTACATAGTCCACACAAGCTCGTTCATGAGGATCTTCAAGGTTCACAAACACTCTGTCTAATGGTCGATGTTGTAAAAAAAGTTTGACACAATCAACTGGATCAGTAAGTCGATCAAATTTTTGGCATATAATGAAACTGTGTGTAAAGACGATAAGTGTATAAGGTGCAATAATTTCCGCCATGCCCATTATGACTGGGCAGCAAGTTCAATTTCGCACTATTGATCCGATTCAACCCAGTTTACCGCATCATGAATGTTAAACGAAAAGCTTCTTCCAAGTTACTATGTTTGATAACAAACACCCTTTAATAACAATTTTAGTAGGCTTATTAGAGAAAGAGTAGTGGCAGCTGAGAGAGTCTATTTGTGAGAGTGCTTTCAAAAAAAGAAAATTAGCGGTTCTTTAATTCAATAAGCAAAAATGAAAATAATTTTTAGTTGCCAACAGGGCTTTATTTGATCCGATGTCAAAAGACGTGAGGTTATTCGCATGCAATGTTGCGTGTGAATAACCAGACAATTGAGGCCAAGTTATTTCCACGTAAAAGTGGGTGCCAGCAGCCATAACTAACTATACAGTGAGGTTTTAAGACGCAACAATTCGTCGAAATGGTAACTGTCTTTGCTGAACGGTTACATTTTTGCATGATCGATTCAAATATTCCGCATAACTTATTTAGGCATTTCAATCGTAGTAGAATTAAGCAAATTGCTTCTTAGAAGTGGTTGTCTACTGAACACGTAACCAAAGTTTCATAGCATTCAAATTTATTGGAAGTTTTACAGATTTTTAGCATATACATGTTAATGATATACTGAAATCTGTCTTCTTGGCCAATCCGTAGTCGCTGCTCGTCGCGATTTCCACCATGATCATCATTATTCTTCAGTAGTTGTTATAGTTTTTCAATTTGATGTGAAATCACCATGTTTGAGAACAGTGGTAGGCATTATCAGAAGGTACAAATTGAGCACTTGTTTAATCTTCTAGGAGTAGGCATATTCAAAATGTTAAAGCGGGCACTGATTCCTTTGCTTAGTTTATTTGGATGAAGCTGTTTGACATGCGGCAAAAAACTAGGGCGAATCAGACATTTGTTGGTAAGAAATCTGTTTATTTGCTGAATGATAGCCACTATGACATGATGGACTAATGTCAGTGGGGTACTTATGGGTTATCTCCCTCCACGTTTTCAAATTGTCTAAAATCTGCTAAAATGAGATCAATCGTCACAAAACTTTTAAACACACGTATGTTTGAGTATACTTCTCTAGCCACATACAAGTTTTGGGCAAATGGAGAGGTTCTTTTTAAATTAGGAGCGCATAACTAAAAGTGCAGCGATGCCGATAGCTTGATCTGACTTGTCAGTGACTCATCGTGTCTGAACAGAAAACACTTGAGGTTAACAAAGTCATTTCACGACAACTCGTCAAGCGATGATGACCAGACCACATCCCTTATATTAATATGCTTGGCTTAATAAAGGTATGGCAAGGTAGTGGTCGACGGACGGTTCGAACAGACGAAGTCACATCAAGCAAGTTGTTGACATCGCTCCACTTTACGTTATTGTATCTAATGCAAAAAGTACTTTCCGATCTACATAAAATTTTGCATCTAGGTAGAAAACATGCTTAGTACGTGTATCCGAAGTTTTAGTGACGATTGATTCATATCAGTAGATTTTAGACAAATTAGAAAAACTGGGGGGGGGGGAGGATAAATACCCTACAAGTACCGTCAGTGGTAGGCAACCAATTTGGTGGGTAGTGATGACCTACAGATCTAGTTGATTACATCACAATAATTGGTTGTACTGCATCGGCCGTTAGAGGAATCGAATACCTACAAACTTGCATTGTGATGAGTCTGACACATTTGTTGCAATATTTAAGCCTTTAAAAGAAGCTTAATAATCCAATTTTTTATCAATTTAAAAAAGCAGTTTCTTCAACCGAAATTTATATCTATCATGATTTGAAAATGTCCAAAATAACTACTGTAAGTTTATTTTATGATATTAGCTCATAAAAGCAAATGATTTTTTTATGGGTGTTCGCTGCACTCAACTGCTCGCACCGAAAATTTTCGAAGTCATGCTGAAGCAATTATTAGTCGGCCTATAGGTGAAATATAATTTGTTAAAATAAAGTTAGCCTACATATTCGCAAGAGGAGCAACAGCGGGGTATTCACAGCGAAATAATAAAAATTCTGAGAGATTTTGCTGCCAAAAATAATTTGTCATAAACTTGATTGAATTCCCAGTAAATTTCCGTCTTGAAAAAATGATATTCATGTCTATTACTTTCTTGGAGTATTGAAATTGAAATATTGCTTTAGGAAGTTACCTTTGATCATCCCTATATATGTGCATTTTTGTCGACATCGTGAAGCAGTATGAGGCAATCAGTATTCAGTACTCTATACTGCACTTTGAAATGCTTAATACCGATGTTAGATGAACATGTACGGTGGAATTAATTGATAATTATTAATAATTATTATAACTATCTATATATTATTTAATAATTAATTAATTAATAATTATTTATAACGTCTAGACAAAAACTTGAATGAACAGCACTCGAAATTTGATTGGCAAAAGTGATCAAACCAAAAGTGAAACGTTTTGTGGTTTATTCTATAGCTTAATAACACAAATTTCGGTTGAAGGCCTTTTGTGAATTGATGCAGCCTATGATGTTTCCAACCGATGAAATCAAATCTGCGTCACAAATGTTTTCATCTGCATCTGAATGTTTCGTGTTGCTTTCCTTTTTCTGTTGTGAATATAATTTTACTTTTCAGTGATTTGCCGAAGGCCGAGGAACTATTGTATTAATTGCTCAATATACTCGAATGCAATTAATACAAAGTATCTGCAGCTTAAGGCTGGAGCGTCATTCATCATTTTTCATTATTTCATCACTAACAAAAACAGTCATTTACGTGATACATCAATAATTTAGTGACAACATTTCAGAATTTGACTATTTCTTTATAAATTGTCATCTCAACACGGATCATGAAATACTGCTATTGATCATAGAAGGGAATACTCAGATGTAAGAAAAAAATAATATGTTAGGATGTCAATAAAATAATTATTAAATTTCACATAGGATGCTTTCATAATCAGATGAAAAAAATAGGACTAAAAGTATATAATGTAGGTAAGGTCCATCATGTTTCCAACAAATATTGTATTACAAATATTGTAGTGCCGATCATACTCATGGTATGCACTGTTAGAACTTACTTTTTCTCTTGATGTGATCTTATCTTTTGTATTATATACTTCACTAAGTGATTGTATTTGAATGACATAGCAATGTACGATTTTCATTCTTTGAAATAAAACGCTTACTACTACTACTACTACTACATACATTCATGAATGGAAATCTAAAACTGATCAATGAATGTGTGTACAACTGGTTGTCAATAAGAAAATGAAGCATTTCTAGATTTGATACAAGGATTTTCAGATATTCAGTGGACAAAATTTTGTAAACACGTTCATACACAGTACATGAATGCAATCATAAGTACCCCCGTCCTTAAATCGTATAGAATGCTTTGTAGTCGTCTATGCCTTAATAATCAATTAATTTCTATGCCAAATCAAATCTAGCATTTTAACCATAGAAATGGCTCTTCATCTCATGTTTTTGTCTTCCAGATGTCTACGGATAACAATGTAATTTTTCACTACTTCATAGTTTTGACATAGCTATTCAGCCCCTTCTATTTAATATTTCAATACTATTCTGTTGTCAATTGCGATATCAAATAAAACTGCTTATAAGAGCTGGCGAAAAAGTAATATCATAGCTGTCGCCACAAATCAACCATTGATTCCATACTTCTCCATACTTCCCTTATATACTTACTTTGCTAGTAGGCCAGTTCAGTGAGTCATTATGCAGCCAGTAGTGACGGAGCACACGATCTGGACGGAGCACCAGGGATGTGGGAACGAAAATGATCGACGATGTGGGAAGGACGGCGTCAATCATCTAATTAACACAGTTATTCATAGTTCCTGCACCGAAATCGTCGCTCGGGTCGCTTCTATATCAGGTATCGAGTGCTCACAACAAGAAATGATTAGAAATGACAACTAGAATGCATATCGAAGTGGGTGCATTGACACAATAGAGAATCCTGCAAACCAACCTGCGACATTTTATAGATATCCTCTCAATTATCCTAAGACATCAATTTGGATCATAAACATCCTCACCGACAGTACTTCGAGTCCTGCCAACGTTTTCCACCTTCTCTGACTGCGCGTTAATTCTTGTACATATTTCATTGATCCAAATGTATTTGTGTTTAATTACCAAAGCAGTCTTTTGATGGATGTGCGCATGTGAAAGCCGAATATCATTTATCGATGTAGTACAAGTGCTAGTCCTACGCAACTCATTACATGAGCACGACTAAAATGAGTACGAATTAAGTACTGTGCTTTCGATCTCAAAAATAACTAGATTCTGGAATTCATTTCTTAGTTGTAGTTAGTATTCAGGTTCAGCACTCTTTCTAGTATTCATTTGGGACTTCATGAATAGCAGTGTAGGGAAAAGTGAATTACATGTTGGATTGGTCAGTCCATAGACCATAGATATTCAAACACAGTGAAAAGTACGCGCATGTTTACGTGATGCATAAAATGAAAAAGTGAAATTTACAGTGGAATTATTGTTCAAAAATGTAAAACAGTCTTTTCTTCCACTGAGTTTAAGCGAGGAAAATTAAATTAAGGTCATGATAATAAGTATTATCTTTAGCGCTTTCGATGCTTCTAATCGTATGATAACGTCATTTACAGAAGGATTCTAAATAATCTTACACTGAAAGCTATGGACATTCAAATAACATATCTATGAAAACAGATTGAGTAAAAAATTATGCACATATACTAAAATAGAGACATTGGCCTATCGAAAATGAACATAGATAAGATGAAAACAAAATACAGATTGTTTCATAAAAAATGGATCACCCTTAAACATCGCCTTAACTTCAACTTTGTCTAACTCCGCCAAACTTGAACGAATTTCTCTGAAATTTGGAAGATATGTCAGTTGTGCTTACTAATATCATTGTTGGAAATTTCAAGCATGAATATTGAGTTGTTTTCCTGTTATAGATAAAAAAGTAGCAGATAATTTGATCTTCATTTAGCAATGTTACACAAAATCATACCTCACTCTTATAAAATTATATTTGTTTCCTTTGTTATGTAATATGTTGTTCTACAAGTCAAAAGCTATCAAGCAAAACAAAAATAAAGAAAATCGGTCAATCAGAGCCAGTATAGCACCATTATTCATCAACAATAATGTAACTGCTAGGCCTACATGTGATTAACTGGACTTCATGTTCCATAGCTTCCTGACTTCGTTGCGGTGGTATTGGCAGCACTCCTGATTGCTTTCAGCTAGAAATCTATCTCTTACCGGTTGAAAACAATACAAAGCACAAATGAACAATAACGAGATCGCATTCACAAAAGGCAAAGTGTCAACCTTGCTAGAACAAGAGTTTTGCTAGAACTAGAACTAGGGCGAGCTACAAGCAAGCGACTTAATGTCCCTTACACAAATGTGCATCGATGGCATAATGATGATTTTCGACTCTGTCGTAAAGAGGGGTCTGGCCGTCCACGCAAAACATCCAAACGTAGAGACCGCCTAATTTTGAGATTTGTTAAAGTTAAAGCACTAGACTCGTCTATTTCTAAGTCCACTATTCGTAGAAGACTTATTGAGTCGAATTTCAAGAGCTGTAAAAGGCCCTCTCAGATCGAATTATCAGATCAGCATACAAAAAGACGTCTCAGATGGGCAATGAGTCATTGTCACTTGCGAAATCAATGGGATCGGGTTGTCTGGTCTGATGAGGCATCAGTCCGTCTGAAGGATAGTGATGGTCGATTGAGATTATGGATAAAATCTGATCAGGAAATTTCGAGACATTTACATCGTCCCCGGGTACAAGGTGGTGCGACTCTACTGATTTGGGCTGGTATTTGGACCAATGGCCGCTCTGAACTACAGCAAGGAACCATGAATTCTGAACGCTATGTGAGCCCCAATCGGTGAACTTTTATCAAGACACTCAGGCCAAAATCAACATGATTATGAAAAATTTTAATAATTGCTGATTAGATGCAGAAGTGAAAGGTAAAAAAATAATAGAGTATGATATTTAAAATTCGAATTTCAAATATCAGACATGCATATATAATAAGTTGATAATTTCAAACTCAAAAACTTTGGATTTGTGAATATCTTAATATTGACAGGAAGAATCCATTATGTAATTACAACTTAATTCATCAAGAATTGATGCCGCAATATAGAAGTGAATTTAAATTTAACAACATTTAAACATTTAAATTGTAAAATATCACGCCAAAATCATAGTGAAAAATTTATTTTCCTTCAGTCAAGATGTTGAGAGTGAGCTATTAGAAATTATTATCAGTCATTGTCTGCTGAATTTCCCCGTTTCAGATTGGATTTCATCCTGGGTCGTTCCGACACCGGCAAAGACTCCGATCCAGAAGACGTGAAGGCGCCTATTTCCTCTCACATCCTCAAAGTTGAGTCCCAAGTGGACGATATCGACTCTAAACTCGACTACATCATCGAAACCTACAACCGTGATCGCATCAAGCTTCTTGCCGCCTCCAAACCCGTCATATCTTCCAGTCCTGTTTCACAAGCACCAACCGAGCTACCCTTTCCACTTCTCAGCTCCTTCTCCTATCCAGAACATCCTCTACAAGACCCTCCTGAGCCCCCTCATCCCCTTCGCCGGCCCTCTGACGATCTTCCACACAGTGCGCCGCCACTGCCGATGCCCCGACGTCCAGATAGACCGATTCTGAGGAATTACAGCGACCTCGGCCCGCGATTCGCTAAGTCAGGATTGAAGAAGCGAGTGACGTATCATGAGGAACAGTCACCGCCTCCTCCACAACAAGCTACACCTTCCACGTGCTCGTCTCTGGCTGATTCATCGTCAGAAGGTGAAGATGACGTCATCTGCAGCAGTAGAATGAGGCCCAGCAGTCAACCGTTGCTGATGTCAAGTGTTGTTAGAAAGCTCAAGAAATCTTCTTGTTGAAGATGAAAGTGTTCTGTTTTCCGTCCAGTTTCTATCCAATGAAGTAATTACTCAATTTTTTAAAATACACAGATTTTTCATTCTGTCTTCTTCATTCAATAACTGATGCTACATGAAATTGTAGCGAGACCAAGTGGTGGTATCTTGTAGACAAATTTTGGGGAATATCTTGAGACCTTAATGCCACCTAGGCGTCGAAGGTTCGACATAAAACATTTCCCAAAGCAGTTTCTTTTTTGAAGCTGTCTTGCAAATCCTATAAAAAAATAACATACTAGCTAAAAATGGCTGACAAATTATCTCTATTTCGTTGACTTCCTTAGTTTATCTGGGTAGTCTAATGACTCACGACGGTCGAAGCGATGCCGAGGTGAAAAGAAGAATAGCTAAGATGTAAACAGTTCAATACCAAAGCTACTCACGAAAGCGATGTGCAAAATTAGAAGAACAAAATGTACGAAAGCGCTATTGTTCGTGCTCATACAATACGAAAGCGATTGGCTTTCCTATTTGATTATCTTCATCAACCAATAGGAAAGACAATTGCTTTCGTAGTGTATGACCACGAACAATAGTGCTTTAGGATATTTTGTTATTCTCGTTTTGTACATCGGTTTCGTAGTCAAAATCAGTCGGCTTTCGTACCCAGTTTACAGTGTATAGCAAAATCCACGTTTGTGACGATGAAAGAGGTGCTATCAAAACGCACTTTGTCATTGTGCACGAGGTTATGTCTGCCAAAATGCTACGTTATGTCTACATTGATTGTTGCGAAACCTGGACACTAGGAGCGGCAATGAAAGCCAGGCTGGCCGCAGCTGAAGGTTTCTTCGAAGATTTCGTGGACACAGAGAGTCAGTGGGGAAAAATCACGACGCAACTGCTGAGCAACATCAAAAGACGGCAGATGGAGTCCTTCGGTCACATCATGAGGAAAGGCACCACAGAACATCTGGTAACAACAGGAAGGAAGGAGAGGAAGAGGTAGACAACGTAGTGACGTACGTGAAGGCCCTGGCGGAGGAATGCAATTTCCCCGATTTCCCTGGTAAGGGCAACAGCATCAAGAACTGAGTGGCGATGGGTGCCTCCAACGTTCCGGTGGAATATGGGACCCTCGACAACGACGAATGCAGCTTCGATTATAAAGCAATACTTTATGTAAAGGCTCAGCGTAGAATCTTTTGTACCAACTGCTTTGCTGTTGATTTGCTTTTCGTCAGCCACCTGTCAGCAACATAAGGTTGCGTGCACACGTGCAACTCTAATGCTGACATTTTCGGTCCATGAGGAATCAGGAATGTCCATGGTCGTTCTAATTCTTTGTTAATAGTGTTGGATTTCAATGGGACAAACAATGGGAGCAAAGACATGCCCTCAATATTCATGCTTCGTGCGTCACCAGACAGAGTACAAGCAAAAGCAATTTAATGAGTGGTGAGAAGGAGAGATGCATTGATGTCATCAGCTTATTATCCTCTTAATGTCAACAAAAAGTGTCATCAATCAAGTTGCACGTGCAAACACACCCTAAGAGAAAGCGAAATCCGCTTCCTTACTGAACGCAAGGACATTGCTTACTTGCTCTATCTTCACTCGCTTATTAAATTCTCGTAGCAATTAGCACTCTAGTAGTCAGTAAGTGCCTTAAAAAGCTTGAAGCTTCTCTAGCTTCTAAGTATAAAAACTACACGCCCTGGTTGGAAGATAGATCTTATCCGGAAACTCTGAATAACGTATCATCCCATTATTTAAATAATGTTGAAACTCAGAGGTTCAAAGGTGGGCCCTACATTCAATATTCCGCCAAAGCCCATTCAACCTATTGTGGATGCTGAATTTGGAAGTTATTTTCACTAGCTCCAGTCTACCATTGCTATAGAAGAGTATCTCCTCAAACAAAAAGCTGAGTTGGTTTCCACTGCTAAAGATTTCTCTAAAAAGTTCGTTATTAAAAGCCCCATAGATACAATTTAAATGAACGACCTTGAAGCCTTAAAGTAGAATGCAGATCTCGTCATTTCCAGTCCTGACTAAGGTAATGGTAATTTTGATGAACAAAGTTGATTGTGTCGACAAGATGCAAGTTATTTTGAGCGAGTCGACCAAGTTTGAGATCGACCTGGCTGCTAAAATTGAACAAGACAACGAACCTATTTACGGATCAGCTAAGGATCAAATAATTTCTACTCCTGATACAAATTTACTCTAAAATCGAGGTAGCCTGCTGTTATACCACGCATGTATGGCCTCCCAAAATTGCACAAAGATAGTGTGCCGCTGCACCGTATTCTCAGTAAGGTTAATTCACCTTACCAAAGTTAGCTAGATGTCTTGGTAATGTTCTCGGTCCTATTCGTAAGGCACTATTCAAGGCTCGTTTGCTTTTATCAACCGCATTTGTTCCATCGACTTAAGTGGCAAGCTTTTTTGCTCGTTTGACGTCACGTCTATTTTCACCAGCGTGCCTCTAGCATAAACTGTTGAATTTATTGAAATTATTGAGCATAATACAGCATCGACATCCGGACCGATATTCAAAAACTTAAGTCCTTGATCTTTTGTGTGACAATAAAATTCGGTTCAGAATTAATAACAAATTATATTTTCAAAAAGATGACGTTGCCATGGACAGCCCTTTCGGTCTTTGCCTGGCAGACGTTTTTATGGGTTACGCTGAAAATCATCTCTTCAGTAGTATGTTATACCCGGTACACTATTTTCGTTATTTAGATAATACGGCCGTCGTCTTTGATGATGATAATCACTTCTCTCAATTCGATTCTATGACAAATAATGTTCACCAAAATCTTCATTAAATTAAATAATCGGCTGAGGATGGAAACTTCCATTTCTGTATATATTGACCATTAAAAACAACCATGATTCTCTATCGACTTGTATTTATAGAAAACGGACCGGGACATGTCTATATCTTCTTTCCTTTAGTTTTGTAGCTACATGTACTTCATATAAAAGAAATTCAGGAAAGAGTTTTTTTGATCGTGCGAGACGGATCTGCAGTGCTGAGCACCTCGATGCTGAGATACATTAGGTGACAGTGCCACGCGTAATTCACACGTAATTACGGTGCACCCCAAACATTCATGGTTAAGGGCAGTTTATACTTCTAAGCGCTGCACTAAGAGTCAGAAATCACGTGATCTGATGCTGTCAAAACATGGGGAATGTTTATGAATACTTGCGGGCGACTGTTTATAGTTTGCGTGTCGTTTGCGGTTGTCTGCGTTGCCGCTTGACCCACCGATGAACCGCTAAGCATGTTCTGTCTTCCCTGAGCATGAAATTGATGTCCTATCATATTGTTTAGCCTCTGATACATGCAGACACATAAGACGCAAAGTCTATATATATATAACAGGACTGCCGACAGATGTTGCAGCAATGTCACGCAGAGCCACGGATGTTTAGAGTCATGCGTAATTACGCGTAGTTTACGCGTGGCATGTCACCTTGTGTGAAGCTTCTCTTTGTAATGGCTATCCATCCTCATTCATCGAGAAGTGCAACCTGCAACGACAAAGAGAACCGGAAAAGAAAGCAGCTTACCTGATGGATTCGTATGTGGAAGAGCAGTTCTCAAGTGAAGTGAGATGAGAGTCCGTGCTGCAACAGCTCTGGTATTTTATGCCATTGAACCCAAGATCGTCTTCTGCACCACCAACATTCCAGCTCGACCTCTTAAGGATCCGATGTCACCGACCTGTGCCTCCAACATCGTATGCCAGCTCATGTGTATGTAACTGTGGTGACAGTTCCGTTGGACGCACGTAGAGGTGGCTGGCCAAGCGAGCTGATGAACACATTCGACAATGGCTGACGAAGGCCAAGTGGAGGCGATCTTCATCACTCGCCCTCCCTCTGCTTCAGTTTCCTGTAAACTCGGATACACTTTCTGCTCGGAAATTTTAACCATTCTCATTGTTCCTCAATAGAGAAACCCTCCTTGTAGACCTCCTTGTATGCTGAATATAGAAAGCGGAAAATGTGTACAACGGAAACTTGGAACCGTGTATATGTTGCGGTTTTAAATCTCCTACTAGGTAAATAAGACCAAGGACTCTTTTTTTCTAGTGCGAATGTAAAAACAAGATTACAATTTCCGATCGAAAAATAAAACTGAGGGAAACTGAATATTGTGACACCGGCAAGCGCGGTCACACGTCACACGATAACGCGCACATCGTCCGATCGCGCCAACCAGAAAATATTTTACTTCAAGCATTCAGTACGCGCATCCGTTGTTGCTGCCATTCCTTGAATCGACAATGATAGCCTTATTTCGGCACGTTTTATGCATACAGATGCAAACAGTATCAACGCTCACACTTCGTGACCATAGAAGTGGATAATAGTACACTAGAATGGAAGTTTGATATCTTGCCTATGTACAATCATGGCACATGGAATATGGTTTGTAGATCAGATTCGATCTAAAACATAGTATCATAGTGAAAATTTTTTCCAAGTTGGTTGTGGAGGTTGTTGACACCTAATTACAGGATTTTTATGAAGAGAATTGCAAGTGAGATGGCGGCATTGTTTTATGTGAAGTAGCCTACTATTCCATGGATTAATATAGTGTGTCTATTTGTAGCAGTCACCGACAACTATTTTCCAATGTTTCAATATAACAATCCGAATTAAAATTTGGTTCACAAAGTCATAATTGAAAGTGTTCGGTGTACTGGTTGTAAGAACATCTGAAGTATTCACAGAAAGAAAGTCTAATTATTGGATAATTTCTTCTTCAAGGGCTAAGAAGCCTTGCACTTTTCTGGAATAAACACATTGAAAGTTTCTTTACCGACAATCATTTCTCAAATAAATGAAATGTCGCTGGAACTTTTCAATTGATCATTGAATGACACATGTGATATTTTGGAGACTGATATTCGAATGCATGTTGAGAATTTGAAAATTATTCAAATTTAGTGAACAGGGGAACCCTTTAAAGTAAAATGAATACTCTAGGATTTCTTGGCCTCTGATTTCAAGCTGGAGTAATGCATGTTCTGTAAATCGACATTACAAGTTGCATAACAGTCTGATTATACTATTGGCAGATTATCGGAGCGATATTTCAAAAAAAAGAACGTACAGAACGTTTAAAAGGATTTCCTTCTTTGTCATCCTGTCGGCGCAGCATTTTGTAAATTCACTATTGCTTCTGAGTACATGGTCTTTGGACAAGGGACAACAATCCAGCTCAAGAATTGACCTGATAAATATAAATGCCAATCAAAAAACATGGAAGCCAGATCGCACAAGTTGCATTTTGCCCCAACTAAGTTCCCCTGGCGTGTGCCATAATTTTCATGCAATTCCCATTCTAGGACTATCTATGGTATTGTTAATTTCTATGTCCGTGACAGTGACTTTTACATTGTACCTTTATTCACCTCTACTGAATATAATGTCTTTAATTTTTTCTTTATGTACGCGTCCCGAAGAGAATCGGCGAAAGTCCTCGCATAGCTTAATATATCTATGATAATTAACGATAATCAGATAGATTGAAATTTTCGCCAGATAATTGCTGGAACGCAACTTTACAACGACACATCTAATTAGGCCGTCGAATTCCATCTTCTGTCATGAAAGTCTCAATAATTTTTAATCACATCTTATATAATAATGGACGTACCATAATTTCTCGAAGAAAGTCCGCGGGCTATATGATTTTTTTGCTAATCTAGTGCCGGTTCTATTCGAGGGCGGATTGTATGCATTAAGTTTTGCATTTGTTAGGTCAGCCAGTCAAGGCTCTTTTCCTCAAAAGCATCACTGATAACTATGATCTAACTATGATCACTAGACTGAAATCAACAAAACCACCGGCATGGCGGCGAAACACACTAAATGATGAAAATCTAAATTGTTATTTGATTGTCCATCTGTAATAACTCTCCATTGTAATCTCCATTGTAATAGCTCTCACAGCTAATCACAGCTAAATCAGCACGAATAAAAAGTGTCATTTTTACAACTTATTGAGTAACAGTCAGGCAGCCAGAACGAGTTTCCGCAGGGAACGAGGCCGAAAATGAGTCTTTCACAGATTGACTACTATGTCTATTATGAATCTGAACGTCTTCCGAGTTCTAGTGAGTTCCTCTTCTTTTGAGACAGGATCAAAGAAAAACACATGTAAATCCAATGGGAAGCAGATTGCAGTTTTTGGCTACAATGAAATTTTTTGTGTTTTCTCTTATCAACTGAAAGTATTAAGTCTAGAGTCATAATTTTTGACTTGGAATGTGTTCAGGTCATTTCCCATGATGTGCATGTGCTACTATGATGCGTCTGGTCGGCAATGTATGTGAGAATGTGGTTGAATGTCGATGAAGTTGCTGAAAAGTTTGTGTTTACTGACATTAAGAGCCATCATCAAATCTAAATGCGTTTAGCTTTATAGACGGTGCATTAGGGTGTGTCAAAAAAATCGAAAATTTGAATTTGCTATGGGAGACCCTCCTAAACCGTTCCAATGTATCTCAAAACAAACCATGTAAAATATTTTTGAAAAATATTCAAGTTTAGAGGTCGCTCAACAGAGATGAAATTTTCAATTTTTGCTTATTTTTTGTATTTTTTGTGGTTGCAACCATTTTTTTGCGGTCATAGTTTCCAAATCAAGTATTATATATATAATATGTAATTTTACTCGATTTTATGATGATATTCATTTGGTATAATGTCTGATATCAGATAGCATTTTTGAGAAAAATAGCTTACATCTAAACACCTTACAAATCTACTTATTTGATAGCTTAATAGTAATATTTAGCATAGATCTTTAAATGTATCCCATTTTGATAAATAAAACTAATACTTGAGCAAAAACTAACATTTTCATCATGGTAAGGCACTATAACAAACATTATACCTCACAAATTCTATACAAAAACACCTTTTTTCATGACAGGTGCTTCTTTTCTGTTTTTCTCAACTGATTGTATAAGAAACTGTCTTTGATTTTCGTCCATCGTGATTTTTCTCGCGAAATCATCGATAAGTTTCACAGATCTTTCTGCGGGATCATTCACAACCTGAAGCTGTCGAACAAATTTTACCATGATACGAAAATTTGTATCGCTAGACCACTCAGACACTGGAAGTGAGAGCCAGGAGTGAGATGGTGGAGTGCCTAATTTTATCAAATGAAATAGCAGCCACGTTCTTCCATCGACGAAATCGGATAGTCTGCTGCCCACTCCAGCAGATCGTGTGGGAAACTGGGGTTTACCAGAGGACAGATATTTTGGGAATTGTAAAAATGATTCCGCCGCTGTTTCTTTCTCAGAGTCTGTAAACTTTCTAGAAAATAAACCAAACACCGCCAATTCGGGGGTCATATACCAGCGATGTCGGTCCAGTACGCTCGTGGCTGCTGCCGAAACGTCAGAATCAGTAAAAGCGCATCTTTCCATGTCAGAGTACAATTGCAGATCTTAGTATAATGCATCTGCAGCTGAATTGGCTTTCAACCAAGGAAGAACATAAAACAGACAAATGAATAGGTTCATTCTATTCAGCTTCTCGATTTTGTCAGCCGTATAATTCATCTGTTGAGAAAATATGAACATCTTGCCATAGTACAAAATGCTGGACATCCAGCGGGCATGATGGTACGGCCCAGGCTTTCGAAGCAAAGATCTGACTGATCCTCCAAGAAAGATGATTGAAATTTTTAAAAGAATGTATGTATTGTTTATTATAAGGCCTGTTTGTAACCTTAGGATTGATATGTACGTATGATATTAATTTATTCTGTGACCTTATTCAACAGTTATTTTCTATTAATTAATTAAATCATACACGATAGTGCAGCTTATTTAAACATTTAGATTTAATTCTTCCCTTATCGATATCATAAGCTATTTTCCGATGATACGGTATTAAGGTCATTTAACGGAATATCCAACTAAGATAGAAATGAATAAATGTGAAACTTTTGTACAAGAAGTATTTAAAATACTGTAACAGAATGTTATTGATTTTTGTGATGCCTACATGTATGTTAACTCGTAGATGTTTGAGCATGAAAAAGATTTAGGCGTATTTATGCAGTAGTTTGAGCTCACCTGGGCGACTTCCCGATAATCGTCCCTCATAAAACATCCGTTGCCGTATATTTCTTCGAGTTCCTCGAGGCATTTTTGTTTTAGGATTTGCAACCAACCATTGACCTCCAATGTTTTCTGTTGTCTTTGTCGATATCATCCCAGGCTTGTTGAAACGCCCTAAACTCTGTATTGTCGGGTCCAGTGGAAGTTCCGAACAGCTTGGTGCAGGCGTTTTTCAGTATTAATTCTAACATGTGATGTCGACATGCTAACCACAAAACATTTGTTTTCAACAGTCTTTGCAATACTGTGGCAGCGCCTTTGTATTTTCCCGTATTGCTTGCTGTTGTGTCAAAACAGATACCAACAATTCTATCTTGGAGTTTCCAATCAAGCAAAGCATTGAAAACAGCATTTGCTTGATCCACACCACTGCTGCTATCGACATGTGGTATTCCAATAACTTTCTGTTTATGTTCATCCTGAAATAATGGATCAGTTATGATAACACCAACACGTTCTTTAGTTACATGACACCATTCTTCAACCAGTTTTGTATCCCAATGCACCACCAGTTGGGTAGAGCAATGTTGAGAGAAGTGTTCTTTTATTTTCGATGCTTCGATCTCTCTATTGTTGACTCGAGTACGCTTGACAGAGCTGGGAGATATAACAAAGTTGTCAATTGTAGTATTAGATGATTTAATAATGGAGGCAACAGTAGCAAACAACTGCCGGTTCGATAATCCATGTCGGTCAGCTGATTCCGTGATTTCAACGGAATCGCAAATATTCCTTTTCAAAGTAACACTGATGGCCTCTGATTTTGCCTGACTTTTGCCTTTGCATATAAGAGATGTTGGAATAGAGGTATCGTCATCACAATGATCACTGTCATTTTCAACTTGATTGTCACTGTCAGTATCACTTAATTGTACTCCTGAGCATACCGCCTTCTCTTCTGACAGTCGTTTCATTTCTCAAAACCCACGTTCTAACTCACTAGCATGTCGAACAGATTTACGGTTTTCAATTGAAGTCAGTTTTCTGTCAACACCTGCTATGATCATCTTCCTCTCGGTTCTCTGATCATGAAGAAACTTCAAGTCTTCTGTACGAACTCTGAAATCACCCGTCATGGTTTCAGAATCTCTATGTGCAATATCAAACAATTTGGCTATTTCATTGGAAAATAGCAATTCTTTCGTTCTTTGAGTCTCCGATGTACGCGCCTTGTTTTTCGACAAAAGCTGATATCTTTTGAACCATTCTTTGATCACTTTGATGATATCACACTGAAATCTTATCGGTATCGTAGTTCGCCTCCAAATGTCGATAGCTGCTTGTGCTGCTAGCTTAGAACTTTCTGCCACTGTTCGAGTTTCGTGATGGTAGAAGAAAGCCTTGAGGACATCTCTAACTGTAGGCAAAAACGAGTAAGACATATCAATTTGTGGTGCTCCAATTAACCAAACATTCCGCTGAGACCTTGTTCTTGCCGCTATAACCTGCAAAAAGAGGCATGTTAAGTATAGGTGTGTCAAGCAAGTATATGAATTTAACTACACAACTGATTCACGTTTAGACATGTCATCATACTATTCATAGTATTTCAGTAGTCTATCTGTAGATATCTGACATGTATGAAGGCTATTCGTTATCATGTGGTAGAGTAGCCGAAATGGTTACGTTGCCGCAATCCGACCTAATTAGGTTAGAGGTATGAAGTTCAAATCCGTAACATTTTTTCAGGAAAATTATATTGATTTTTAAAAAAAATGTTTAGCAATTCAAATTATTTTGCGCTGACATGACAATTCAATGTCTTTGAGTTAGTTCTATAGCACAACTACATGTTAGGTTGTTTTGATGACGATAAAATCTTTTATTCAGTATCAAACTTAAACTACTAAAAATATCAAGCTTTTCAGAAAACTCTCCGAAACTCATTCGGTTCAACAGTATGATTTCTCAAATTTGGACGTTAGATCGATCAACAAATCTATGAAGCCAAAATATTAAATATAACACTCACCTCATAAGCAGGAATTCCACGACGCAAAACTCATGGATAAAAATTTTCTAAAATCAGGTGTTAAGAGTTGATTGAATTATGGTTTCAAATTGTGTCATTTTCAAACAAAACTTGCAAAAAAAAACAAACGCATAACATGATCTTTGAAAAATGAGTTGTCTTCATACTACGAGTATATGAATCAAGATAGTAATCAACCAGTAATCATAACATACTTATAAAGTGGTTTACGTTTGTTATAGTGACTTACCATGATGTAAATATTAGTTTTGGTCAAGTATTAGTTTTATTTATCAAAATGGGATACATTTAAAGATCTATGCTAAATATTACTATTAAGCTATCAAATAAGTAGATTTGTAAGGTGTTTAGATGTAAGCTATTTTTCTCAAAAATGCTATCTGATATCAGACATTATACCAAATGAATATCATCATAAAATCGAGTAAAATTACATATTATATATATAATACTTGATTTGGAAACTATGACCGCAAAAAAATGGTTGCAACCACAAAAAATACAAAAAATAAGCAAAAATTGAAAATTTCATCTCTGTTGAGCGACCTCTAAACTTGAATATTTTTCAAAAATATTTTACATGGTTTGTTTTGAGATACATTGGAACGGTTTAGGAGGGTCTCCCATAGCAAATTCAAATTTTCGATTTTTTTGACACACCCTACGGTGCATGAAATTGAAAGGAAATGACCTGAAAACATTCCATGCCAAAATTATAACTCTGGATTAAGTATTTTTCGTTTAATCAGAGAAAACATAGAAAATTTCATTATAGCCAAAAACTTCAATCTGCCTCCCATTGGATTAACATGTGTTTTTCTTTGATCGTGTCTGACAAGAAGAGGAACTCACTAGAAATTGGCAGACGCACCGATTCTTAGTAGACATAGGGTGTACATCATTCTGTGAAAGACTCATTTTTGGCCTCGTTCCCTGCAGAAACTCGTTCTAGCTGCCGGACTATAATGACTTCCATCCCAGTCTGTGCTGTATTTCAGTTGCCGGTTGATGGCAAGAGGACAGCGTTTTGTAAGTGCATTCAAAATGATTCTTCAGATTGGACTAAAGCGTCCAAAATAAGAGCTAGTCAGGTGCCTCTAATTACTTCATCTTGCAAAAAAAATCGAGTGCTTGGTAAATTTCATTGTTTTGACTTAATTTTGGCGACTTTACTCGTTTTTTAGAGGCTCTCAGACATCAAATACTGAATCATGTGACCTACTTCAACTTTTATATCGAAGTGGATGTTCCGAACTCAGTCATGCTTCAAATTTCATGGCATTCTGATAAATAGTTTCTTTTCTGCAAAAGAAAATGTACGAACATTGCCAAGTGTTTTACGATCCATAGATATTGCTTGAATTTTACCATTCGATTCTAATGGGAATCCTTTAACACTACCTATAACCGGAAGCGACTGGCTGTGACACTCAAGAATTTGACTTTTGTACTCAGCGTTTCAAGATCTACAAATCCATGCTATTAAGCCCTTTGTGCGTGAATTTAGGAAGAAAGTGTCAGTAGCTCCGTCCTATCTAAAAAAGCTTGATTATATCTTCAATTTCAACAATGATGCCAACATTTAAAATTCAAAATCCGTAATTTATCGAAATTTCAAATTGAGAAGAGAATTGATCAGATAAAACAAAATGGTCATCATTTTTGAAATCAGCGTAAATGAATCATGTAAAATCAGTAGTCCAACTGTGGAAAAGTGAGTTGTTTGCTTCTCTACCTGACTTGTTATTGCTGAATTTTCAACTCATCCCGTATGAGATTTGAAATATTCAAGTTTACAATCGATTAGAATGAGATCATGTTCTACACAGGAAATGTGAGAACGCTGTGAAGCGTTGGTTGCAGACTCTTTGAATTTAAAAACAAGCACATTTGCATAATATTGCCCATTGATATGCAAAGCATAATGCCGGCTGTGTAAAGCAGAGAAAATTAATTATTTTTGGAGAGATGGAAAGATTGAATCTGTTTCGAATTGTATTTGTTCTCATACGTGCTAGTGGATTATAACAAATGTCGCGAAACATTTCTTGGATAGTTTTTGATCCAAGATTAATTCAAGTAGACACAAGAAGATGAATGTTTTGCAGAGACGTAAAATTTATTACCAAAAAGATTAAAGAGATAGAGTGAGTCAAAGCAAATTAATATACTCTACTCATATCCGTTCGACGAAAGATAATGAAATGTGTAGCAGCATGAGAAAGAAGATTTTGGATAGAAATGCTTGATTTGTGTTAAAGCAATTGCCAACTGTGTCAGTTAGACACTAGTTCATGGTCATTACAGGTAGGCTACTGTAGGGCTCACAAAATTTTATCTCACAAAATAGAAATTTTGATTAAATCAACTCAAAATTTATACTTTACTTACAGATAATCTTTTTTGCCAATCTACATATTGAAATTTCATAAAGAAAACCAAGATTGCTGTTGAACACCGAATGTTGCGCTTAGAACGCATATTGACCTTCTTAAGGATGCGGGATTTAAATCTTACAGACATGATGTGCGCACATGCTTGTCAATATTATTGAATTTTTAATGAATTTTATGAGACCACTTCTCCCTATGGATGAACATGTTACAGGTCTCGAACACAAATGAAAAAGATCAGAATGGTGCAAGCGACATTCTAAAACGAGAACTGATAAGCGACATCGCGCAATATGGATGGAGTAATGTCGGTTCATTCTCGATTTCCACAACGGGAGGGTTTGCGCTTACAGAGTGCCTGGTGCGAGAGATATGCAGCATGTTGCATTTCAGATTCTGATCGATTCGGCAGTGGCAGCGTAGTGTTGGGCCGGTATTTTGCGGGGTGAACGAACGGCGGCTACTGCCACCAAAGTACCTTGAATTTCAACTGTCATCCCTCTGAGGTTGTAGCTCTTATGTGTAATGCGTGTTATGCATATTGCAAAGTTTAATTTACAATTCTGTTTCTCTGAGGAGACTAACAGTCCTTTGATAAGTTGAGATGAATGATGGCGTCATCTGGATATGGCCCATGTGTGTCTACATAGATCGTGATAATGATGCGAATACAAGT
Organism: Prostheceraeus crozeri; assembly: GCA_907163375.1. NCBI lineage: Eukaryota > Metazoa > Platyhelminthes > Polycladida > Euryleptidae > Prostheceraeus > Prostheceraeus crozeri. The sequence goes on along the minus strand of CAJQUW010000720.1, from coordinate 44,209 downwards.
ATTATATACACGTCACTATCACAGGGACTCGAGAGCTTGTTCATACAGAGTTGGAAGTGGGTCGTGGGTCGTGGGTCATGAGTCATGTTTTCGGACAAGTTGGTGGATCAGGTGGGTCCTGGGTCAGGCTTCGTTAACCCACTTGACCTTCGTTTTGTTTGCTTTGTTTGATTTTGTCGGTTTTTCGTAGAAAATATTCTCTGATAGAGATTACAATGGTAAATTATCGTAAGTTATTGTTAACACAACGTACTCGTTTATGTAGCGCCATTCAAATATATCAGTTCATCTATATGCACATTGTAGGATAATTCATGGATAATCTTGTTCTCGTGCAATTTGCTATTCACGCGTTAAACGCATGCTTACTCCATTTCCTTTTCAATGACTGTCATTCTTGCATGAAATATACAACTTTATACTTAAATCAAACATTAACGGAAGTTAATGAAATTTGAATCGATTGCCATGTCACATGCAACAAAATATTAGTTTGACGATTTATCTGAGATAATTTTCACACATGCAGTTTATAGGCCGATATTGTGCATAATGTAATAAATGCTGAATAAATAAAGTAGGCCCACTGCAATTTCCTTTTTTAGTTTCATTTGATTTAGAAATGCAAAATTTGAACACAATTAACCGGATTTAAAAATTTGTAGGTTTATCCTTTTTAAAAATTGCAGTTCGTAGAGTTGAGATAATAGTACGTGCACGTATATCAAGGAATCGACGAATAATACGTAGAACGATTTTCTTGCTAGTAGAGCGTTCTACCATTAGCACGGTCTTAGAACGTTCTACGATATCGTACTAATACGGCAGTCTATCACTAGCAAATTCTATTCTACTGACACGCTGACGTATCGTTGGATATCTATGCATTTGACCTACTTGTTGGGCAAATATAGCCACATTGATCAACGTATCTAAGCAACAGCCGAATCCGTTGAGTGATAAAATGACAAATCTTTCAGTTGAACCACTGGCTAACGATGAGTGACAAAGTTTTATTTAACGCGGAAGAAACGAAGCGTTTGATTGAGCTGGTGGAGGAGCGAACATTTATTCTAAAAGGAATAGATGAAGGGCTGGAGCTCAAGCTCGGAGAAGAAGAGCTTGGAATGATATCTCAGATATCATTCAGTCAGAGAGTGGGAAGAGATTTAGTGTGAAACACGTCAAGAAACGCTGGCAGAATGTGAAGTTGGAAGCAAAAGATGCTTACGTGAAAAGTAAGACGGTGCGAGTGAGAACTTATGTAGGAATTCCGGAAGATGAGCCGAGTATCTCAGAGATGCATCAATCAATTGTAAATATGGAAAATCACTCCGCAACTTTCGAAGGAATTGATGGTGGATGGAGACCAGCTTCGGTGGAGACAATGAGAACATTCCTCTTTCGTCGACCTCATTCCCCCATCTGTTTCTCCAATTGAAAATACAGAAAGAAGTCATTCGAAAGTGAGAGCGACGCAATCGATGGCTTCACATCGACTTCGCGATGATATAAAGTTGAAAGAACTACAAAGGGAAGTTTTAAAAAGTCAATTGGAGGTAAGTAAGTTACAGATTGCGAACCAGAAGCAGTTGAGTGATTTATTAGTACAGGCAAAAAGACTATTAGACGTTATAGAGACGTCGCCCATCGTGACTTCATTGACTGCCTCACAAAACTTCAATATGGCAGATTCAAGCGTTTTAATGGATGAAAATGGACACACGTTCAATTGTTTATAGCCTATTAATCTTCAAATATATTTCGGTGGATGAAATTATTGTGCTTCCTTTGTGTTCATGAAAAATTGTTGTTGATTTTTGAATCATCTAATCAAGTAAAACGAATTATTACAAATTTCGCGTACATGTGAGTATAGGAAATAAGCATCCAATTATATGAGAGGACTAAGAATATTTGTAGTAATGATTTCGAAGCAGTACATTTTCTTATAAATCCTCTATTTCATGATTTTGATGGATCATTCGAATTATTTACAGTAGAAATATTAATTTCCAGTAATTATGTGTCCGATTACAAAATCAATTTCATGTTACCAATATAAATGCTATGTTAATAAGATTGAAATGTTACCTTATTTCATTGTAGATGGCTGATTACTTTGACCTAAATGAGAATTAAAGAGAAAGAAAAGAAAAAATTTATCGTCATATATTTTCAATTAATTTTCAGATGAAGAATTATACAAAAGGTACCGATTTACTTCTGAATGGATACGTGAATTATGTAGTCTCTCAGGTCCAGTGCTTCAAAGAAGAACGAGCTTTGGTCGAGCAATTCCTGTAGAGATACAAGTTATGATCTGTATAAGATACCTTGCTTCGAATTCCTTCCAAGTTGATGTTGGAGATACGTTTGGTATTCATCAATCGACGGTATCCACTATTATCTCAAGTTTTTTATATGGTTTATCCCAGCATCACAAAAATTACATAAGGTTCCCCAGTTCTACCCAAGAAATGACGAAACAAGCCCGTGAGTTTTTTAAGATCGCTCGATTTCCGCAAGTGATTTCTCTGATCGACGGAACACATGTTCGCGTAATTCCGCCAGCCGATGACGAAGATTCTTATCTTAATCGGAAAGGCCATTTGACTCCGAATGTACAAGCTACTGTAGATGCTGATATGAAATTTACAAGTTTCTCTGTAAAATGGCCTGGGAAAACTCATGACAGTTTCATCCTTAAAAATACAGCACCTCTTTGGCCCAATATATGGAAGAACATAGTCAGAATAATCCGTACATCATCCTTGGAGATTACTGGCCTATCCCTAATAGAAAATGGCTTTATAGTCCTTATCCTCGAGCCAAATTACTGATGTAAAAAGTCTTTTCAATATTGCTGCATCGAAAGACTAGAGTGTTGATAGAGCAAAACGTTTGGTGCGAATTGTGTTCGTGTTAAAAGAGGTGCTTTTCAATTCTACATGGTGAGATAAGGCTACCCATAAGCAAGGCACCGAAAGTAATTATCTGCTGTCTTATTTTGCACAACATGGCGATGGATCGCAATCTACCAGAGATTCCATTGCATGATGATGCAGACCCTCCTCTTTCGCCATATGACGGTGATTAGACTACGGCAACCTTGTCTCGTGCTGCCTTCGCTCAGAGGAACTTTACATGACTATTGTTTATCCTTCTCAGTGTATTGATATATGTGACGTCGAGTTTATTTGTTTTACGAGACTATAGTACGTCTTAAAATCATTTTTCGTTTTATTCTTAGAACGCTTCTAGACAGCTCCAGACCAGTCTAGGAATAAATCCTAGACTAGTCTACTTTTCATTGAACGTGCTAGGAGGTAGACTGGCTTATTAATACGACTTTTCTACATAGATTGTTCTAGTAGACTGTTCTTAGCATGCTCTGCCATCTAGCACGCCTTATAAATACGGCCCCTGGTTATTACGAATACAGTGAGCATTACATCAAAGTAGCATGCTTGTCACAGAATTAGATTGTTTAGGCGTATCACTTTGCTAAAAGTACAAACTGATTCAAAACGATGGCACATGCAGAATCTCACTAAGTGGGCAAAAAGATATTTTTAATACCTTACAGAGATAGTAAAAAAGTCGTGCACCACATGCGGATTGCTGTGAATGCCTTCAAAATGCTCCGATCGCCACGATTCCTTCAGATTCGAAAAATTCAGATCATTGCGCGAAAGTTATGTCTCGATAATGTTGTGCCCTACGATCATTATTGAAAAAGTTAGAAGGTGCACGAAAAAGAACATGACATCGACTGTTTCTCTTTGGTGTGTGATCCGGTTGATAATAGTCACTGAAACTTCGCACAATTTGAATTGAAGTAGCACAATTTGACGTGTTTAATGTTGAACTGGCTGTTCATTCTTCGATTACTATGGTATTATGTCGGCAGATTGTGTCATTTCTGTCGAAGAGAGAGGTTGTGTCTGCGTGGCTCTCGCATTCGTCACTAATGATCTTGACCTTTCATGGTGATTCAGTCTGCGTATTTCAATGAATTTACATGTCGAAGTTTGTGCTCCACAGTGATCTATTTCTTGCTCGTCGTATTCAACATTCTCGTCGTCGTCGGCATTCATCATCGGCATCATCCAGCGTTGACATTCGTTGCAGCAGTGATTTTGTGTCTTCTTCGATATCTTGTCCGCTGTGGATACACTAGTGCGAGATCCGTTGTGTGTTGCCGCCGTTTTGGATCGATAGAAACGGGGATACGATCGAAGCAACTTGTGATAACTCTTCAACCCATTCGCTATTGCACGCATTGAAGTAACATCGTCTGCGCTGGTCTGTTGGTTAAGTGATCTGATTTCTTGATCCAAAGTCTTGAGTTCGAGCCCAGTCGTTTTTTCGACTCTTAAGAATTTGAAAGTGGTTATCGAGAATTGCTGACTATATTTTAAAGCATGGTTCTGACAAGTGATGACATCGCCTCCAAGAGTGAGGATGAATTAATGAGAAGGAGAAACTCAATTGACAAGGACAAACTTTTGGAAACAGTTGAAAAAGAGGGATGCAAAGTTACCTGATCTGGAACATGTTTGCAACCTTATAGCAGACAAAATCCATGATGCCATCAATCCAATTCTAGAAAAGTTCAATTGGCTGACTCAGGAGATGTTTGAGATGAAGAGCAGTTGCAATCTTCTCAAAGAGGAGCTGCAAAAATGTAAAGATGACAATCGTGATATGCTATCTGGAGTTTCAAGTTGAGCAGCGTGTGCTAAGAAGAAACAACATAATCGTCGCTGGTCTCAACTTGAAGGATCATGGTTCATTGGCTGAAAGAGAGACGGACGACAGAAGTCAGTGTTTGGATCTATTTCGGCATCTTCATGATAGAAATCATGATATCGTGGATGTTCGACGCATTGGAACTCCTCGCGGCTTACTTAAAGTGACTTTTGCCAAGTTCGAAACTAAACAAAATATTATGGGATTTTTCCGGATAAAACACCAACTGTGGTCAAATCTTTTATTTGCAGACGTTTCGGTGGCAGACTGCACACCTTGTTCACTGCGATAAGCCGATGAAATGAAATAAAATGACAAGAGGAATGTTGACTAAAACTCATCTATCATAGATAAAATACTGTAGAAGAAAATAGACTTACAGATATGTTACTTACATATAAAAGAAGGTAATATCTTTAGACATTGGCCAAAATTGTTCGGTAGTTAACTTCAAAATCAACGGTTTCCAAATGTCATGCGATCCACTCATTGCCATTATCCGCGATTGTAGATACTTTCTTTGTTAGTATATATACATAGATTCTTTCACATTTCTTTGTATACAATTACTTTCCCTGGAGGACGATTGAAGGCCCTCAAAGTTTGGACGGTGACTCCAATGTATGCGAATGTTCTGACACGGCTGTGAATTACTGATAATTCCTCTTGTACTTCGCTGATGCTCCTTTATTCGAGGTGCTCAATTTTCGCCACTTTTCTCCAATGGGACGGTGACTTCAATGTTTGCGAATGTCTGACACGGGGTAGACTTGCTACAATCATGACACCCAATTTTGTATATAACGTTGCTCTTATCAGGCTCCACCGGTTTTAGGTGTGCAGTCTGCCACCGAAACGTCTGCAAATAAAAGATTTGACCACAGTTGGTGTTTTATCCGGAAAAATCCCATATTATGAGTCTCTCAACTGGAAGTACTATATTTGAACAAATTAAACAAAATATCTTTCGCAAATCAAAACAGCTGAGAAAAACAGAGAAATTCAAACGAGTGTACCTCAATCCTGATAGGACACAAATCCAACAATACCAGCACAGGCAATTGATCCAGGAACTTCGTGATCGAAGGGAGAATGGAGAGGATGTGATCATCTTCAAGGATGAAGTTGTCCTACGCAACGCAGTGAAGAATTTTCAAGATTGATTTTACAGCCTCGCCATGTGCCACCATCGTCCAGGCATCATCTCGCTCTGCATTACCAAAAATCGACGATATCAGGTCCACAATTTCACAGTTACATGTTGACATCTTTATAGCAACCGAATCCTGGTTGCACGAAGGTATTGAAAGTGAGCTCTTGCATATGAATAACTTTGTTATTTACCGTGATGACCGTGCATATGGTTGGCTAACACTTTCCAATCCTTTCAAGTTATTCCCACATCAAGCCTTCCTTACATTGACTCTCTGTGGATTGTTATACCTGTAGCCTCGATTATTCTCGTTGGATTATATCTTCCGCCTTTAAGTGTTGTGACTCATGCGGCTGACATCAATGAGTTCATTATCTCCCAGTGTGACGAACTATTGCTTGCTTATCCAGAATATAACATTTTTATGTGTGGTGACTTCAATAAAATACCAACTGATACAATTTTGAGCAACTTTGACCTTGTGAACATCGTCTCCGATCCTACTAGAGGAAATGCAGTGTTGTATCTTTTCCTGATTGCATCAGCACTTGCATCAGATTTCGGAGTTTCTGTAGGCTCGCCTATCTCATCATCCGATCACAATTCAGTTCTTGTTCAACCCAAATATGACTCAGTGCCAACTGGAGCTCTTCATCGCACTGTTCTCGATCTCCGGCATTAAAATGTAAACCGTCTTATTTCGGCCCTTGATATTAACTGGTCTTCCTTTTACTTGTCTGAAATGAGTCCAAATGACAAATGCGATTTCTTCCATGAATTTCTGAATCATTGCTTTCTCACATGTATTCCTCAAACTGAAGTTCTCATGACTGCTTCAGATAAGCCTTGGATTACTCCATTTGTCAAGCTTGCCATTCAAATGCGTTGGAATGCATACAGAGGTGGAGATTTCTCGTCATATCAATATTGGAAGGAGAAGGCAAAGCGGACTATCCAGACTGCAAAAGTCAAGTGGGCCCACAGGGCCAGTCAAAGTTCTGCGGATTTCTGGAAGATTACAAATGAAGCTCTGGGAACAAAATCTCAAGAAAAGATCATGCGCATTTGCTCCAATTTTCCCACCATGCAAGAGGCCACTGAACAAGTAAATAGAGTCTTTCAATCATTTTTCTCTCGTTCTAGTGGAGAGTTGCAGAAGGGATGTGACGTGGATGACGATTGGGATGTTGACATTGCGACTGAAGCTGTTGCAGAAAATCTTTGGAAGTTAAATGCGAGGAAAGCTGCTGGGAGTGATCAGGTTCCGACTTTGGTGTATAAGATTGCTGCTGATGTTTTAGCCGGGCCCCTAGCTCACCTGTATAACATATCAATTGAACTTCGTCAATTCCCAAACAAATGGAAAATTAGCCATGTTATTCCACTACCAAAAACGTCGGTGCCAAATATACATCAATTTCGGCCTATTTCGATCCTGCCCGTACTGTCCAAGCTTTTGGAAAGGTTTGTGCTGCATTCAAAGATTCACACAAGTTTTCTGAAGGGATTCGGCAACGAGCAATTTGGTGCCAGGCCCGACTCTTCAACATCATGTGCCTTGATTAAGCTGACAGACTTTATTGCTCGATCTTTGGACCGCAAGGATATTACAAGCGTCCAAGTTCTCCTGTACGACTTCTCCAAGGCTTTTGACCTCGTAAGTCATGCAACTAGTAGAAATTGTCTTCAAGAATTAGCATTTCCTGCTGGTTTTGTGTCATGGATCACTGATTACCTTGAAGGTAGAAGTCAAGCGGTTCGTATTGGAAATTCAGTCAGCGCTCCCTTGTCAGTGACGTCTGGAGTCCCGCAAGGGTCTGTATTGGGTCCTGCACTGTATTGTCTTGTCGCAGGTAGTCTGGTCAAAGTCAATCAATCTTCATTTATTCTGAAATATGTGGATGACATGACGATTGGTGTGCCAATCAGGAAGACATACGAATGTGACAATCGAGATTCAGACTTAGTTGTGGCAGAGCACGATAACATCGAGGTGTGGTCTGAAAGTAACCAAATCAAATTGAACTTAACAAAAAGTAAATCTATGTTTTTTAAGAAGTCCTCCGACGCTGTCCCGGTTGCTTTACCTGACATGGAGCATGTCTCTGAAGCCAAAATGTTGGGAGTTGTACTCAATGATCGCCTAAAATGGGATTCCCATGTAAATAACGCGATCAGAATAACGTCAAGCAAACTATATCCATTGCGCGTATTACGTCCCCTGCTAACCAATAGCCAGCTGATGATAATCTACTTCTCTTTAGTGAGATCGTTCTTGGAATCCGCTAATGAAGTATTTGTTCAGATTCCAAACTATATTGACTGCAAATTGAACAAGATTCAAAAACGCGCGCAATGGCTTATCTGCAAAAGATCCCCAACGGAGTGCTCGTGTGGAAAGTTCGAATGTCTACAATCTCGACGTATCCGATCGGCAACGCATCTCTACAGGAAAGCAATGAGAAACAAGGATCATATTCTGCATGATATTATTCCTCAGCAATCATATCGAAGTGGACGCCTTCTTCAGCCGTTGTGTCATGCCACACAGTATTCGTCCACTTTCATCCCTTTCATCACCGCACTAATCAATGCTTCCCATTGAAAAGTAGAATTGCATGTTATTTCCCTGTTCACTTCCTTTTCATTTGTCTTCTTTGTACTTTGCTTGCTTGCCCATTATCTTTCGACAGTACTTTTATGTGTAAAACGTTGATTACCATTGATTTGAAATATAAAGATTCTATTCTATTTTACTAACGTTACATGTTCCAATGGTTCCCTTTTATCAAACAGAAGAAGAGACGACCTGTCTAACTTCGTGCATGCAACAGTTTTAGATTCTTGACACAAGGTTATTTGTTGCAAGTTATTTCATCTAATTGCTTTTATATATAAGGATATCAATCCGGGTTGCTAGATCTTAAGAAGAACTATTACTGAAACATGCATCGGTTCATGTAGATTCTTGCCGTTCGGTGATTCATTGTGAGATATTTTCTTAATAATTTTAATAGAACTTACAATGAGGTCAATTGATTTCATTTCAATTTTCAATCGTTTGCATTGATCTTGATAAACACAGGATTTATCCCAGACTCCTTGACTTTGATTATTTCCCCTGATATGACAGTCTCACAAAATTTTGCGAGAAACAGATTTTCAATTGTTGAGATAGGGCCTAATAGGATTTAGGTACAATGAGGTCAATTGACCTCATTAGAAAATTAGCATTGAAGTGCTATGAAAGTGTAATTTTGGAAGTGTAGTCTTGAAGACTTACTACGCGCAATTGGAAATTTAATATAATAGAATGAAGTGTCAACGATAAATATGACACACTATAGAAACAATGAAGATTGGCTGCATCCTGCAATTGTTTTCAATTCATCAGTCTAAAATGTCGTTGCCTTGCTGATAAAAAACCTCATGAGTCACAACATAGCATAAAAGCCTATCAAGAACACTGTGATGTCAGCACTCTGCAGCTTATGAACGACAAATGCCGTTTCTACTGCACGTGATCTTGACTGATCATGTGATTCGATTAGACACAATTATGACTAAGCGAAGACAGAGAATGATATTGTTCTATTCCTCATCTATACTATTCCATACCGAAGTCATTGACTCATTCGATTCTGACATGGAACGCACTTTCACTGCTGAACGGGCTGCTGCCGTAATATTGGAAAGTGACGAAGACTATGTTTTGAGCAATGAAAGTGAAAGTGATGGCGAGTCAGTTCAAGAAGAAAATAGTGAACAACTGCAAGTTGATAGTGACTCTGATGAAACAGACTCTTCTGACAATGACCATGTATATAATACCTCTGAAACAAGATCGACGTACATTGATAAAAATGGTGAGGAATGGTTTTCTTCGCGACCTGGTAATTCTCAAGGACGTAACAGGGCTGAGGATGTGCTTAGACATCAGGGAGGACCTACACGATACGCAGTACAGAGGATACAATCATTAGAAGATTCATTCCGGTTAATCATATCAGATAGCATTCTTGAACTGATAATGCTGTCTACTAACCGCGAAGGTCGTCGTGTTCTCGGTGAAGGCTTCAAAGACATTTCAATAGATGAACTAAAAGCATTTATCGGTCTTTTTTTCCTGCGTGGCATATATCAAGGTCGGAAGGAACCGACCCAAAGTCTTTGGAACAATGCTCACGGTCGTCCTGTATTTGCAGCGACTATGGGCTTCCAACGTTTCATGTCTATACTTTGATTCTTGAGATTCGACGATAAGCGTACACGAAATACTCGTTTTCGAACAGACAAATTAGCACCCATACGTGAATTATTTACACTGTTTCAATCTAACATCGCGAAACTGTACTATCCGACGGAGGCGATTACAGTTGATGAACAACTTCTTGCTATGCGAAATCAATGCAGCTTCATCCAATATATCCCTAATAAACCCGGAAAATTCGGAACAAATTTTGGATAGCAGCTGATTCTACCCACAGGTATGTTCTTCAGATCGAGCCTTACCTTGGAAAAGAGAGAGACCGAATCCGTGTGGGCTCTGTAGGGGAAGATGTGGTTCTGCGACTTGTGAAACCTTTCGCTGGAAGTGGGTGTAAGATTGTCACCGAATTTTTTTTTACTTCTTTGTCACTCGCCAGAAGGCTGAAAGAAGATAAGATGAGTTTGCTTGGTACGATGCGAAAATACAAGCGGGAACTGCCTCCTAAAATAACTAGTGTGCGAGGTCGTCAGAAGTACTCTTCGAAGCTTGCGTTCAATAATGACGCCGCCGTGCTTGTGTCATATGTCCCACGACGAAACAAAAATGTGATATTACTTTCTTAGGGAAAGCAGACAGATACTGTAGATGATTCTTCATGTCGAAAACCACTGATTATTCTTGAGTACAATAAATTGAAAGCAGGAGTGGATGCAATAGATCAGATGCTGCGTCACTATACAACAAGGATTGGTAGACGCCGATGGCCCCTTGGTGTATTTTGCAATGTGCTTGATATTTCGGCTCTGAATGCTTACATTCTTTGGAAGGATATTTCAAACCAACCAGTGTTATCCAGATTTTCTTTCATCTATGATCTTTCAATGGCATTGATTTCTGATTTTCAACGCCAAAGAGCTAGCGGGACTATCCTTCATCCCACAACCGAAAGGACATTGCAAATGTCAGGAATAATGCGTCATCCTGCTTCAGACATCGCGAACAAAAGAAGCAATTGTCAATCTTGTGATACTTCTAAGCGCAATGAGACGAAATTGAAATGCTCGAAGTGCACCAAGTGGGTTTGTGGTGCTCATACTGCTGATTTGAGGTTGTGCATCAGCTGCTCCATACAAATAATGACTAGTTTTTGTGATGAAAACGACGTTCATTTTGAAGAAAATATATTTTTGAAAACAGTGATTTTTCTTGTACGTAAACCATAATGTGCAAAAATGTATTACTAAATACAACACAAAATATTACTTTACAAAGCAATGGATGTAGGAATATACCGACTGTCGTGATTATTTTCATCTGGAGTATAAAAATTGTCATGATAGTACATTAGTAGTAATAGTATTATTTATAGTGATATAGTGTGCTTATATTATACGCCTAATACTCAAAATACGGAATGTTTATTTGAATTATATAAAGAGAATTGTGACAACATGAAAAATTCAGCTACTAAAAAAATAAGAAAACTTTACTAATCAGGCTAAACTACATTATTACCATAAGACTAATTGAAGCAAACGAGTGAAATCAGCGTCGAGATATACAGCTTATTATACAACTTGCATTAAACTTATTTAGACTGATACATTATGAATGCATAATATCTTATAGATTTTATTGGTTTTATATCTATGTTAGGTCTATTTGATATCAATAAATACAATCAACTTCAATGTCCTTCATAAAAATCTAGTTATTCTACCAAACCATAAGCCAATTACGATAAAGATGCTTTGTTAACCATTATGAGGTCAATTGACCTGTAGGCTACACAGTTGTATATTTTATTTTTGTACGTGTTAGGGTTAAACTGACATTTGATACGAGATTCTCGTATATTTACAGAGATCTGGTATGTTTTTCATACGACATCTCAATCACTTTCGCATGTGATTGGTATCTAGCGATACGAACTATTCTATCTATGATTGGCTGTTTTACAATGAAGTACGAGTTGTTGGTATGTTTTATATACGAGACCCGATACAAATTCGTCCTCATTCGTACGTCTCTGGTATGGTACGTTCTAGGGTTAACCAGAAAGACAACAACCGTGAATATTTACAAAGTACACTGATGCGCTGCCGCTACCTAGATATTGGGTGTGTTGTTCAATCGAGAAGTAAATCAGTCACTAATTAAAGTTAGTCACCGACTAGCTACGACACGTCGCGAGGAAGTCGAGAAGCAAGTTACTGTTTTGTTGTTCAACCGTGTAGTAACAAATCATCGGCTGACAATTCCGCGAGTATAGATATCTATGACTTTGACCCAAATAAAATAGGCAACATCACAATGTCAATAGAGCACGTGTATATTGCACTTATTCGAACATAGAAATAGATTGTTTAACTGAAGTTGACTAGAATGGAAATTGACTCAAGGTCGCGGCACCGCCGGGGGAACTAAGTTGGGGCATGAATGACCAATGAAAAGCTTAGAATTGCACATGTAACTGATTCTAACCCAATGATACAGCCGTTGACAAGTGTATCTAAGTGAAAATGCGTGCGATTTATGTGCCACTATTGTGTATTGCATGAAGCTTAACCTCCGTTCTCATAGAAATAAACTGTTTATCTGAAGTTGACTAGAATCGAAATTGACTCAAGGTCACGGCACATCTGGGGGAACTAAGTTGGGGCATGAATGACCAATTAAGAGCTTAGATTTACATATGTGACTGATTCTAGTCCAATGATAAAGACGTTGGCAGGTGTATCTAAGTGATAATGCGTGCGATTTTTGTGCCACTATTGTGTATTGCATGAAAATTAACTTCCATTCTAAAGGTTTTATTGTTGTCAATTTCTATGTATTCGAACGACGAGAGTCATTGTTCATGCGTTTAATGACAGCATAACATGCAGCGGACAAAGAATTTTACGGATGCTGAAAATCTCAATTTTGTAGAAATAATAAAAGGAAGTGGCGAGGTCGAACTCCTGCAGAGTAAAAAGTATGACTCCTTGTCAATAACTGCAAAGAATAACCTATGGGAAAGATTGACGCAGTTGTATAATGCTCAGGGCTATTCGTCAAAAATACTAAACAGCTTATTATATTGTGGTGGGATTTAAAACCTAAGGCTAAAAAGGAATATGTGGTATGGAGACGATCGCGATGTATGACAAGAGGCGATCAAAGCAATAATCTCATGAATAATTTTACGGACCGTCCCTTTTATGAATTCTGACAAAGTCCCCAACTGAATTTTGAAGACAATTTGTAACATAGAAGCGTAAATAAATAAAAAGCTTCTCCTCAACAGATAATCCCCACGATTTTTTATTTTGACAGCCTTGTTCTGTTTTTCCACTCCTCATCTATGTAAAATTCATAAATATTTTACCGTGATTTCAGGCAACGAGGGACTTCTAAATGTTCAATATCAACCAAGGCATCCATGATGAAAACTGTTTGTTCTTTAATCTTCACATGCAATCGCATCTGAGGAATAAACGAACCAATAGGATCGCTTACTTGATGACTTACTACAGGAGAGACTTGAAGTAACATTTTGCATTGCAGACTTTACGACACGTATTAAACGTTAGTCATCGATTAACTTACTTACCGCTTGAACAACAGAAGTACGGTTAGTACGTTGCGACTTACTTACTGACTGGTTTACTTCTCGATTGAACAACCCACCTATTGTCAACTACCAAGGCCTCCATCGGTTATGGAACGTTGTCATGACAATGCATGTTTACAATGTACTATTCCTTGCAATGTCTGTGTCTGCACTACAGTATCATTATCTTGGAGTGATGGAGCACAGATTTCTGTGGGTGCTCCCCTAAACATCAATGGAATAGTTACTAAAGTAATGACATAACAATTCTGGAAATCTATTCGGTCTCGTCCGGCAGACTGCCATTGAGCATGAAAGCATGAAATCCTGCTGCAGGGGTGCGCATGTGGCCGTAGCAGAGGCAAAGTGCGGCTGTGACAATGAGACGTAAATGAAAAAGAATATTGCAAATATTTCTGGAGTTCAAGGCAATCGAAAAACAATCGTCACTATAGTAGCATGCTAGTCACTTTGTAACTGTCGAACACCTTTATGCCCAAGGTGCTTGGAAAAATACGCGCTCGCAGGCGCGATGAAGGCGTTCAAGCAGTTCGATAACTCATGAATAGAATATTTTTGGGAAGTTACATTCATGTGCATTCATGGCTAGAGTCATAAGCTGAAAGAAACAAAAGGAACAATTGCAGTTTGCTCGAATTGTTCGCGCGCGTTAGCTTCAAGTCCATGACCTGAATAAGGATGTCTGCTAGATCAGTGACTGCAGCCCGGTAGTGTTGTATGCTTGTGTGAAGCAACGGATTGAATCGAAAGATATTGTAATTTCTTTACGAGATATTGTATTTTTACCTATTTAGATTTTGTGTATTTTCATAAATTAAGTATGTTAAAATTTCAGTTGTGTTTTTTCACATTTATCATTAAATCTAAAGTTCACGTTTTGTTTATCAAATTTCAACAGATGTAACCACCACGAGACATGTTTCGGCCTGTTGGGCCTCATCAGTCGTGGGTAGGCTTGAACCAGCGACTGATGAGGCCCAACATGCCGAAACATGTCTCGTGTTAGTTACATCTGTTGAGATTTGATAAATTTATGAATTGCCAGGTTACTTGTCTAAACATGTAATGAGTAGCGCCTGCGTGAAGCGCCTCAATCTCGGATGCGGTATTAAGTGATTGCGGAAAGCATTCCGCCCTCCACGTGCCTGCGTTAAAGCAGTGCCTTCCTGGCTAATTCACGCTCTCAACAGATGGTCCGCTGGCCTTGTGGTTAGAGGGTATGCTTGCACGTCCTCTAGCCAACGTCGCTGGTTCAACTTTACTGATGAGGCCCAACAGGCCGAAACATGTCTCGTGGTGGTTACATCTGTTGAGATTTGATAAATTTATCAATTGCCAGGTTACTTGTCTATTCACGTTTTGGGTTGCGAAAGACCTGTATGATTATTAATAACAGTGATACTTTATAACTTCAATAATAACGCAAGGTAGGCAGGCCTATACATGAGGTTCTAGAAACGCGTAGGCCTGTATACGAGTGAATGCCCAGAATAGACCGGCCCTGTGATGAATGAATTTTGTATGGCTCGTGATTCCTTTATGAATTATTACAGTAGCTTAGTAAAGTGCTTTCTCCTTCGGTTGCCCTTACAAAGACATGTTTTCAACTTTTCAAGTGCTGATAACACCCTAGCCTAAAATCTTTTCGGGTGAAAAATGACCGTCGGTCGTATATGGGTCAACTTACTAACTCATTCTTTACAAAGTAGGCCTCTATGCGATTTTCAGTGCGTCATTCATCAGGGAAAGCTAATTTGAGTGGTGGAGTATAAAAAGGATTGCCCATTGACCTAGTTGTTTGCACACATATTAAGAGCGGCCGTGATTCTTTCGGCCTTCGAAACGGCGGCCGAAAAATGTAAAAGGCTGCGCACCTCTGCCCTACTGCAAAATGCGTAGCAATGCCAAATCTCATTCTGATCTTCCCCGATATCCCAAAAGCTTTGCAAAACTCCAATTTTTCTATTGAATCTTTTATCAACTATCGATTGCATTTCAAATTGTCAGCGACAGAAACGCTTCTTATTTGTAGATCATGAAGGCGGATCTCCTGCTGTCCCCAGCAATCAGAAGTTGATCTCCAGTGTCTCCAGGACACAGTCTAAAAGTTCTCAGTTTATCTAAATCTTTGTAATAGTACTCGTTTCCGGGTACGTCACAGAACGTGACTTCGGGGGATCCCAACTTGTCGTTGGCTTTCACTGACACCTCCCCAACTTGAAGTTCGCCATTCACCATTCCACCTAATTGGTAGATTTTTCCGATGGGACTTCCGGTGATAAGTCCTTTTAGAGCGGTTGCAACCTGGGTGAATTTTTTATATCCTGGGGAGAGTTGAACGTTGTGAAGCTTCACCCAATGAGGCTCATGCTTTTCGAATCTTGGATCACTTTCGTTCACAGAGAATGCACCTGGTTCGAGGTAAACTATTAACTTTGCGTCTGAAAGACAAAGAGAATACTGAAACATTTTGTGTTCTCTTTCTTCAAATTCGAATTTATTTTTTGACTACTATGTTGATTTATGTAGTAGCAGTTCAATTATCGCACATTATGCGGCAGGATTGCGCTCTTCGGATTTTTGCTGTTATTCGTTTGACGGTGTTTCATTTTTTAAACTTACTGTCACAGAATTAAATATTTTGTTTATCTGCTTCGGTTTGCTAGAGGTGTGATTAATACGAAATTGACGGCACATCGAGGAACCTATTAAGTGGGCAAAAAGGAATTCTTTTTATCTTACAAAGATAGTAGTCGCTTGCGGATTTAAGTGAGTTCCAGACAAATGCTTCGATTGCCAAAATTCCTTCAGATTCGAAGAATTCAGATCATTGCGTACAAGTTTTCTCCAGAATGTTGGTCCTTCCGATCATTATTAAAAAAAGTAGCATGCGTACGAAAATTAGCTCACTTGATGATTTCACATCCTCTCCTCGGCATTCCTCACTGTATAGTGCATACATTGAATCGAAGCCAGGCATCGATGTGTGTTTTGGTGTGTGCGACGTGATATCACAGCACGCACGCATCTCTCACTGGCTCTGGTGTCCTCTGCTGACAGCTTATTGTTTGCCATTTCCAATAGCAAGCGATACACGAATTATCCATTCGAGAAGGAGCAAGTTGTCTAATTCTGTGATGTGCCATTTCGATAATAAGGTTGCATACAATTCTTCCTTTCTAGGAAACCGAAGACGTGGGCAGATGAGTCTAATTTTGTGATTACTGCATTTTAGTCAGCAAACGTCTCTCAAAAGTGTCTTATACAACATCCTGTCAATCACAGCAGATTAAAAATTGCAAGAAGGCGTGAAGAAAAAGGAAAGGTGATGCATATTCACACAAATGCAAAAAAATGTCCGCTTTATTAAAAAGGTCAAAATCAACAGGTTAAAATAGAAGTCAGTTTCCATTATTCATCCAATAATACTTGCAATTCATAAAGCAAATATCTACGTACAATTGAACACAAGCTCATAAAAATGATCATCTGCTGGCATGACGGATACAGTCTTAAACCGTCTGCAGGAAGCGGACATATCTTGCCTTTTTTGCTTGCTTCTTGTTGACTTTGTGTTGACGCGGGATAGGTGTTAATCAGAGGACATAACTTAATAACATGCAGTGTGAGACAAGGACGGTAAATGGCCAGGAATCAATCTATTGCCATGGCAACCCGAGGCCAATTACAAACTGCTTCTGGACGCACAGGTCAGGAGCAATCGCTTGAATGGCCAGAGGCTCCAACAAAGCACACTTCTGATATCGGATATACACAAAATCTTCAAGCTCTGTCTGACATCAGAGAGGTCACATCCGTTGGCAAGTAAATGGCGAGCAATAGATCTCTCGGGGAAAGACTTGGATCGAGGAGGTGCACTCCTCCCTTCCAACAACCACTTGGGGGGGTGTTTTATTGATATATTATATTCTCCTTGACCCGTTCACCCAAGGATCTTTCCGTTCTGCCAATGTACTGTACTTGCTACTGCAGGAGCACTCAACTTAATAAAAAGGCCTAACTGAAGAATGCCACATTTCTTCAAGAATAAAAACTTTCTCAAAACTGATAGTGATAATAGCATTGATTATTTGCTTATTATTTCATTTCGTGATTTGTAGATGTCTATTGTTTATTATAAAATCCATAGACTTCTAAATTGAACAGATAAAGTCTGAGCTATGATTGCGCGAATCCCTTCAATCTCACATCTCCATTTTCTAGTTATGAGTTTTCTTGATGGAGAATCATAGATCAAGACATAGCTCAGACTTTATCTGTTCAAATGTGAGCTCGTTATGTCTTCGATAATCTCCACTGCCGTCCACTGATGACTTCAATGAAGAAGCTTGAAGATGCCCCACTGAAAGAAAATCCACACACGTCCAGATGAATGTCACGATTTTGCTGAGTGGTTACTTCAAGAATTTGCTATTTCAAGAAAAGAATTGTATATGAAGCTGGCTTTGATTTGCATATAAACAAGCAGTACGTTGGGAGAGCACGTATACACTGCTCGTTTGGTTTGGTGGCTGAAAGCAGGGGCCAAACATCACTGCGGTGTCGCCACAAACTGGGTTCTTGTACCACCTGTACCTAACTTGCCTTCTTCCTCCCAGGTATTGAAGCTGATTTTATTTTTGATGATGCTCCAGTTCATTCTAGAGTAGCACTGAGTCTCCTTCAAGATCTCCTCAAAAAACTCGAGAGAGTCGCTTCAATTTTGAGCAACTAGTCTACAGCGCTTTCTCTCATTACCTTCGTCGCTTTCAAGACGATTTCGGCTCCATTACGGATCATCACATTAGTCAAAACCATCAAAGTCAAATCCGGCGGTCACACGGCCCAAAGAGTCACACCTGTCACGAGAAAGATGTGAGATTGGGGTTCGCGCAATCATAGCTCAGATTTTATTTGTTCAAATGTGAGCTCGTTATGTCTTCGATAATCTCCATTGCCGTCCATTGAATGACATCATCGAAGAATTGATTTCCCCTGGCTTGGACTCCTACTTCCACAACCCCAAATGGCATGGTCCATTACCCACAAATGGCAACAGAGGAGTTAATACATGTTTTAGCGTAAACATTGTTTGCATCAAATTCATCAATTTGTTTTATCTTTTCAATTCTCGACTTGTTTAGCACGGTACATGAGCTACATGTACATTAGTGATGCAATATTAAATGTTATTATATTATGAAAGGTACCTTGAATGATGACACTGGAATCTGTCATCATCAATTTCATCATCCTAAGTGATAGTCTCTACAGTGATTGATGATTAATCTGTACAATTTATTGATGAGCAGCTACATTTGATCTGCATATTTCTACATTTGATCACATCCATTTCTATGCTGTATATATCTACATTTGATCTGAGAATAGTATTTCATTTGCAATAGGTGATATCTAATTTTCATATTTCTACATTTGATCTGCATATTTCTACATAAATGTCGGAAAACCTATAAGTCTATTAAGAAGTCTATGATAAAATTGATGCTTCTATCGCGAAATCTATGAATGAGCAAATCAACTGTCTGTATCGATTTCTTGGTAGTCTCTGGCTAATCATGACTTGTTTATAGACAAGGGAGGAAAAGTTAGTTTTTTGATCCCGTGGGACTGAAACATTGAAGTGGATAATAGTACACTAGAATGGAAGTTTGATATCTTGCCTATGTACAATGATGGCACATGGAAAAATCTATGGTTTGTAGATCATATTCGATCAGATCTAAAACATTACATCATAGTCAAACTATTTGTCAAGTTGGCTGTGGAAGTTGTTGACAGCAAATTGCAGGATTTTCATGAAGAGAATTGCAAGTGAGATGTGGCATTGTTTTATGTAAAAATAGTCTATTATTCCATGGATTAATATACTGTGTCTATTTGTAGCAGTCACCGACAACTATTTTCCAATTTTTCAACACTGGAATACGAATTGAAATTTGGTTCACAGAGTCATAATCGAAAGTAGTCGGTGTACTGGTTGTAAGAACATTTCTAGAATTCAAAGATAAAAATTCTAATTATTGGATAATTTCTCCTTCTAGTGGTCAAGAAAACTAGCGCTCTTTTGGAACAAACACATCGAAAGCTTCTTCAGCGACGGTCATTTATCAGATAAATGAAATGTCGTTGGAACTTTTCAATTAATCACTAAATGATTTATATGACATAGTGTGATGATATTTTGGAGGCTCATATTCGAAAGCATGCAAAGGTTTTGAAAATTGTTCAAATATAATGAACAGGGGAATCCTTCAAAGTAAAATGAATACTGTAAGATTTCTTAGCCTCTGATTTCAAGCTGGAGCAATACATGCTCTGTAAATCGACATTGCAAGTTGCATATATGTCTGATTATACTCTTGATTGATTATAGGAGCGATAGTTCAAAATGATGACCAAACAGAACGTTTTAAAGGATTTCCTTCTTTGTCATCCTGTCGCTGCACTATTTTATAAATTCACTATAGCTTTTGTGTACATGATCTTTGGACAAGGGGCAACAATCCAGATCACAAATGGACTTGACAATTTAAAATGCCAACCAGAAAACAAGAAAGCCAGTCCGCAAAATTTGCTTTTTGCCCCAACTAAGTTCCCCGGCGTGTGCCATAATTTTCATGCAATTTCCATTCTAGGACTTTCTATGGTATTGTTAATTTCTATGGACTGAAAAGTTCATTTTTCCTCCCAGCAGTTTACATGGGAGAGATATCTTCTCATTCCCACACAAAATGAAAAGTATTTTTTATCAATTTAAAGTTCACTTTGCAATCCACCAAATTTCTATAAAATTGTCAACCCTGACATTTGTTGCATAAAAGTATTCTTTTAAAAAATATGAAAGTGCCGCTGTACTGAAAATTACCTTTACGACTGAAACATTTAATATCGTCGATACTCTTCGTAGCCTAGTGGACAGGGTTAATCAGCATCACATTGTTTTATTGAATGAGAAATACAAATATGAAGTGTTCTATTCAAGAACTCTCTAACTTACTAGACAATTCATCCATCGGCACCGCTTGGCGTTTTATTGCTTTTGCATTCATCTCTTTTGGACTTTTCGCTTCGCTGGCCACGAACATCGCGAGCATAAAAATGCAAAGAATCTTCACTGACATTCTGAAACCAGGTAGAGAATGTTAATTAGCCATTTTAATTTATCTTCGAGTATATTCAAGACTGAAGATTTTGATGTGCATGATGGTATCTGCAAAGTTTATCACACAAAATCGCAATGAGTCTCGTATCACAAGGTTGGATCTTGGGTCTTGGGTTTAATCTTGGGGGGTACCCAAGAATCTTAGGGTGCCGAACCAAGATCTTGGGTGAAACCCAAGATTTAAAACCCAAGATTAAAAAATATATAGTGTAAAAAATACAAGTGTAATACATACTTGTAGGCGGCCTATGTAGAATTTACCCGGAAAATCAAAAAAGTCGTAGTCCTTGAAATCAGTATGTTAGCACCTGCAACCAAATCAAAGAATCTAACATTTTGAGTACTTTACAATATTTGGCCTAAATGTGTATTTGTCTACACTTGATTATTGTAGTCGTTTTGAGTCAAAATTATATCTACACATGGTAATCAAACATATGCCTATGTTTTACACCATCTAATAATAATTAACCTAATTATCATTTTTGCATAGGTTACCGTTATTATATTTATAAAACCGTTAATATTACTTAGGCCTACACTGTACTTCATTTTTGCTGCATATGTAAAAACTAAGAAATGATAAATGCTTAATACAATGTTAAGCTTTTTATCATTTGCTTTTATTAGCATAAACATTTAAAGGTCTTGTAAAGTAGGTCAAGTTCTGACAGAAAACTATAATAATACATTAATGAAGTATAGAATACCGTAAGCTTTATGTATATTGGCTAACCCGTGATTAATTTATTGGTTTCCTTTTATGAATTTCATATTATCACCACAAGTCCGTGTATTTTCTAGATATATTTTTCGTTCTTCATTTATATACACTTACCATCATTATATCATACTTTTAGGTCTTTTTATGTATAAACACATTGTAAACCAAATACATTCGAAATGAGATAGGCCTGTAGAATTATCAGATATTTGGCTACCAACATTAAATCAAAGCTGAATATCGGCCGAATATTGTAAGCCAATGACGAATATCAAGCCAAGACGATGGATAAATATGCTAATAGAAAAGTATGCTTCGTATCAACAAAATAAATTTCAAAGTCTGTCTTCAATAATTGCCAGTTGTACATCTTTTAGTGAAATCTGGTCAATCTTGGGTAACACCCAAGATTATACCCAAGATCAATCTTGGTCTTGGGGGTACCTAAGACCAAGATTAGACCCAACCTTGCGTATTATCAATCTTGCAAAAAATTAGAAAATCACAATAGATAAAATACAAAGTTACTACATAAAATCTTGATGTGAATCACGGATTTTTCGTCGATATTTTCAATTATCATGAACATGTGCATTTGAGAAGAACCAATATCACCAAAAACATTTTTGCTAGGAATCAGCAATCAACATGTAGAATTGCATGACCGTTTTTCGTTGCCTCTCCTTAAATACACAATAACGGCCGAAGGGGCGATGACAGTTGGATGAGTCAATGACAATAGAGGATGATGTTTAGCTGCATGCAAGTGTCTGCAGCGATGCAAAATCAACCATCATTTTTTATTTGGGTAATTTGGGCAGCCACTATTTGATAGTAATATCTCTGATAAAGGTGGTACTAATATCTCATATAACATAAATTAAAGGGCAGTTATTACTGCCGGTGATCTTTAATTCCGTTACACTATACGTGCACATGACGAAGATGACAATGCAGGTATAGATAAAGTGATAATGCTGGCAAGTAAGGAGATGGATATCTCCTCGTAGCTTCAAAACCTTCAAAACCTTCAAATTTCTGTATAAATATAGTAAATTATCATATTATATGAAATAAGCATTGATAATAATGACAACATACAATATCAGCAATAGATACAATAAATTTATCCAACTGCTTTACCACTGTGATAGGCAGGCGTGCTTTTAGTCTTGTGAACATAAGATAAAATAAATTCAAATTAGAATCATTTATATCAGTATATCAATGAAGATGAAATTGCAATTGAATTGTGCAGGTGCATTAACTGGTTGTGTTTAAACTGCGTCCTGATCAGTTGCGAATTTTCTCTTGAAGAAGAGCGACCGCTCAAAACCCGCAAGGGCTGTACAGGTTTTTCTGGTCATCCTTCTTACTTAACCCATTAACGCCCGGATTTGTTTTAGCAATCAAAATTTTAAAAAACCAGTGAAATTTTTCATAAACATCTATTCTCATTACAAATTCATCGTTTCCGAGAAATTTCGTTCCGCCATCTTTTTTCTACAGAGGTGGCATATATGTATGCCATTGTCGGTAGAGTTGTCACTGTTACAGTAAGTGGTATTTTTTGAAACACCAAGTGTGAAGCCCAACGTTGCACTTTTCGCAGATGAGCTTTGATCTGCCATTAGAACTTCCTTGACATATTTTCTGTGTGTCGATCGTCACCGGCCAATGATCTTTGCGATCATACCTATATGGATTTTGCAAGATCGGTGATCTCAAAATTGTCGACTTCCGTTCGCGACTACGGAATGACTGCTTGAAACCGATGATTCCTCCCAATTTTCAATTTTAGGACGTATAGCTGCAGTTCATCTACTTCATCATCACTATCCTCATCTTCAATAATTTCAATTGCAGCCGGAGCAGACAGCAGACCCGATCCCAGGTTATTCAAACTTATTTCATTGGACTCGTCTTCTGGAGCACTATCTTCATCTGAATCATAATTGAGATTAGGCGTCGTTGCATAAATCGCGCCAATTCGTGAGCTCCGTCTTATCCCACTTTCAGCGGTGTCTAACGCCTCTGCCAAGGTCGCCGTCTCGCAGAATCTCACGTACTTGTCGACCCTGAAAGATAAGAGTAAATAAGCAGAGAAAACTAAGCGGCAGATTCACATGTCGTAAGAAACGTGTCACAGTCTAGTGAGTAAAACTACGACTATCACGGCTATGCGACGCGGGTACGATCGCCAGCGTCGCTAACTATTTTCACTTTGTTTTGTTGCAATATCATTGTTTGTATTTTTTTCAACGTACAAATACACCATCCTTCTTGTAATGCTAAAGTCAATGATCGGTGATTGATTACCATCGTAGCGCATCCATGATTTTGTGGAAAAATTGCTAATGAAGGTTCAATTATAGACAATAAAT
The DNA here is from genome assembly GCA_907163375.1 of Prostheceraeus crozeri. Lineage (NCBI taxonomy): Eukaryota > Metazoa > Platyhelminthes > Polycladida > Euryleptidae > Prostheceraeus > Prostheceraeus crozeri. The sequence continues at coordinate 20,181 of CAJQUW010000720.1, read as the reverse complement.
CTGTATAGTAATACCATAAACTTATATTATTGAGATACTGCTCTTTTCTGAAGTACTTTTACACATAACTAAAACTGATGTCATTAGAAAAGGGCATTCTGCAATTCTCATCTGCTGACTTTGATTTGTCCCATGTGCCAACCCTAATGACAGCGTACTAAATAAAGTACACTTTTCTATAATCAATTGTTCATACTACACACTAATTACGAAACAAATATCCATTACATTCATTCAAATAGTATCATTATTTATTACTTTGCCGACAGTCATGATGATGCAATATATTCAAAGTAGATAATTTCACACTTACTCATTCGCCATGTTTTTTGGTAGAAAATTGTTTCAAAAGCCGCGGGAAAAGAAACACTAAAATAAAGTGTTGAGGAAATACACGTGGTTCAGTGGTATTTTAAATGAATTTATCGTTTTGAACGTCATTGTCGCCGAACTGCATAGGTTTCGATCAAAAATATGTTACTCTTTCGGTGTACTTTATTTATGCCATTGTCGTTAATGGGTTAAGGTCAATAAAGTATTGAAGAAGAGACTGCGTTTCTGCTGAAGAAGCATATTACGTGTATAATACATTAATACAAATTATACACAGCCTCCTGTATGAGTAATCCGGCTAACTAACGGTTCTACATTTGGAGGAAAACGCAATTCTGTCACGGGGATGCGATAATGTAAAACCGCTTTTTTCGAAAGTGCATGCATTTCAAATGGTGTGAATTTCAAAAATTTCAAGTGTGGAAGGTGCACTATGGTCGCATTTTAGGTTTAATGAGACATTTGACATCAAGGATGTAAAGGTTGAATGTAGAACTTTATTGTTGACTGTTCAATGAAAAACAGTCGAAACATCGCAATATTGCAAAGCTAGACTACACAGAGTCATGTTGCATTACACTGTAAGACTATGTACTCATGCTACAGCGCAGAGTTCATAATTTGTGAAATTTGCTGATCTTACCCGCTGAGTGTTAGTGGTTTTAATGTTCTAACAAAAATGCTGGAATGAATGGGTTGTGAATGATTCGGTCACTTAAATGCAACTTCTGTAAGCGCATTTATATTGAGAAAAGAGAATCTGTCTCTCTTCAAAGCAATTATGATTAGAGGACTTTGTGTCTTGGTATTGAGAATACTAGAGCGTCAATATACTCTCTACAAAAATGTGAGAAATGAACACATTGTCACTTATTGATTACACAGACAGGAGAATTTGAAATGCACGTCGACGCGTCATGACATTATCAATTATCAAGGCATCCTTGTTTTAAGTGACCAGCTATATCTATTAAGTTCTCCTGTTAAATTACAGTGATAACAAATAACCCCTAGAGACCTGAGGAGTTAATAAACTATCATGCTGTAAATGACACAAGCATTGATATTAAAATTTTCATACGATAACAGTAATGAATGGATGAAATTAATCAGAATAATCCAAATAAATCATTTATTTAGCAAATTAATAATGACAAAATTGTAATCGTGGAATTGTGGACGTGCTGTGTTTATTAACTGACTGTGTTTGAACTGCGTCCTGATAAGTAGCGAATTTTCCCGTGAAGAGGAGCGAGCTCTCAAAACTCGTAGGGGCTGTACATGTTTTTCATCTTTTTTACTTAAGGTCAATGAAGTATTGAAGAAGAGATAACAATGCGTGACAGAATAATGGAAATCCCTACAAATTTCCTATATTTCTACATATTAATGAAACATAAACTATTATTCAGAGTAGGTTTACATTACAATGTTCAAAAAAGCTCAGTATTACCTCAAGATCATCAAAACTCATTTGAAATTTTTGAAACTTTGGAATAACGATGACGAACTTGCTCAAATATGCCAGAATTTAGTTCTTTCCATGCCTATGCGTATTGAACAGGTTATAAATCGAAATGACGGTCAAACTGAATATTGACAGTTCCAAATGAGTTTTGATGATCTTGAACTATTACTGACCTTTTTTGAATATTGTAATATAAACCTATCACTCTGAATAACATCTTATTTTTCATCAATATGTAAAAATACAGGAAACTCGTAGGGACTTCCATTATTTTGTCGCGCACTGTACGTTTCTGTATGTTTTGACACCCCCTGAGACCTGAGGGGGAAAGTGTCCAGTGGATCCCTTCACAAATTGTTAGTATTCCCCCCAAATCGATATCAAAACATTTGGAAAGTTGATTTTTAGGTGAACAGTTATTTTACTTGTAATAGATCGAAATGATTAATCCACTAATTGCGATTCAACCTTCTTAGCAAACATACCATATGATAGTTACTTTTTTGACTTCTTAAACTACTTGATATGTCAGCTTTACGGTTGTAAAAAGCCGGCAGTAGTTTAAGATGTTATTATTATTGTTCTTGTATACATGTACGAGTACAGCATTTTTCGACTGCTATCCAGCAATCATCTTCAGGTATAAAAGAATTTCTATTGGTGTTAGTGGGAGTTTAAATGTATGAGATTAGTTTCAAAATGATATTTACAATGAGATGTGGCATGATATATGTAGATATGGAAAACATGTAAAATATATGCAATATATACAATTGCATAGCTGCAGCAAATGCAATCAATTTTATACAGGCATCACTATTAGACCACTTCATGTCCGCTTTAAAGAACATCTTTCAACTCCACCGTCATCTATTTTTAAGCACATTCGTAATTGTCAATTAGAGCATGCGAACATCACCATCGACATTCTGGCCTACGACAACGATGCCACTAATTTGGGATTGCGTGAGGCATTCCTCATACATAAATTCAATCCATCTATCAATAATAAAGCTGAACTTGACAGTTCAACAGTTTTTGTTTAGTTAATTTGCATACAAAGCATCTGTTTCGATGTTGGTAGAGAACCTACAGATTCGTCGGATATCGCAGGATATTGGAGGTGACAATCGTCGGTTGATTTTGTCAGTAATTTTGTAGGATAATTGTCGGTCTGCGGCTTACAGTGCATGTCAGGTCAATTATTCCTTTCTACTGGCAAAGATATGTACCCCAGTGCAACCTGTTCATATCTACATTAACTCATACCACATCTCATTGTAAATATAATTTCCAAACTAATCTCATGCATTTAAACTCCTACTAACACCAATAGAAATTCTTTTATACCTGAGGATGATTGCCGGATAGCAGTCGAAGAATGTTGTAGATGTATATGAGAACAATAATAATAACATCTTAAACTACTCCCGGCTCCTTCCAACCATAAAGCTGAAAAAAGTCAGGGCCTCTTTCAAACAATACACTGTAAATCCCTCAATACCAATCACATACGAAGGATGCATACCAAAATATTTTTTGGTATATTTCTGTATTCTCTTGGTATATATTTGTATGCTTTTCGTATGTTATTTCAAATGTGGTATGCTTTACATACTAAAGCCACACCAGCACAATGTTAAAAGAAAGCATTAATCATGTCCTAAGTATGTTGATTTAAGGCCTTTTGTCAATAAAGATCACACTAATGTTACTACTGTCTTGTAAGTAGTGAGATAATGACATTCAAGAGTCATACTTTCAATGCTGAATTCGATTTTAATACACGTAAGTCCGAGGCATTTCATGAATAATCAATAAGTATTCAACCATCAACAATTATGTATTATGTAATTTTGAAGTTAAGCATATTATCAATCCGAAATAGAAACACATTATAATTCATGAACGATATAAATTTGAATGATAAATGAACGATTATGACATGTTTGAGATTTATAAGTCAACAAGATTTCACTAAAGATGTCGTTTAAATGAAGTGATGTTTATCAACTTGGTTACGTTTAGAGTTTACTGACGTCCTGTTAATGGTGCCAGACAAGTAGCATCGACGACATATTCGTGGAGCATAAAATTCACAATAAATCTAATGTACTTAAATATCACTCTATCAAACAAAAAATATCAACGACTGGTATTACCGAAAGAAAGTTATTTGACAGTTATATATATATATATATATATATATATATATATACATACGAGAGACGCACGAATAAGGATGAATTTTCATCGGGTCTCGTATATAAAACATACCAACAATTCGTATTTGTGTAAAACAGCCAATCACAGATAGAACAGTTCGCATAGATACATAGTTTACATACCAATCACAGACGAAAGTAAGTGAGATGTGGTATGAAAAACATAGCAGATCTCTGTAGACATACGAGAATCTCGTATCAGATGTTAGTTTCAAATTGTATGTGATTTTGATATATGTTTGTTAAATATTCATGTTATATTATAATTTCACCATGTGTGTGCACATCCATGATTCCCATTGAGGGCACCAGAATTGTAGGCCTAATTTGCTTTCCAAATATAATTCATTCATTCTTTCATTTGTCAAAATATGGTGCTTATACAAGTCAAAGACATTTGGCACAATATCAGTTGCATAGGAAAATGTTGCGAAACCACTATTCTGCATCTTGGATATTTTAGGAAGAAGCATTCAACTTCTTTGTTCAAATCAAGTGATACTCAAAACGAATGAATCCCAAGTATCAGGTCATTCTCTCTCTTCATCGTGGATGTCATTGTAAGTGGACTATACTGAAGATTCGCTCACATCCACAACTGACACGGAAGTAGCATGCGATTGTGCTGAGTTTGCACTTTCTCACTGTAAATCGCTGGATACGAAAATTACATACAAACACATACCAAGTTTACATACAATTTGAATTACTACATACTACTTACAAATAACTTTTTTCCAGTAATACCAGCCGTGAATATTTCTTTGTGAATGTGTGGTATTTAAATAGATTACATTTAATGTGGAATTGAAGCCGCATGTCATCTTTGCAACTTGTCTTATAGCATTCACAAGACTCATAATTAGCTCATTTCCTTGAACAAAATTGATAAACATCATTTCAATATAACGATAACTTTTCAGCAATCATGTCGACTTATATATCTCAAACATAACTATTTTTGCATTTAATGAATTATAATGTGTTTTTACTTCGGATTGATAATATGCCTTATTTCAAAATTACATGATACATAATTGTTGATGGTCAAATACTTATTGATTATTTATGAAATGCCTCGGACTTACATGTATTAAAATCGAATTCAGCATTTAAGGTATCACTCTTGAATGTCATTATCTAACTACTTACAGAACAGTAGTAACATTAATGTGATCTTTATTGACAAAAGTCCTTAAATCAACATACTTTGGACATGATTGATGCTTTCTTTTAACATTGTGCTGGTATGGCTTTAGTATGTAAAGCATACCACACTTGAAATAACATGCGAAAAGCATACAAATATATACCAAGAGAATACAGAAATATACCAAAAAATATCTTGGTATGCATCCTTCGTATGTGATTCGTATTGAGCGATTTACAGTGTAGATAATGTATAACATAATATACTTTTCAATCGTCGACAAATAACCAAGACTCTTCATTTTGTGTGGGAGTGAAAAGATATCTCTTCTATGCAAGCTGCCGAGAGGAAAATCAACTTTTCAGTCCCACCAGGATCACAAAGTTAACTTTTCTTTGTGTAAGCTCCTGTGTAAAAAATCATAGAAGTCTGCAAACAAGTTATGACTAGCCAGAGACTACCCAGATATCGATACAGTCCCTGGCTCAGTCAGTGTCAGCAATTGGTTTTGATTACAAAGTCAATTGAATTTCAATTACATAATTTTCTGAAAACTGTTTCATGATTAATCTAGGAAACCTTCCTACGAATAATTTTCCATGACAGCAGTAACTTGGTTCATGATGGCAAAATTATGCTGAGCCTTCGATTTCTGCCTTCCTGATGTGTCCAAAAATTCCTCCGATTAGCAGAATAGCAGAACGTATATTTGTCAAAAGAAAACACGTTTTGGGCAACACAATGTACAGTGAAAAGATGAATGATACAATGAAAGTAAAAAACGAGATGATGAGGTGCGATGATGCGGTGATACAAAATGATATTTACAAATGATAGAATAATGATAAATGGTCATTAAATATTGAAAACACTGGAAGGAGAAGACAGTCAATCAGTGGCAGCCAGAACCAGTTTCTGCAGGGAACGAGGCCGAAAATGAGACTTTCACAGAATGATGTACACCCTATGCCTACTACGAATCAGCACGTCTGCCGAGTTCTAGTGAATTCCTATTCTTGTCAGACAGGAATAAAGAAAAACACAAGTAGATCAAATGGGACGCAGATTGCAGTTTTTGGCTAAAATGAAATTTTGTCTGTTTTCCCTGATTAAACGAAAAGTACTAAGCCCAGAATCATAATTTTGACATGGAATGTCTTCAGGTCATTTCCTATGATGTGCATGTATGCATGTGCTATTATCATGCATCTGATCGGCAGTGTATGTGAGAATGTGATTCAATGTCGATGAAGTGGGCCAACGTGTTGGTGTTTGCCGACATTAAGAGGCTCGCCAAATCTAAATGTGTTTTGCTTTATAGGCAGGGGTGCATGAACATGAACGGAAATGACCTGAAGACATTCCATGTCAAACATTATGACTCTAGACTTAACACTTTTCAGCTGATAAGAGAAAACATAGAAAATCTGAATTTTTTCAAAAACTGCTATCTGCGTCCTATTGGATAGGCCTATGTGTTTTTCTTTGATCCTGTCTGACAAGAAGAGGAACTAGCTAGAGCTCGGCAGACGTGCCGATTCGTAGTGGGCATAGGGTGTACAGCATTCTGTGAAAGTCTCACTTTCGGCCTCGTTCCATGCAGAAACTCGTTCTGGATGCCGGACTAATATGTAATTCAATGGTTGCTATATCATCATGAAATCAATGGAGTATAACACAGTTATAATATCGATTGATAAACGTTTTGAATCACTTGAAAACTTTATTATTTTACGGAATCCAACATGATTTATGTTAATTTATTTAATCCTAAATATTACGAGGTCCGGAACAGAATAGTTATTATGCAATGCATCATGGCCGACTAGAATCACGGCCAGGAATAGCGCATACCGGCCTCCTAAAAATGGGGCCATTGTGCGATATTGTCAGATTTGATTTAGACTACGTACATTTCTTCTATGTCATGAGATAATGATGCTAAATGATTACTACATCTTTTATACCTACAAATTACCACAAATTCTATATTATATCGCGTTTAAAAGCCGATAATGCTCCTTTCCCGATTGTGTGAGTATGTAGGTGTTGCTTAGTCCTATATTTTGGTAGTTTACAGCCAAATTACATGTTACTCTACATTTTAATTTGCATGCTTGTCACGCTGCACATATTCTCATTCAATTTTTTACTTGTGTTATGCTTCAAGACTGCGTGCTTCTCATTATGTCCATACTATATAAATCATAAAGTTAACTTTTTAGTCTAGATGACTTGGTCTATATACTATTTGAGGTAATAAATTCAAAAAGACAATTCTCATTGACTCTTTCTTCTTTGTCTTCGTTTTAACTCCTTCACAGTGTCTTTGCGTATATTGTCTTTACATTTCTTCTGTGAATTATTGAAAAAGATATTTATGCTCACATTCATAAAAATATTGATTGCAGTATCAATATGATCGTCACAATTTTCAAAGGGATTTGGAGACGAAATGAGATTTAAAACTATTCTCCTAGTAGTTTCCCGCAAACAGTCAGTAATTTTGAACAATTCAGGAGCTACAAAATCCAGGATAGCAAAGCACTGTGATACAAAATCACAAACTGCTTTAGAAGGAAGAATCAAACCACTCCTATTCAATTCATGTGTATAAATGTGAAAATCTGGGGAGTCTGATTTCAATACCGCTATACAAGGACAATCACTGTTTTGTATGTTTGAAAGAATTCGTCGCGAATTGAAAGAGGTGGAATTAGTTCAGGATCAATGCTGGCAACAATATCTTGTACATCACTTTCTCTCACGGAATGATTAGTCTTCACTTTTTCTAAATCAACGAATTCACAGTACTTGAATAAAGTGAGTATCTTAATAATTTTTTCAGACTTGAGAATTTCGTACAATCCAACTAGAAATCTACCACCGGACATTTGTCGGTATCTAGAAAAATGCCGTTCTAGTGGATCACTTTGTAAGTTTCTGGTTAAAACATAGTTGAAATCAGAAGATAGTAGTTCGTTGCACAAATCTGAGATGCTCAATGTGGAAAATATAACTGCTTCAAAATTTTGTTACTTAATCCTGGCGTTTGCAGCGCTTGCCATTGTTGAATCCAGTCCGCAAATGCACGCAAAAACTCAATTTTGCTCAACTCAACTCAAATCCATCTTCACACTTGATGCAATTCGTAAAGGATTATATGTTGACTTAGCGTTGAGTATATTAAACCAAACGTTTATCAAAGTCAGGAATGATGAAGTAGCTGCGACACAAGGATGATTTGGAAAAATTGATTTCAAGGCAGCAACATCTTTCGGACTGAAAATAGATAGAGCCTAAGAAACAGACTGTTCGTTGTTATCAGGATGTAAAGCTGCGAATGATAGTTCGGGAGCTTGTCTCAAATTTCCTGACATTTTACTATCTGCGTCGTAAAGCTGATGAAGATGTCTCCATGATACCTGGCCTCGATCACTGATAGAAATATTGAAAACATCGATTTCCAATTCGAAACATGGAACTGAAAATCCGCATAGTTTCTTCCAGTTATTTCGTATAGTTTTCAGCAGATGAACAACGTCAAATATGAGGTAAATAAGAAAGCCATTGAAACTGATCAAATAATTCCCATCATCAAACGGATAAGACTGATAAAGACGACGGAATAAGCTGATGTTCACACGGTTATTATCCGAACATATAGAACGAATGTGGATACCAGAAATACCAGTCAAACGATTCAGGATTTTAATGAGCACGTCATAGAAATGTGTGTGCTCAGCGCGAACACACGGAGTTGCGTTTATAAGAACCGTGGGTCCATACTTTATAGGAATAATCATAAAACATAAAACAGTTTTAAAACATGATCCACCTTGATCTTCACCAGTCATCACATTGCCATCATATCGACATTCCTGTTGTAAATACATTTCATCCAATGCGAGATTGCAATCAGGCGACATCGTTTCACGCTCGATCAGTTTTTCCAAATAAGTATAATTATCAATATTCCTCGATGTTAATTTTCGCAATGTACGAGTTTGTGGCAAAGGAAGATGTTCCAGTAATAAACGATAAGCACTTGAAGATGTATAATTGATCAGCAACGCAAGACGCATAACACAAGCTTGATATGGTAATGTCTTAGCCCTGAAACGTAGGTTCATAAGTTCTGTCAAAACCGGGTAAGTTTTTGTTGGATGATCTTCAACGCTATCCACAGACAAGCCAATTGCCTTCTCATACAAGTTTTTGCAATAAACACATAAGGCAATTACTTGAGATTTCCTCGTCAATTTGCAGTTTTTCAGAGATCGTAGCCAGGAAGGATAAACTACCGGAGCGTTATCAATATAAAGAGAAACAGACAAATCTGTATGTATAACTACAGCAGCAGCCACTTGAGGAAGATCATCTTTAAGTATGTACAACCATACAGCATCTTCCTTCGAATGAATATTCCATCCGGGAGGGGATGCATCTAATGATAAATCCGAAACTTCGATAAGCCGATCAATCTCGTTAAAGTCATTTAACTGATCGGGTAGTATTCCTCGAATCGTAGGCTTTTTACGTGGAGGAAGCACTGACGATAATACAGATGGCGCGAAGTCGAAGATCGTTGGTATGGGATTAAGACTGAAATCAAGTTCATTTGACCACTTGGAGTAAAACGCTTTAAATGAGGATCAAAATGTTTATCACATATCGTTGTATTGTTGGTGATCTCAAGATCTCGTCGTCGAATAGCGGCAATCCATTTTGATCGTAAGGTCTCATCCTCAGGAAACGTGAATTGTGTTCTTTTCTCCGATGACGATGCATATCCACTTGTACATCGAGGGACACAACACTTTTTACCCATGATAATGCAATGTTGGCTCCTAACAACTTGACATCTCGACTCGGCGATGAAAGAAAAGTGTCTGAGCGGACGCAGGATAGCACTGTATTAAGGGATGCTATCGATTCATCCAGTGCGTCACCTCAACGCACACACACTGCAGCAGCGCAGCTATCCTCTGCTGTAGGCATAAAGCACTGTCACGTGATCGAGCAACCTTGACTTCATCACATGATGCCTGTCTGGCTCCCGAATAGTACAGACATGAATTGAAAGTGGTACAGTTAGTATGAATGTGATGTATTTGATAACAAAAACTATTCCTGAGATTCTGACGATCGGCCCCCTTTTTTAGAGGCCAGTATGCGCTATTCCTGGCCGTGATTCTAGTCGGCCATGAACGCATTCATGTAGTCGAGTAACGTATGCAACATGAATCAAATTAATAAAGAGTAATGCAAATTATATCACCTGCAAAAGAGCGCAAATTGTTCAGAACCACGTAAAGTTGATCTAGTTCTTCCGGAACTCAAATGAGCTAGATTTCGTAAATTTTCGTAATTTTGCCAAATACAAATTATTATTATTATATAAATCAAAACTATTGATTACAAATCAACTGAATTCTTATTATATTTTCACATTGTCTCTTCAATCATCTTACGAGGCGTTTTTGTAGATCATAAAGGTTGTTCTCCTGTGATCCCCTGCAATCAGCACTTTATCTCCACGAACCGATTTAAAATTTTCTATGATTTTCATATCTTGGCGACGATACGTATGGGTTCCGCGCACATCACAGAATTCAAAATAGAAGGGATTTCGCACTGAATCATTGACTTTCTCTGCCACTTGTGCCACACGCTTTCTCCCATCAACAAATCCACCGAGTTGTTGAATTTGATGGATTTGATTTCCAGTGAAAACGCCTTGCAGAGCGTCAACAACTTGACTGAAGTTCTTCATACCAGGGGAAAGATGAACATTGTGAAGTTTCACCCAATCATTAGGTTCATGCTTTTCAAACTTTGGATCATTTTCATTCACAGTGAATTCCCTTGGGTTGTATCGAACAATCAGCTTCGCATCTGAAAGAGAATTTACAATTTTTGAATTATTTTCAATAATTTAAACAAGATTCTGCCGCTCTCGAAAGGTGATTCCACTGCTGTTATATTTGAATTCTGGCCTAAGCCGCTATTAAATTTTACCATCATGGAAAGTTCATAAATGCTTTATGGATGGTCAAATTATTTTATTTGATATTATGATCACAATATCTATGGCAAATGATCGACTGGTCCGCATTTGTCCCAATTCTTCCCAAATGAATGTCTCCCCAGAATATTAATGATGGCACAGTCAACATGTTGGAACAATGCAACACTGGCATTGTAAGAGAATAAAATGACAAAATAGAAGGCAACACACTACTGGTGCACATCTGCATTCCTTTCATCAACCGCTGCCAATGATCATCAGCCGCACAGCAAAGCCAGGATAACTAAACGCATCTGCCTATTGTGCAGTCATTCAGCTTGTTGAGCCATTCTTTAGATTGTTTAATCGTATCACTACAAGTGCAAACTTCTTAATAAGTGGGCACAAAGAAATTTTTAATACCTTACAGAGATAGGAAAAATAGTCGTGCGTCGCTTGCGGATTGCTCTGAATTCCTTCAAAATGCTCCGATCGCCACGATTCTTTCAGATTTGAAGAATTCAGATCTTTGGGCAAAAGTTTTCTCCATAATGTTGGCCCTTCCGATCATTATTGAAAAATATAGCAGGCGCATGAAAAAACGTTCACAAACTTCGCTGTAGAACTTGACATCGACTGTGTATCTTTGCTGTGTGATCCGGTTTATAGCAGTTACTGCAACTTTGCACAATTCAGTATGTTTAATGTTGAACTGGGTGCTCATTGTTCGATTTCTATGGTTTTATGTCAGCAGATTGTACCATTTTATAGGCATTACATGTTCCAATGCTTCCTTTCTTGTCAAGCAGAAGAAGAGACGAGCTGTCTAATTCTGTGGTTGAGCCATTCTAGATATATTAAGTTAGCTTGGACCATTCCGAGCTGTACTGACTCGAGCCCTAGCAGGGTTAAACGCAGCGTCGACTGCTGCCAAGGTGGTTTTGTTATGAATGATGTGTTTGATGTGATTTTCTAAATCATTTTCACGTTCAACTTGTATAGTTTTGAAAAGGATTGAACATTGGGTTCACTCAGATATATCAACCCAAAGAGACTCATTGGGTTCAGCACTCTATATTCAAAGAGGCAAGGTGGCTGACACCCTACTGAGAGCATAGCAACAAATGCAAACATGCTATGACTGATAACAACAACAAACAGTTGATTTGTCCTCTTCAGCAAACAGTTGAAACAGTTGAATTCTCTTCGAGACAAACTATGATGCATATGCAAAAAAAGACTAGAAAAATTCATTTGACGAGAACATTTCATTAGACACATGTACATGTAATAACAATAATAATAATAAATATCGTTTATTTCTGAAAGCCTCAGTAATGAGAATCGTGAGGCATCACACAAAGTCGTACATTTCACACACAAAAGAGAGAAAAGTAACAAAGTAAAATAACAAGAAAATCAAAAAACTCCAGAGATTGACAAACTATAAAAGCTACAGTTGACATATATTTGAATCAAACAGAGAAATTGCCATTTATAAGACGTGTCATAGTTGGAATATAACTACGGCTACGCAAAGCAGATAAACACTTGGGCATGCGAAGTTTTTGGGAAAACAGTAATTTCTCAGGGATCAAATGATGCAGTGGATGATCAGCGTCATTCAGAATAGAGGAAAACATATTCAAGCCAATAATAATTCTTCTGTAGTCAAGAGGGACAAAATTGCTGCAGTCACACTGGGAGGAGAAACCACAAATTATGCGGTGTGACCTCTGTACCTTATCTAGCACATTTGAATTTACAGAATTCAAGTCGACAAGCAACACCGCCGCGCACTCCATAATGCTTCGAATACACGAATTGTAAATTAACACCAAATCAGACTTGGATAAAAACGGCTTTAATTGTCTGAGAATATAGTATATTATATTATATATTATAATATATCTATATAATAGCGATATAGTTTAGCATTCAGTTTAATAGTGACATTATTTGATTTTAATGACATTCATAAAACAAAGATATTGATGAAATGAATGTATTAAAAACAATATATTGAAAGACAGTTAACTTCAATCTATAACTCCAAGTATGTTGCTAAAAATTGTGAAACAATGTCTGAATTTATCTGAATTGATCATGTGTAATTCATCACAACTTGTAATTTGTAATTGATATCCTTTGTCCCCTGATTTTACACTTGTCTTGTACTTGTACATGCTTCTATATTTACATTTTCCTGTCTCAAAGACAATAATTAGACTTGCAATGATGTATATGATAAATGATAACATACCTACAAGAACTGCAAAATGATAATAGCAAAGAGCAACTTGTCGTATTTGTACAAACTAATGAAACGTAATTCAAAGTTGAATGCACGAATTTTAATACTAAAATTTCAAAAAAATATAGCTTTTATTTAAGTGTCAGATATTCGAGATATTAGCAATATCCGAGGTCTCGGTCATGGAAGTTGCCGCTATAATTTTTAAACAGTTTTATCAATCAATTTGTCGTTTCTTTCTTCATTTTCATTTTTCTTCTTCCTAATTGTCATTGGCAATAAGTCAATAAATGTTGATTTCCAAATTCATTGGAAGCATGCGGGAAACATAGTGGAAAAACATGCCGAAGAAGCCAAAAGGCATTGCGAAACTTTGTCAGATATCAAATAAAATACATTTTTATGCACGTGCGCCGAGCTTCAATGAGAGAAAACGAAATCATGAGATTATTCAAAAACTAAGAATATATACTTATTATGCTTATTGCCATCTACGTGATATAAACTTGCAGTAATCGAATCCAATACAATGCGACTGTATAATACTCCATGTGATTGAATATCGAAAGAGAATGACAGCTATTAAGTCAATACAAGACACCAACACCCTTGATTCCCCGACCGCACTTGCTGTCTCGCTACAATATGAACGCTGTTAGCGTTCTGTCAATAATAATAGGACAATATGCTGTCGATACCACTTAGAGATGACTTCTGCCTTCACTCGCATTCCTTTTGAACCGTCAGCGTGGCCTAGTGAAGAAGGTGCGAGCTCGTCTCCACCGCGGACTTCGGTTCGATTCCTAGGTCAGGCGAGTGCGGTCGGGGAATCAAGGGTGTTGGTGTCTTGTATTGACTTAATAGCTGTCATTCTCTTTCGATATTCAATGAATTACGACAGACCTTTGTTGTCACTCCATGTGATTCTATTCTCACGTCAACATAGCCATGTTTTACATGAGAAATGCAAACATGAAATGCTCTATTTAAAACGTTCTAACTTACTGGACAAGTCATCCATCAGCCTCTCATAGTGAGCCATTGCTTCTGCCCAGAACACTTTCGGATTTTGAGCAGTACAGCCATGGCTAACGCAAAGACAAAAATGCAAAGTATTTTCACCGACATTCTGAAATGAGGAGCTCAACTTTCAAAATTTATGTCTGAAACAATTAAGTTCGATATTTTTAATATCCTTGTGGTTCAAAACTTAGAATTACTGGTGAATTCTTCCAAAGATGCAACAACTCAATGGTGAGTAATTGCAACATGCAGGTTTGTGGCTCGACCGCGATGGAATATATTATTGCTGAAATGTGTCCATCCTACCTGGTGATATAGAATAATTAAATATTGAGTTGCATCTTCAGTTGAAAAATGGGAACATACCTGTAATTTCGTCCAATATCAGGAATCATGAGCAGACCTAGTTCACATCTCTCAACAACGACACAACTCCCTATTTAGAGTTGTAGACATTCCTGGGTAAATTTGAGGTTTGCAATTAGCAAATTAGAGAGATTTCAACAGACATTCATTAAATATTACTTTAAAAACACTACTGGCAAAGTGCGCCTGCAATTTATTGATAACTGCTGCTTTTGCAAACATAATGTAAATAGAATAATTAAATACTGAGTTCAATCCTCAGTTGAAAAATGGGAGCAGACCTGAATAGCTGCTATTTCGTCAAATATCGGGAATCATCAGCAGGCCTAGTTCACATCTCTCAACAACGATAGAACTCCCTACATGTACTTAAAGTTGCAGCCATGCCCGGGCATATTTGAAATATGCAACTACCAAGTTAGTGAAAATTCGATGTTTTACCTGATGATTGTTAGCGCTTGAAGTGCTCCAACAAAAGCGTTGTATATGATTTAATTTTTCAAAAGTGATTTCAGTTAACTTTTTATACATTGTGAATTGTTAATCTGTCTGGCTTCAAAGCATGCTAATTGGCGGACTTCGAGTGTCGGTACTGAGCGTCAATACACTTCATTCAATAAATATGAGAAATGAGCACATTGATATTTGTAGATTACTCCACTGTAGATCGGCAAACATGAAATCCAAAAAAATGCAAGTGTTAGTCTGTCTATCTTCAAAGCACGCTAATTAGTCGACTTTCTGTGTTAGAAGAATTGGAAGATTAGAAGAGCGCTCTCCTCACTCTTCACCTACATTCTGAAATGAAGAATTTATGTTTGAATTCATCGAAGTTTGATATGTTTGGTTTCCCTGTAGTTCGAAACTTAGAATTCTTGGTTAATTCTTTTAAAGATGGAGCAACTCAATAATGACTATGCACACACTGTAAACCGTTGACTGACAATTAACAGACATTTATCCTACAAAATATATTTTGTCGGTCATTGTTAGTTCTTGTAGGATGATTGCCACTGAACACCTACAATATCTGACAAAAAGCGACAAAATGAATAGCAGTGAATTATAGCTTAGATTTTATCAAAAATGTAGGTAATTAATTAAATTATGTCAAAATAAATCATGGTTCTGCCACACAATAATACAGATTGCCCAAAAGTCAAGCAATCACTAATCGAAAAATCAATCAATATTCAACAGTTTTTGTTTAGTTAATTTGCATACAAAGCATCTGTTTCGATGTCGGTGGAGAACCTACAAATTCGTCGGATATCGCAGGATATTGGAGATGACAATCGTCGGTTGATTTTGTCAGTAATTTGTAGGATAATATTGTCGGTCTACGGTTTTCAGTTCATGTATACAATTGGAACTTGCAAACCTCTGAGACATTCAAAGTTTGTAGTTAGGCCGCGATTGAATATATTTTTGTTGAAAATTTGTCTCTTACACTGTAAATCTCTGGATACGAAAATTACATACAAACATATGCCAAAATTACATACAATTTTAAAGTAACATCTGATACTAGATTCTGGTATGTCTACAGAGATCTGGTATGTTTTTCATACCACATCTCACTTACTTTAGTATGTGATTGGTATGTAGTGATACGAACTATTCTATCTGTGATTGGCTGTTTTACACTGAAATACGAATTGTTGGTATGTTTTATATACGAGACCCGATGGAAATTCATCCTTATTCGTATGCCTCGCCTCTGGTATCCATTTGGTATGTGCAGTTTTAAGTCACATAGCAAAAAATGTATGTATTGCATACTACTGTCAAATAACTTTTTTCGGTAATACCAGTCGTGAATATTTTTTGTTTGATAGAGTGATATTTGAGTACATTAGATTTTTTGTGAATTTTATGCTCCACGAATATGTCGTCGACGCTACTTGTCTGGCAACATTAACAGGACGTTTATTTAACTCTACTTTATGACCCAAGTTGATAAACATCATTTCATTTAAACGATATCTTCAGCGAAATCATGTTGACTTATATATCTCAAACATGACTATTTTTGCGTTCATGAATTATAATGTGTTTTTATTTCGGATTGATTAGTTTCAAAATTGCATAATGCATAATTGTTGATTGTTGAAATCTTATTGATTATTCATGAAATGCCTTAGACTTACATGCATTGAAATCGAATTCAGTATTGAAAGTATGACTCTTGAATGTCATTATCTCACTACTTGCAGAACAGTAGTAACATTAGTGTGATCTTTATTGACAAAAGGCCTGAAATCAAGATACTTTGGACATGATTTATGCTTTCTTTTAACATTGTGCTAGTATGGCTTTAGTATGTAAAGCATACCACATTTGAAATAGCATACGAAAAGCATGCAAATATATACCAAGAGAATACAGAAATATACCAAAAAAATATTTTGGTATGCATCCTTCGTATGTGATTGGTATTGAGCGATTTACAGTGTACTTGGTGATTGCTATCACTTTTAATCTCCAGAAAAAGCGTTCAAATGAATTGGTTGTGAAAGATTTAAAAAATTTGATGTAATTTCTGCTAATGCTTTATGTATTGAGATCTGTCTATCGAGCCCTTGTACGCGAAACGCAGCGTCTACGGCTGCCGAGGAATTGTTGTGTTTAAATTGTACAAGTCTCAGGACATCTTTGTATTGCTCCTGTACCTCATTATTTTTATTTTCTGTAGAAAGGCGATACAACTGCAGATATGGAAGCATATATTGAAGACATGGAGGATGACGAGGATTGACTACATGTATGCACTTCAAATAGCCAGTACTTGTATGAGATTGACAGTTCTCTGTCCCTGTTGAGTTTACATTGAGATTGCCTCACTGGGATAACTGACTGAGTATCCTAATATGATTGAATGAGCATAAATGACGATGGTTTTGATTCAGTAAATCAGAAAACAATTGAAGGCAATTCTCTTGAATAGCTACTTCGTGAAAAGCATTGCTATCATGACCATTTCAGTTTCATGTCTCCTAAAGCATAAAAACAATCGTGATTTAAATACTATTTGAAAATAGCTAATGTGGATTTAAGTAGGATGGATAGCTTTGATGAATATATAAAATATTTAGTCAAGTAAATCAATTTAATTTGATAGAGATGCTTCAACATATTGAGAACGGCAAACAAAAACATCGTTCTTCACCGGAGCTTGTCGACTGATATCATCGCGACTGGTGTCTTTCAAAGGTTCTGGAGTATATTGGCCATTCCCTTTCGTTATCTTCATAATTTCGTACATCTCAGCAATATGCGCAGCAACTTTCATCTGTTTCCGAGGTGATCTGGGCAAGTTTCGCAAAACACGATGAACAGCTTTCATTTTAGTCAGCGACTGTTTGTAGATGCTTAAATCCATCGAAGTATCCAGCTCAGCCTGTCGCGTGCGATAGCTTATCCCACGTAGACGACTCAAAAGTTTCACATGTTGTTAATACTTCTCCGGTATCGATTTCAAGCATAATGCATGACACTTTTGTCTCAAGGCCTCTTTAGCCTTAAAGTTGGGGAAGTCTTTCTTTTTGGCACGATGAAGTTTTCCACGTTGAGCAGAAGTCAAAGCCATCAGATCGGATCAATAGACGGAAGTCAACGAAGACTACGCGAAGAATGACAAAAGATGAATCAGATAGTGGTCCACAACATGCGCTGGGGACACCGTTGTTCATAGCTACCACAATACACTCTAAACCAGCACCTCCTAAATCACACACTGAAGCGAGACACTATTCGTAACTAATCAAAAAATCCTAAAGCAAAGCGTTTTAGGAGGCTAGCGCACTAGTGTTACTGTTCTATTTAGTATGTCAACATTCTATTTCACGCAACCTCCTAAAATTCTAGTGTGTCGCGCTTTAGGATGCAAATTTCTTCGATTTTACATGTAGGAGGTGACAATTTACAGTGTAGAAATCTGACGACAAGCCTGTACAGTATAGTTGTTGACGTTAATGTGATACTTGAGGGAAGTCCGAACTCATACACTATCGTACGGTTGCTACTTCAGCGTGTTGTCATACAAAAACTCGGCTACCAATAGCACAACTGAAGGGAATCTGACAACTAAAGCGAAGTTCTGTCATTGTACATGCATTCTCAACTTAATCTGACGCTCTGATTTCGAGAAATGTAAAAAAATGGTTAAAAACAGTATCTGCACGTTTTTTAGTTGGACAAGGCTTTCCAATCAAATCAAGACATTGTTGAATGTGAATATAAATTGATATTTTGAGTAAAATCTATGCTTGTAAAGAAATTCAACCATTGCATCAATACATCAAAAGGAAATTCTGTCTCAAAAAATGACAAAAATAAAATCAATTCTTCTTAATGACAAGATTTTACTCAGAATGCATTTTTTTTGTATAACGTATCAGGTGTGAAAAATTCAATTATTTCACATCGGAATAATTGCTTATGAACCAAAAACAATTAATTTGAAATGTTGAGCGTCATGTCTTGATTTTCGTGGAATCGTCCTAATATCGAAAAATATCGCCATCTGGTAAATTAGCAATTTGTGGCTTAATTTATTTTTTTACTTTTTTCGTTAAAAAATTATCTCAAAATGTGTAAGTTTCCTACATATTTTTGTAAATGCGTCTAAAATCCGTAGCTGCAGGTGGCGAACAAGTTGCTATAACCAATTGATGGATATCATTATTTATTCATCTGAGCTGATTTTTCGCCAACCGACAAGTAGTGGATATTGTAGTGATTAATTAGCAGTGGGCTTGAGTAGTAATGTTTGTCCAATATGTTGGCTTCATATGAAAAAACATTGCATGCTCCATCTGATTAGTTAAAAATGTTAATTTTTTAACTTCACGAAAGTTTAAGCTAAAAAATATTAATTTTCCATGATATGCTGGAATACCTACAATGAAATTATTCAAATATTTCTTGCTACTGTAAATTCTTAAATGTTTAACCTAATGATTTAGCCCATCTCCATAATTTAGCGTGCATTACATTAGAAGCGACTGTGTCCTTTATCAGCTTAAAATTCGAACATAATAATATCCTCCTATTTGATATTGGTCGATCGATCACTTTTTTCAACCTGTCTACGTGAGAGATACAGTACTTTATTGCCAACCCAACAACATTTTAATGAAATCTGTTTCATATGTTTGGGATACAGTATATAGGCCTATTACACTCCTGATCGCCTCTCTGCATAAACATGAATATTTCCGACTTGTAATTGCATGTTGATGTTGTCATCCAATAATGCCGCGTGAGTGGTAATGTCATTTTCTTATAAACTTTGTCTTGAATTATGAAACTAGAGCCAAGGAGCCATTTCTAAAATTAATGTATAGACCA